>CM059197.1:81349233-81438975 GCA_030323885.1 Branchipolynoe longqiensis | reverse complement strand
CACTCCCGTCCCTCCCTCCCTGTCGGTATATTTGTATGCATATGTATATGTACACTTGTAATGGATGCCTATGTATACATGTATGTATACACATGTACGTATATGTATGCAAGTATAATATATGTACACTTATATAAAAGTGGCTATGAAATAACAAGAGGAAGAGAGACGAGGTTGGGTTGGAAGTTTTATGCTCACGAGCGGTGCATCAATCTGCTGTACCGGTAAAATCAAAAGTCAAAATATTGCAAGCGAATGACCATGTTGATAGGCTAAGCGTTGCGGGTGCAAAATTGGACAGCAAATATAGGGTGTTAAAATATAGGCCAATAGTAAACACTGGTTGGCTCAGTGTCAGGATAATTTGACCGACTGGGATATCAGGTCAGGTGATGGTGACCTGGTCTCCCAGTGGGGCAACACTATAAAGTTATCATGAGTTTGCTCTGTCACAATTCGGTAGGCATGCCCGTCCTGATATGACATTAGATGTTGCCAGGACGTAAAACTCCAACAACCAACCAACTGTATCGTTACGAAGTCGTATATAGTAATTTATGGGCTTAAAATTGCATAACATTTGGTACAGTTGTTTTATTTTGTGTGTGTGTGTAAATATATTTACTCTGGTGAATAATTTCTTTGTAACACAGATTCAACGCAAAAATTAATTCTTTAGCTTAATATGTGATGGATCGCGAAAGTATTTTGAACAAATGCAGGAGCAATGCTTAGCCTGAATCGAACACAACGCAAACACAGACAGTTCTCTCAGACTGCCACCTAGAGGGCATGCCTCCTTGTAAAAGCAATTAATTCTAATAACCACCTGTCACTTGTGGCGGAGAGCGGAGGTGCCTTAGCGTTTGACAGCGGCGTTGTCTGATTGGCTGAAGCAGGTCACGTGGCTGCGCAATGATGTGCGCGACAGGACAGGATTAGGATTCTGCTTGTTTTTGCAATCTGCAAATTCTGATCAGTGTAATGTGTATATCCATGTGAACAATGTTCATCGCTGCCTGGGGAACACAGAAGTAGGGAGCAGGATTGGGAATAACACAACTTTATTTTCATGACAGGCAGGGTCTCCGGCTTTCTTGCACAGGTCTACTCAATGCAGCTGTGAGAAACGGGTAGCGACGTCTGACATGCAAGTGAAGATGCAGGAATATGAATATAATGGAGTACATGACATATCACAATAGAGTTTAATAATAATCACAGTATATTTTATATCATTAATAATCACAATGAAGAATTCTACATCAATCAAAGTCAATCATAACAGCGCATTATTATCAGGTCCAATTCTTTATTAGGTCAATTTCGTCATTTTAGGTTGTTTAGTTTGTTTTTATTTCCCTCCCGTTTATTTTTTTATACTGAGTCAAGTGCATTTGTTGTGGGTGGGTGGGTTGAGAAGTGGTGTTACTCCAACATGGTCCATGTGTGAGTGGCTAGTTGGAGGCTCACTGATGCGAGACTGGGGGTGTTGTAGAGGGTGGTTTGTGATTGGCGGTGGGGGGGTTAGCGTGTTGCCCAGTGGGGTGGCTTGTTGGTGTGATTGACAGGTGGGAGGGGCTGCTTACCTGTCCTCTGCACCCCCAGCAATGACAGCAAATGAGCGCCACCCGCTCAATTAAAGTCGCTTGGTCAGATGGCATTTGAATTTGTTAGTTATATTTGAGATAAATAGCTCAGGTTGACCATTATATCCTAATATTCATTAGTCCCAAGTAACTTTGATGAACAATGGATAGTTTTGGAACAATTTGAGCTGAAAGAACCCAAAATAATGTTGACAATTCTGCCAAAAGTCCTGTGGCTATGACCCAGATGGTCATCTCGTTGTGACCACGTGATGTGAGATGACATACTAATGTTGGAACCTAACAGGGCTGTAGTTTTCCTTTTATATACAGTGTAACTGACAAATTTCAAACAGATGCATGCAAAACACATGCGTGTGCATCCTCACATACATTTAGACTGCCAAGGATATGCGTACTGCTCACATACGGTATGTGTAGACACTGTAATCCAGGTCAGTCTACACCACCAAGTGGAAAAGTTCAGTACTAAAGCCCCAGTCACACATATCCAGACGAGCCCCGGATTTTTAGCCGGACCACCCCCGGACCACCCCCGGACCATTCCCCTGGACTGTCCTGGACAGCCCTGGATAAAATCGCTATTTTGGTCGTTTTAGGGCTCGGAGTCACACCTACATGGTCTAGCCCTAGTCTAACCCCTGGTCTAGCCCCCGGTCTAGTGCCCAGTCTAGCTGGACCACCCCCGGACTACCCCGTCTATCCACGGAGTAGTCACAGATCAGTGCCGGACTTGAAGTGGACTTGCTCCTGCTATATATATACAAAAACGGGGCTCATCCTGGACTGATCCATGGTAAACCGGGCTATCCTTGGCGATCTGTGGCTGATCCGTGCTCATCCGGCTTGTCCGGGTCTTAACTGTGCAGTCAGGGGAGTGGTCCATGGCTACGTCGGAGCTAGTCCGGGGCTGGTCCGGGTTAAACCGTGGCTAAAACTTGGCTCATCCGGGTTAAAAAATGCCTGGACAGCCCTGGATTGGCCCGAACGCTACACGCTACCCCCGGTCCACCCCTGGACTACCCGGACCACCCCCGGATTACACCTGGGTAATCCTGGATGATGCCGGATCGAACACGGATCACAATATTCCCCAGACCGCCCTGGATGTTTTAAACATTTTAAAACATCTGGATGAGGTCGGACCAGCCACGGATCACCAAGGATCAGCAAGGATCACCAAGGACCAGCCACGGATGAGCCACGGATTACGCCGGATCGCCACGGACCACGCCGGATCACGGTCCGGGGCTCGTCCGGCCCCTGATCCGGGTAGGTTTGACTGGGGCTTTAGAATGCACCACCCTGTGGCACAAATTAGAACTATTCCGAGTTTGTTTGTTTTCCCGGACAGGTATACCGATTGCATTAAACATTTCAAATTGCTATCTAATGAATTTGCATTTCTCATGTACTGCTCTGTTATTATTTACTGTTATTTCATCCATATGTCTCATCCTCCCTCATACCATACATAGTCCCGATGGCAGATGCAATTTTAATTGACAAATGTAAAAATGTAAAAATTTAAATGACCCAAATTGATGAATTATATTTATAGAATTGACCAAATAGCATTGAATATCCAACATGGAGGGGGGAGGGGGGGCAATATCCACCTCATTTCTATTTCCCCTCTATGGCCCTACACAGTAGGCCTACTTGGTCTGGGGAGGTTAATGAGGTCATGAGATTAGCCTAATTGGTTAATGGCCTCCCTGCATAATGGCTGTTTCAAAGTGAGTGTTCAAAGGGGTGAGGTTATAAATCCAAGGGTTATTCTATATATTCTGTCCCAAATCATTAGCTAATACACCAGTATCTAAGTTGGATATATAGGATCAAATGTAAGTAGTTGTTTGAATTTTGACAAAACTATTGTAGTAGTGTGCACTGACGTCTCAGGCAAGTAACCACATAGACAGGTAGGTGTGGGTAGTGTGGTGATATCATGGAGCCTAGGTGGTGTAATGGTTAGCACACTGGCCCGGAATGCAAAGAGATGTGGGTTCGAGTCCTGCTCTAGGCGCAATATTTCCCAATTTCATCACCCCCATGACACTGGTGCCGTGACCTGGATCCTGTATAAGCTATGCCCTGTATAGCGTTGAACCTACCCTGTGTATGTAAGTGTAAGTGCATTGCCTGAATGTATGTAATTGTAAGCATTAAAAGACTTACAATTCCAGGGGGATGAGTGTAGTAGGGTGCACTGACCTCTCAGGCAAGTAACCACATAGACAGGTAGGCGTGGGTAGTGTGGTGATATCAGGAAGCCTAGGTGGTGTAATGGTTAGCACACTGGCCCGGAATGCAAAGAGATGTGGGTTCGAGTCCCGCTCTAGGCGCAATATTTCCCAATTTCATCACCCCCATGACACTGGTGCCATGAGAAGGATCCTGTATAAGCTATGCCCTGTATAGCGGTTGAAGCTACCCTGTGTATGTAAGTGTAAGTGCATTGCCTGAATGTATGTAATTGTAAGCATTAAAAGACTTACAATTCCAGGGGGATGAGTGTAGCAGTCTGCACTGACCTCTCAGGCAAGTAACCACATAGACAGGTAGGTGTGGGTAGTGTGGTGATATCAGGGAGCCTAGGTGGTGTAATGGTTAGCACACTGGCCCAGAATGTAAAGAGATGTGGGTTCGAGTCCCGCTCTAGGCGCAATATTTTCCAATGTCATCACCCCCATGACACTATATTTCATCGAACCATGCAACTTTAACACAATTCACGTTCCTCCATATAAATTGTATTAGCGGAGCATACTGTGAGAGTGTAGTAAGTGTAGGCAGCATGCATATTGCTAAACTAGCTAACAAAGATGTGCGAGGTGGGGACTAAGAATTGCCACTTACTTCAGCACTGGCATTAAAGATCTGGTCTTCCTTCCCTCGTTTGTTATTTGTGGTAATGTGTTTTTGAGGGTGGCGTGGGGTGTGTTGTCTGTGAGTGTGTTTTTGTGGGGTGTGGGTTCTGATTTGTTTCTCTTCGTCACGATTTAGACACAACAATTAAAGACTTAAAGGCACAGTAACATGACCGAGACAATTTTATTTGTTTACAATTATCAAGGTCGAATATGATGTGTGGAATGCAAAATGCAAGAACTGTGGCAGAATTTGAACCTGAGTCCCTTCCCTTAAGGAGCCGGTATGGCCCTGGTTCTGCCGGTTCCACTCTGCACTCCCCCCCCCCCCCTCACTTACCACACTGTCCAAACCGGAAGTGCCCTTCCCAGACCGGAAGTGCCCTGCGTAGACCGGAAGTTACTTACCGCCCTTATCGATAGTGAGCGGGGAAAATCCTTTCCGTTTGGTAGAGTCACTTCACACATCCTTCTGCCATTTAAATGTCGTCTGCTGCCAATAACTTCGACTCCCAGTACAATTAATCTCTACGAAACTGCCTCTTAAGTGAAGAGAAAACGTGTGACTTCCGGATGATGGGTCAATGATTGACCGTTTGCCTCCAGTGATGACGTCATCAATATAGACTGCTCCAGAACCAGAACCATATGTCAGGCAACTTCCCTCGGGCTGGACTTTCTACAAAATGAAAAAAAGTAGAGAGAACAAACATAACCCAAATTCCCTATATGATGAAGGTCTAAACACTTCTCTGAACAGAAATTCGCACCGACAAACTTTCATTTTCTCGTCTGCTCAAGACGAGATCGCCCATTCCGACTGTGCACGCGCTGAAAACGGCGTCGAGAGAAAAACAAAGCCGTACGGACATTAAGTTTGCCGATACGCGTAGGGTAAAACTTCGATTTTATTCCAAATTAATTGAAATACATAACAATTTGGCAGAAACATGGATGCACATATGCAATATAATGGATATAATGAATATATTTAAGACAAAACTAGCCATATTTAAGCATTTTGAGCTAAGAACATACAATTCCATACAAAACAATGTCACTTTTACTAGAGTTTTAGGGTGATTTCCACATCACCATTATTAATTCTTGTTCTAAATATTAAAATGCCAAATGTGTCAATGGAAACTTGTTTCAGAGAAATATATAACCAATGTCTCATTAACCCTCCTCATTTCCTAGCTCTCATCATCATCATCATCATCATGCTGTCGGTCGCTATGCGACAAAGACTGCTTTCATTACTTGACTGCCGCTCTCAATGGTGTTTCGTGCGGTTGTACATTTCATGAAAGCTGCCTGCAAAAGTGTTGAAGTGCTGCTGGCTTTTGCAAGTTACCAGCGGCACTCTCTCGGGGAGCAAATAGAGGTTTCACACCGGCAAGAACATGTCAAGACAGGCGCAAAACTATTTGTCCCTGCAGTGGCTGGTCGGGAGATGTTGGGAGTTCCATACATCAACCGCCCTTAATGCTGCCACAGTGACATGGTTTTCTGTTTAGGGTTTGCTCCCTTAGCCTTCGGTTCTGTCAAGAACCTGTACCACAAGGCAGTGGTTTACAACTCTGCAAGGCAGGGGCGTCAAACTCCCTGAGGTATTGCTATACCTGCAATACCTGCATACCAGATGTCATTAACCATAGGATATAAATAAAAACGAATGAAATAGGTAAAACTGATTCTGGCTATTGCTCTAATACTACTAGTCTGAGTGCCCAGATTTGTCTAAATCTAAATACAGATGGCATAAGACATGTTGATTAGATTGGTCTAAATGCAATGCTAGATACAAGATTAATATCTTAATTTATTATATATATATATATCTATGTTTCAAACAAGAGCTGAGAAGAGCTGAATCTAGCACATTTCATAGCTGCACCCAGTGTATTATCATGTGTCATGTGCTTCTCGCAGCAGCGCAGGATTGTTTTGCTTTTGCGCATCCCACCATTCACCGCGCGGCTGGAATGACGATTTAGTCTATAGAAAGCCTGTTTCCATGTCTCTTTCTGAAGAGTTGCTGATATTAATTGAAGCCGTGTTAAATATCGCATATCTTTCCAGGAACAGACAGTATCTAAAACATAAGCATTGTCTGGGAAGTTAAACTTAATCTCATGGGTGTTGTAGGAGAAGTCTTCATGACATATGTGACAAAGTAAGTGACAGTTGAGGACTTAATTAGATGAAGGCTGTGAGATGTAGCCGGGTTAACTGCGACTCGAGGCGTTCAAGCCTCTCACGCTGCATCGACTCTGCTCTGTGCGCGTCAATATTGACCAGCAGCCGTTAGTGATGCGCACAAAGCGCGCGGGGTGAGGGGGAGGGGAAGGGGGGGGGGGGGGGTGGGGAGAAGGAGGAGGGGGGGGAGGGAGGGGGAGGGGAGAGGGAAGACGGGGAGGGGGAGGGGGAGAAAAGGGGGAGGGAGGTAGCGGGAGATGGGGGGAGGGTGGAAAAGGAGGGGGAGAGGAGTGGGGGGGGGAGGGGGGAGAAGGAGGAGGGGCAGGGGAGAGAGGAGGGGAGGGGTGGAGGGTGGAGAAGGGGGGGGGGGGTCAGACTGGAGACTGGAGAAGGGGGGGGGGGCGGAGGGGGAGAGGGGAGGAGGAAGGGGGGGGAGGAGGATTGAGGGGTGGGCGAGGGGAGGGTGGGGGAAGGGGAGGGGAGGGTGGTGGGAGGGGGAAAGGGGAGGGGAGGGGGAGGGGGGAGGAGGGAGGAGGGAGGAGGGTAGCGAGTTATAAGGGGGAGCTGAAACTAATGCCGGAACTTGAGATATTAGTTGGTTGGTCGTTGGGGAGTTACGTCCTAACAACATATATGGTCATATCAGGACGGGCACCGACTTATTAGGCATTAATAGGATAGGGCTCTGAATGGTTACGTCATTATCAGGATAATGTGACTGAGTGGGATATCAGGTCATGGTGCTACCAGCCTGATCTCCCAGTAGTGCAGCATTATCAAGTTGCCATGAGTGTGCGCTGTCACTAGTTGGTAGCCGTTATGATATGACCTTAGATGTTGCTGGGATGTAAAACTCCAACACGCAAACATGTCAATCTTCCCAATTAGTTGCAATGACTATATAGAAGTATTATTCATATAGTTGCCATTCTGGATGTAATAATTAAGTACCTTACATAGCCGGATGTATGCACTCTCTACATCCGGTCCTCGTGACGGTGCCTTATCTCTGTGTGTTGTTTGTGTAGTCTACTTGTGTACGTGTTTATTTATGGTCGTATTGCGCGTGCGCCTTATCTGCACTGACATTAGAACTAATGGACGCTTCAATCGATGTTGGTATATCACGCGGGGGGGGGGGGTGGTCATCAAACTGTTCTATAACACAGTGCGGAAATAAAACTAAATCCATGTCAGTTTTTGTTCTTGCTGAGTTTTTCTTAAAGTTGCATAGTCCCATAGTTTTAACTTTGGGCCATTCTTTAAGCAAGTGTATTATTATGGTGATGGCCATAATCTACTTTATTTTAATTTGAAGTAACGTACTCTGGTGGTTTTGAGGTTTACCATATTTAATTTGTATTAATAGTGTAGTGGCCCACGGCCCTCCGACTCTCACCCTGCCACACACACACGGAAGAACGTCAAGATCCAATATAAGTGCGCTTCAACTTGGTTTATTGAACCAATCTGCTCTCCGCGGCGTCCACAGTCATCTGACCCACCCCCTGACTCGCCAGATCCCACATCGACTCTATAGGTGGGGTGGGGAGTTTGCGGCGTAGTCTCGCCGCTACTGCGTGGTAGTGGGGCTCATGTACAGACCACTACAATAGTGTAGTAGTCTGTACATGACGCCCACTACCACACGGTGGCGGCGGCGGAAGACTACGCCGCACACTTACGCAAGTTACACTGGAACTGCAATAGGTTGGCCGGCAGACTAGCCACCGGGCAGACCCCTGATGGGGCTGCCCTCTACTGTGTGTGGCTAGCTCCACCCCCCCCCCCCCCAATCCACCTATAGAGGTGACGGGGGACGGCGAGTTAAGGGGCGGGTCAGGGGACTGTTGACGCCACGGAGAGCTGAGAGGTTTCTTAATAAACCAAGTTGAAGCATACTGATACTGAATCTTGGAGTTCTTCCGTGAGTGTGTGGCAGTGTGGGGGAAGACCGTGGGCCATTACAATATCTTAGGTGGCTAAATATAATTATAATATTTTACTTTGATGAATTTGAGTTTTTACCATATTTTAATATATTAATATATTACGTGGCTAAATATAATGTATATTATTTAACTTTTGAATAACTTTCATCTCGAATGATTAACTTGGAAGATATTTGAATTGAAAACATGCAAATTTAATTTGGGCATCCAGGTCAATATGGCGGAGATCAGGGGCTTCAGCAGTTATGTAAAGTTGCATACTCCGATGGTTTTGAGTTTCTGATATTTTCTGAGATAAATATATTAGGTTGATCGCTATAATCTACCTTACTTTAATTTGAAGTCACGTTTATTTTAAATGGCTCACTTTTGAGATATGTGAAGTTTAACCATGCAAAATTAATTTTGGCATGCACGCCAAAACTCTGACACCATAGGCTTCTACAGTAAGAAGTGTTCTATTAAATTGACTCAATCTTCCCGACTATGTAGTGACAAATGTTGAATAAATACACCATTATCTAAGTTAGATATGTAGAATCAAATCTAGATAATTCTTTTGGTTTTGAAAATTTGATGTTTTCATCGGACTATGCAGCTTTAATATTCCTGTTATGCAGCAACACAATTTGTTGCGTGTTCCAGTATCAATGTTTGATATGTAGCATCAAATGCTGGTAAATATGTTAGTGTTGAAATGCTAACGCTTTCATCGAACTATGCACCTTGAACTTAAAGTGAGAGAATTATTAGATGGCAGGAGAGATATAAAGTTAATCATAACAATAAGATCTCATATTAATTATTGTTGTTGGGGAAAAGATAAGTGTAGATTTGTGAAAGTGATTGTCACACAGACTACTCAACTAACCCAAACAACTGGTATTGTTTACAGTTATATAAATAACTGCCTCAAGTATATGTGGAGTGATACAGGCTAGCTTAATGCGCTTCCCTTGTTCAGTTCTTTACAGAATACCATATACGTTATTACGCGGATTCGTCTATTTCTGTGACAAGGGTTCAGGCGCTAAAACCGACAAACCCCATCCGGACCAAAATGAAACCATGACTATACCACATTTGAGTTGAAGCTGACATCATTCTGATAATAAAAAGGAAGCCATGGCTACCACCTTTGAGCCATCAAGCGGGTTTTTTTCACAGAAGCTGCGACATCCCCTATATAATTCCCTAGACAATATGAAATTGATAGATTTTAGCTGGATAAAACAATTAATTCTATTTTACAGAAAACAACTGAAATGGATTGGTCCGTTTTTGCGCCTGAACCCTTCATCACCGGTACGAAACCGCCATCCGAGCTGCACCGCTAACTCTACATAGTTTCGATATCCGGATATATATTAGATATATATTCTGATTTTGACACTGCCCTTTAGCGGCGTCATTAGCAGGTCCTATATATACAGATATGAAGTTAGGATGTATGTATGGAGTTATTCTATTATTAGATTACGCAGCGCCGCCTGGTGAATGTCGGTTCATCTATACGCCGCTAGGTGGCAGCAGACGGCGGTGTCTGTTTTCCCTCCAGTTCACCCACACACACAACCACCCACCCACACACACACCCACACACAACCCCCCAACACACACACAACCACACACACACAACCACACACAACCACACACCCACACACACACAAACACACACCCACAAACACACACAAACACACACACAAACACACACAAACACACACAACCACACACACAAACACACACAAACACACACACACAAACACACACACACAAACCGACACACACCCACACACACCCACACACAACCACCCACCCACACACCCACACCCACACAAACCCACACACACACACCCATACATACCCACACACAAACCCACACACACACGCCGACACACACAACCACACACACACCCAAGCACACACACAAACCCCACCACACAAACCTATGACTCTTATTAATTGGACACGCCAATCTAAAATTAGTGATAGCTATTCCCATGGAAAGTGTGCTATCAACAGTATTTAGGTGTGTAATATATATTCATGTTGTATATAGTTGTATATGTTGTTCAGTGATATATATTTGTATATACACATATTTCCTCCTGTAAGAAATATATATGTACACATATCTTACTCCGAATAACAAGAGGCCAGAATGGACTGAGTCTTTATTACTTCCTCTGGCAAGGATTCAATGGTCTTACCTAACCATACAAAAAGAAGAAAATCCTGGCGATTTGCGATCAATACATAGTTCGGTTAGTGCTCACCAAGCTGTCGGTGGAGCCACCGTCGGCATATTCGCAGCAAATGAATCAGCAAATGAATTAATAATAATTAATATACACATATAGAAATACAGTAAATAATCTGAATTGTCCGTTATTTATACTCGTATAGGTAATTATGCATCATATATGTATATATGTATTTACTATGCGTGCATATCAGACACATTACATGTATAGATGTATATATAGGTACCCCGCTACTTCTGGGACCTGATTATCTGAAACTCGTCCAGCCAAGGCCGCGCGGCCGTTCTCACTCCCACAGCAACACTTGTGAACACGCACATTTTTCTTTCGATTGTTCATTTTTATGATTGATTTTTATGACATGCGTGGGCAGAGCATTTCCAACCAGACGATCTAAATAATAAAAGATACTGTCAACCCTATCATGCTTGTGTATCTCTCTAGCAGAACTTACATGTGTATATTTATACATTGGTATATCAGATATATAAAAATCCTCCGGTGTGACTGACAATGTTCTCACTACCACAACAACACTTGTGAACACTCACATTTCTCTTTCGATTGTTCATTTTTATGATTGATTTTTATGACATGCGTGGGCAGGGCATTTCCAACCAGACGATCTAAATAATAAAAGATACTGTCAACCCTATCATGCTTGTGTATCTCTCTAGCAGAACTTACATGTGTATATTTATACATTGGTATATCAGATATATAAAAATCCTCCGGTGCGACTGACAAAGTCGACCAGGTGGAGGGGGGGGGGGGGGGGGGGGGGGGGGGGGGTGAGCGCAGGAGGCGCCACCGGTCAAGTGCAGAGTCTTAAGGAGAATAACAATGGTATCAAGTAATATAATAATATAGTATAATAAGGAAAGAATTCCCTTCATATTTTTATACACGCATAATACGTTATACACCACATAAACATATCTCCAGTACAAATGGGGGAGAAACAAAGAGGTAGTGGGTTGAGTAGCTTTAATCTCTGGCAAGGATTATAGGCCCTTGCCCCTAAAAAAAAAGAAAAGTCCTCCGGTGCGACTGACACTTGTCGACACCCGGTGGAGGCGAAGAGGGTAGGTGGAGCCACCAGTACAGTGTTGGTCTGACAGAGTATAACACATAATAATAATAATAATAATAATTAACCCTTACGTATCTTTATACTCGCATAATTCGTTATACATCACATATATGACGCGAGGGGAGCGCCCGCCCGGCAATTTACCCGACAGCTGGGAGGGGGGGGCGGGCTCTCCACCAATGCGCACAGATGAAATATAGGATGTACAAGTTATCCTTGCATGTATACTGGTATAATGCGTTATACATCACATATGTCTGACAGGATCAAATGTTGACTATTTACTCAAGTTTTTCGATCAGAGCGGAAGTAGTGGAGGGAGTGCAGTGGCTTTTCCGGTTCTCTATTCTCTGCGGAAAAGGTCTATTATGAATTACACCTATTTATGTATATATATATATATATACGAAATGCATTTGCCCAGGAATGTATTAATGTCCTTTATATGGACCGATATTTATGTTCTATATATGTGTAGTAGTCTGTACATGAGCACCACCACGCGGTGGTTGCAGGAACTACGCCCAGTAAGAGAGCCCAGGGTCGATCCGGTGTAGTAAGTTCAAAACACTACCCCACAACAACACTACGGTAGTGTTTTCAACCTAGGTTCTAAACACTACAGTAGTGTTTTCAGCTTAGTTAAAGGTAGGTTCAAAGCACTACTGTGGCCACGCTCAAAACACTATCCTTAAGTTCAAACCACTCCCTTTAAGTTCAAAACACTACTCTTATGGTGCTGACAGCCTGGTCTCCCAGTGAGCCAGCACTATAAAGTCACCATGAGTGTGCACTGTCACAAGTCAGTACCTGTCCTGAGATAACCATAGATTTTGCTAGGATGTAAAACAACAACAAACAATCAATCAAACGCTGCACCATTGTCAGCATATCAATATGTACCAGTAGGTTACATTTTGCGGCATTACAGACCAGACAGGATGGCCAAATGAGTTAGAGCATCCGTCTCCAGTGTTGGTAGATCGTGGGGTTGTGGGTTCGAACCCTGGTCAAGTCAAACCAATGACTTAAAAATGTATTATTGTTGCTTCCTAGCCTGGCGCTCGGCATTATTAGGATAGGGCAAGGACTGGTTGGCTCAGTGTCAGGATAATGTGACTGAGTGGGATATCAGGTCATGGTGCTGGCGGCCTGGTTTTCCAGTGGGGCAGCACTATAAAGTCAACATGAGTGCACACTGTCACAAGTTGATACCTGTCCTGATTTGACCTTAGATGTTGCTATTATGTTAAACAACAACAAACAAACAAGTGGCATTATAATTACACTTACGCTTTGACAGCCCCCACTGCCATGTTGTGATAGTGTTTTGAACTTGGATAGTGTTTTGGACGCATGTAAGGGTAGTGTTTTGAACTTAACAGTAGTGTTTTCAACTTAAGTTCAAAGCACTACGGTAGTGTTTTGAACTTAGGTTCAAAACACTACCGTAGTGTTATGAACGGGGTAGTGTTTTGAACGTCCTACACCGGCCATACGCGGCGGCCTATTCCATATGTTCCATTGGGCCTCATTTCGCCGTGTCAGGAAGACCGGAAGTGCGCGAGCTGAGAAGGCCACCTAGCGGTGACCTAAATAGTAAAAGGAGATCTGGCCGCTGTTTAACTTTGATCAGTTTGTATGTGTCACTCTGCCTCACCACCCCCGGACACCCCGGACACCTCAAACACCCCAAACACACCAAACACACCAAACACACCAAACACACCAAACACACCAAACACACCAAACACACCAAACACACCAAACACACCAAACACACCAAACACACCCAAACACCCCAAACACCCCAAACACCCCCAAACAACCCCAAACACCCCAAACACCCCCAAACACCCCTAACATCCCAAACACCTCTAACACCCCAAACACCCCAAACACCCCAAATAACCCAGACACCCCAAACACCGCAAACACCCCAAACATCCCAAACACCCCAAACACCCCAAACACCCCTAACATCCCAAACACCCCTGACACCCCTGACACCCCAAACAACCCAAACAACCCAAACAACCCGGACACCCCAAACAACCCAAACAACCCAAACAACCCAAACACCCCAAACACCCCAAACACCCCAAACACCCCAAACACCCCAAACACCCAAACACCCCAAACACCCCAAACACCCCCACACACCCCGGACACCCCGGACACCCGGGACACCCCCGACACCCCGGACACCCGCCCCGCCTCTCATCTCACCTCTCCCCACACTTCTCCCCTCCCCCCTCCCCCTCCCACCCACCACCCGCCCCAATGCCAAGGTCACTTAGCGCCTTGTGCATAATTCAGCGTCTGTCATTCAGGCCGCCTGTCGCAGCTTGATCTTGGTACCTGAGTGTGTGATAATGGTCAGGTCATGTAATGGACAAACAGCCCGTCTTGTGTTCATGAACTCTCCGCAAATCACAGAAGACGAGATAGCCGAGTCCGTCTCCAGTTTTGGTAGATTGTGGGATTCGAAACCCTGGTCGAGTCAAACCAATGACTTAAAAATTGATACTTGTCGCTTCCTAGCCAGGTGCGTGGCATTATTAGTTACTCAGTGAAGACAGTTACATTAAGCACCATGCAACCGGCCTTCCGTTCATATTACATAACAATCATTTACAAATAGGGAATAGTGCTGTAGCACCAGCCAGCATTTTGCATTTTGCATCTTCATTGACAATGACAGTGTTGAATGTCGTCTGCCATTACTATAGCAACAGCAGTCTATAGAAAGAAGCACTAAGCCATCATAGCACATCTTACTGTGACAAAGAGTGTGTTGTTATTGTTGTTTCTTGTCCTAGCAACATCTAAGTTCATATCAGGATGGGTACCGACTTGTGACAGTACACACTCATGGTGACTTCATAGTGCTGCCCCAATGGGAAACCAGGCCGCCAGTACCATGATCAGATATCCCCCACTGTCACATTACCTGATACTGGGCTAACCACTCCTTGTCCTATCCTGTTAATGCCGAGCGGCAGGCTAGGTAGCGACAAGTATCAATTTGATAAGTCATTGGTTTGACTCGACTGAGAATCAAACTCCCAACCTTCCACATGAGAAAACATGTATGCTACCGATTCAGCCATCGCGTCTGGTAGTCAATGTAAAAGGATATTATACGATAATGAGTATGCATGATTACAGATGACATTTGAACGGAGCAGACGACCCATCCGTCTGACAATACCCATGTATCTTATACGCAGCGAAAGTCACTCAACAAACCCGAAGGTGATCATTCTAAGTCGACACAACCTCGTTGGGAGGTGCAATTCTAGTATTGACAGATTAGGTGGTTAATGTTCCTCGGCCCATTGACTAAATGGCCGCTCCTCAGCCTCGGGCAATCTGCACTAGTAACGTGTGTAGAGTTGTATGCCGTCAGAAGGCTATGTAGCCACCAGGCACTAACCAAGGCAACCACTAAGTTCTCCACCACCGCCGAGCAAGGCTTTCAGACAGGTTTTGGTATACTTTCCAAAGAACCAAATTAATATAAAACATATATATGCAATTATAGCGATAAATGAATTCCTGTTTAAAAGAAATAGCATGCAATTATATATATAGAGAGTAGTATGCAGGGACTGCTAATAAATGTGTTGTGTGTAGGCGGTCTCTGAGAGGGTGTCCGCACACTAAAAGCACAGGGAAAGCCCCAGTCCCATACCCCCCCCCCACACACACACACCCGCAACCACATAGCCCCACACCCACCCACCCACACACACACACACTCAGCTCCCGCCGGCGTGGGGGGTTTAATTTCCATTAGTGTGGGGTGGGGGTGGGGAGGTGGGGGGTCGTTAACAGCAGGGCTCTACTCGATGTTTGTTTCATGTACATTTCAGTGCAGCCTGCACAGGTCGATGTGCCCACCACTATTACTGTGCTTCTCCCTACCGACCTGTAAGTAGTGTAAGTGCCTGTCAATATGGGCGGATGTTTGACTGTGCAGCATTGGTGTGTCTGTGTGTATATATATATAAGTTAGTGAATATGTGACTGTGTCAGTGTGTCTTTAACTGAGCCCCTTAGTGTGTATGTGACTGCGTCAGTGGGTATGTGACTGTGTCAGTGTGTATTCAACTGAACATATTTGTGTGTATGTGACTGTGTGAGTGTGTCTTTAACTGAGCCTGTTAGTGTGTATGTGACTGTGTCAGTGTGTCTTTAACTGAGCCTCTTGGTGTGTATGTGACTGTGTCAGTGTGTCTTTAACTGAGCCTGTTAGTGTGTATGTGACTGTGTCAGTGTGTCTTTAACTGAGCCTCTTGGTGTGTATGTGACTGTGTCAGTGTGTCTTTAACTGAGCCTGTTAGTGTGTATGTGACTGTGTCAGTGTGTCTTTAACTGAGCCTGTTATTGTGTATGTGGCTGTGTCAGTGTGTCTTTAACTGAGCCTGTTAGTGTGTATGTGACTGTGTCAGTGTGTCTTTAACTGAGCCTGTTAGTGTGTATGTGACAGTGTCAGTGTATCTTTAACTGAGCCTCTTAGTGTTTTTGTGACTGTAGTGGGTGTTTAGGTGTGTCTGTCAGTGTCTGTGCCTGACAGTATGTGCCTGACAGTATGTACGTGACAGTTACTGTGCCGATCAGGGTCTGTGACTGTTCCAATGTAACTGTGCATATCAGTGTGTCTATGAGTGTATCAGTATGAGTGTATCAGTGTGACTGTCTGTATGTCGGTGAATATTTCACTGTGGTTGTGTCAATCGGCCTATGTCACTGTCAGTCTGACTGACTATAACTGGGCATGTCAGTGTGTCTGTGAGTGTGTCAGTATGAGTATGTCTGTGTGACTGTAGCTGTGCCTGTCAGTGAGACTGTCAGTATGCCGATGATAGTTCATTGTGACTGTGACTGTCAGCGTGTCTTTGACACTGTCAGTATGACTATAGCTGTGCATGTCAATGTGACTGTGACTGTCAGTGTGTCTGTGACACTGTCAGTATGACTATAACTGTGCCTGTCAGTGTGACTATCAGCGTGTCTGTGACACTGTCAGTCTGACTATAACTGTGCCTGTCAGTGTGTTTGTGACACTGTCAGTCTTATTATAACTGTTCCTGTCAGGGTGTCTGTGGCACTGTCAGTCTGACTATAACTGTGCCTCTCAGTGTTACTGACAGTGTGCCTGTGAGACTCTCCGTATGACTATAACTTTGCATGTTAGTGTGTCTGTCCTGTCAGTGTGTCTGTGACAGTCAGTCTGACTCTAACTGTGACTGTCAGTCTATCTGTTCGTGCCGCCTGTTATGTGTGTCAGTGTGTGTCCTTTCCCACGATGCCTCCTGCTAGCCCTTCTGGAGGAGACTAGAAGCCGGCTGTGCATCCTGTACCTCACAAATCACTGCCGGGCGGCGATTATTGGGCTGGCGCAGCTGAGAGGGTCTGGCTATTGCTTCTGGCAGCGAGTCGTGCCAGCGTCAAACCCCCAAATCATGCACTACTCTCTGCACGGAACCACAGTTCTACCTCACTACCCAAACCACCATCACTCACCCCCACCCCTACTAGTACAACTAGGCCTACTAGTACCACCACCATCCCACCACCACCATCACCACTACCACAAACACCACCACCACCATCCCCCCACCCCTACTACTACCACAACCACCACCCCACCACGACCATCCCACCACCCCTACTACTACCACCACCATCATCACTCACCCCACCCCTACTACTAGGCCTACTAGCATCACCACCACCACCACCACTACCACCACCACCCCACCACCACCATCCCACCACCCCTACTACTACCACCACCATCACTCACCCCTACCCCTACTACTAGGCCTACTAGCACCACCACCATCCCACCACCACGATCCCACCACCACCACCAATACCACCACCACCACCACCACTACCACCACCACCATCCCACCACCCCTACTACGACCGCCACCATCATCACTCACCCCACCCCTACTACCAGGCCTACTACCACCACCACTACCACCACCACCACTACTACCACCACAGTCACCACCACAGCCACCAACACCACCACCACCACAATCACCACTACCACAACCAACACCACCACCAGCACAACCACCACTACCACAACCACCACCATCACCACCACAACCACCACCGCAACCACCACCACCACCACAACCATCACCACCACCACTACGACCACCACCACCACTACCACCACCACCACCACCACTACCACAACCAACACCACCACCATCACCACAACCACCACCACAACCACCACCACCATCCCACCACCACCATCCCACCACCACCACCACCCCACCACCACCATCCCACCACCCCTACTACTACCACCACCATCATCACTCACCCCACCCCTACTACCAGGCCTACTACCACCACCACTACCACTAGCACCACCACTACCACCACAACCACCACTACCACCACAGCCACCACCACCACAACTACTACCACCACAGTCATCACCACAGCCACCAACACCACCCCCACCACAACCACCAATACCACAACCACCACCACCATCATCACAACCACCACTACCACAACCACCACCATCACCACCACAACTACCATCCCCCACCCCTACTACCACCACTACCACGTGCACTGCCACCATCACCACCACTGCCACCCCTACCCCCACCCTTACTGGCTGGTTGTTGGAATATTATGTCCTCGCAACATCTAAGGTCATATCAGGGCGGGTACCGACTTGTGACAGTACAACAAACCAATGTCGAATTTATAGTGCTGCCTCGCTGGGAAATCAGGCTGCTGTCTCCATGACCTGTGTCACATTATCACCACAGACACCGCCACTACCACCACGCCCAGTGCCACTCCTAGTACAAGAACCACGACCACAACTCACTCCCACCACCATCACCACAGACACCGCCACTACCGCCACGCCCAGTGCCACTCCTAGTAAAAGCACCACCACCACCACCACCACTCCCACCACCATCACTGCAGATACCGCCGCTACCACCACGCCCAGTGCCACTCCTAGTACAAGCACCACCACCACCACCACTCACACCACCATCACCGCAGACACTGCCACTACCACCGTGCCCAGTGCCACTCCTAGTACAAGCACCACCACCACCACCACTCACTCCCACCACCATCACCGCAGACACTGCCACTACCACCACGCCCAGTGCCACTCCTAGTACAAGCACCACCACCACCACTCACACCCACCAGCATCACCGCAGACACCGCCACTACCACTGCGCCCAGTGCCACTCCTAGTACACACCAACCACCATCAGCAGACGCCCTACCACCACGCCCAGTGCCACTCCTAGTACAACCACCACCACCACCACCACCACCACTCCCACCACCATCACCGCAGACACCGCCACTACCACTGTGCCCAGTGCCACACCTAGTACAAGCACCACCACCACCACCACTCACTCCCACCACCATCACCGCAGACACCGCCACTACCACCACACCCAGTGCCACTCCTAGTACAACCACCACCACCACCACCACTCACTCCCACCACCATCACCGCAGACACCGCCACTACCACCACACCCAGTGCCACTCCTAGTACAACCACCACCACCACCACCACTCCACCCCATCACCGCAGACACCGCCACTACCCCCATGCCACCAGTACGCACCACCACCACCACTCACTCCACCACCATCACCGCAGACACCGCCACTACCACCATGCCCAGTGCCACTCCTAGTACAACCACCACCACCACCACCACTCCCACCCCCATCACCGCAGACACCGCCGCTACCACCGCACCCAGTGCCACTCCTAGTACAACCACCACCACCACCACCACTCACTCCCACCACCATCACCGCAGACACAGCCGCTACCACCGCACCCAGTGCCACTTCTAGTCCAAGCACCACCACCACCACCACCACTCCCACCACCATCACCGCAGACACCGCCACTACCACTGTGCCCAGTGCCACGCCTAGTACAAGCACCACCACCACCACCACTCACTCCCACCACCATCACCGCAGACACCGCCATTACCACCATGCCCAGTGCCACTCCTAGTACAAGCACCACCACCACCACTCCCACCACCATCACCGCAGACACTGCCGCTACCACCACGCCCAGTGCCACTCCTAGTACAAGCACCACCACCACCACTCACTCCCACCACCATCACCGCAGACACCGCCGCTACCACTGTGCCCAGTGCCACTCCTAGTACAACCACCACCACCACCACTCACTCTCACCACCATCACCACAGACACCGCCACTACCACCACGCCCAGTGCCACTCCTAGTACAAGCACCACCACCACCACCACTCACACCCACCACCATCACCGCAGACACCGCCACTACCACCACGCCCAGTGCCACTCCTAGTACAACCACCACCACCACCACCACTCCCACCACCATCACCGCAGACACCGCCACTACCACCACGCCCACTGCCACTCCTAGTACAAGCACCACCACCACCACTCACTCCCAGCACCAGCACCGCAGACACCGCCACTACCACTGTGCCCAGTGCCACTCCTAGGACAAGCACCACCACCACCACTCACACCCACCACCATCACCGCAGACACCGCCACTGCCACCACCACACACGACGGCATCGCATGTCACGTTGCCATGGCAACTGTTAGGGCGAGACGGGCGAGCACTTAGGCCAAATAGCACGCATTCGCGCCGGGAGATCCCTGGAGAAATGTCTCCAATGTACGCGATCTCACCGAGGGGGCGTGACACTAGCAAAGCGCTGACCAGTCCTGCCGATGAAGGGTAATGTTTGTTGGTGAAGACGGGCGATAATTCACCTGACTATGTAATCTGACGTAGCTCAGACGGTACAGTGTCCACCTGTGAAAGTGTCGGTCATCCTATCGATCCTGCTCAGTGGACACATTTGCAGTTTGGGCTATTTTCCATTCCAACCAGTGGTCCACAACTCGTTCATCAAAGGCTGTGGTATGTGCTGTCCAGTCTGTGGGAAAATGTATATAAAAGACCTTTAGCTGCTTCTCAGAGAGAGTAGCCTATATGGCACCACAGGTTTCCTTAAAAGAAATATGTCAGAATTACCATATGTTTGACATCCAATAGCCAATAATGCGAAAATCAATGCGCTCTAGAGGCGTCGTTGAATAAAACAAGTTTGACCTTTTCATGTAGTATATAAGTTCACAACTTCCGACTGTGACCTATGTGCGTGAGGTGATGTTTGTGCTGATTAATCACCGCGTTAATCATTACTGCTCTGTGGATTGTTAGTTAGTCTGTAATGCAGGAGGGAGGTGGAAGCGTGTAGGGCTGGACGAGGCACATGCTCGCCTCGTCTTATAAGTAAACACTCGACCAGTTCTTTCAGAAGAGGCGCAGTGGGCTTTTATAGGCGTGTATTGTTAATAATTCGCCGATTCTAAGATTGACAGAAGTACCTTGACCCCCAGAAAATGCATTATATATTTAGTGCCCTTCACTGGCTTTATCAGAATACGGGTGTTCTACAATACATGGAGGGTTTCATGTACGCAGGGTTGCCAACATTGAAAAATGCAAAACCGGAATAGCTTTAAGGGATGTTATATAGGGGGTCTGGGTGTACTCCCCCGGAAAATGCTATAATCTTAATTGCTCTGTGGTGCATTTTGGTCACAATAATCCGTCAGGTTTACATAATTTGAGAAAAGGAAAAACCATAACATTGGCGTACGGTGATGATAGGGACATAACATATTGTAGTGGTCTGCACTGACCTCTCAGGCAAGTAACCACATAGACAGGTAGGCGTGGGGAGTGTATTGATATCAGGGAGCCTAGGTGGTGTAATGGTTAGCACACTGGCCCGGAATGCAAAGAGATGTGGGTTCGAGTCCCGCTCTAGGCGCAGTATTTCCCATTTTCATCACCCCCACGACACTGGTTGCCGTGATCAGGATCCTGTACAAGCTTTGCGCTGTATGGTTGTTGAACCTACCCTGTGTATGTATGTGTTAGTGCATTGCCTGTATGTATGTAATTGTAAGCATTACAAGACTTACAATTCCAGGGGGACGAGTGTAGTGGTCTGCACTGACCTCTCAGGCAAGTAACCACATAGACAGGTAGGCGTGGGGAGTGTATTGATATCAGGGAGCCTAGGTGGTGTAATGGTTAGCACACTGGCCCGGAATGCAAAGAGATGTGGGTTCGAGTCCCGCTCTAGGCGCAGTATTTCCCATTTTCATCACCCCCACGACAATATCGTACACCTCATGGTGAAACCATAAAGGCCCAGTCAGACCTTACCGGACTGAGTACCGGACACCACCGGACAAAGAATTGTTTAGTCCGTTGGTGTCCGGTGTCAAAATGATCCAAAATGTACCAGATGAAACGAACGCTAAACGAACAAGGAACGTACATTAACGAATAGGCACCAGACGATAACCGGCCGACAACTGAATGTCAAACGGACGGACCGAACATATTAAGAATAGCCACCGGTCTGTCACTGTGTGGTGTGTGGTGTGTGGTGTGTGTGGTGTGGGTGGTGAGTGGTGTGTGTGGTGAGTGGTGTGTGGTGAGTGGTGTGTGCTGCCCCCCAGACCAAATTCCCCCAACACCATCAACGGACTCTTCAGGATACAAACCGGACACCTAACGGATGAGTAACGGACATGAAACGGACAAAACCGACTAAACGGACTTAAAACGGACACCAACCGTACACTTTAGTCCAGCGGTGTCCAGTACAAGTTTTGTGCATGTTCAAAACTTGTACCGGACACCGCCGGACACCACCGGACACATAAATGACACGCCGGATCCCAACCATATATAAACCGTACATTGCCGTATTTCACCGGACAGTGTCTGTTTTCTATCCGGTTCCTCAATCCGGTGAGGTCTGATTGGGGCTTTAGGGTTGGCGACCCTGTGTACATTGTGTAGTACCTCTGCTGTCCACCAGGTTCGCTGAGTCAATATACCACCACGCCACCTGGAGGGTGTGTGTATAAAGATGTTATCACTGCGCAACTGCGGCATTGAACAAAATAATAATTGCGCGATAATGGTGGCTGAATTGTTAGTGACCTGCCCCCCCCCCCCCACGAGGGGGTGTGAGGTATATTGGATTCACACGTGGGTAAAAGGTTGCCGGACCCGGGAGGACTGCCTGGGTTAAGGTCTGGTTACAGATAGTTGGGGTAGGATTGCCTTGAGTGGTGCGGGCTGTCGTGTGTCAGGAAGTACTGGGGGTGGGTGGGGGGTGCAGGGGGGAAGGTGCAAGGGGGGAGTGTGTGTGGTGTTGGAGGTGGACAGGGTGTAAAGTCCTCAGCTGGAACCTGTGGTTTGCGTAGGCAGGCTATAATGAAATCAATACAGGCAAGAAGAGAAAGGAAATGTATAAAGAATGAAAAGAGAGAGAGAAATAATGCCCTCAGTTTTATTATTATATAGTGGTACATGGATCTGGTATGGCATACCACCTGACCATGTGCTCCAATGAGCATCCAGCATTTACAGTTCCACCGATGAACATCAAGCATTCCTGTGTCACCATGGCTATAGTGATCTGCCCACCACCACCATGTGGTGTGGCTGCTTGGCCACCCCCTGCCTGAGCTGAGTGTGTGGTGGTCCGTGACTAACAGAGGGGGGAGGGGGTAGTGAGTAGAGTCCCAAGTGCCCCTTACCCACTATCTCTAGTACACACTATCTACCTAATACATAATGAATATTGACCATAAGTAAAGGATCACCATCAACTACATAAATACATTCATGCACCTGGCACTATATACCATTTACCATTATAGACCATTTGCATTCCCCTACCAATGCGTTTTATCGGAATATTTTACAAGGGTGTGAGGTGGGGATGAAGTGGTGTCGGCTGTGTGGGATGAGGGCAGAGTGTGGGGTGATGAGTGGAGTTGGAGGAAACGGAAAGAAACTGAACAAAGTCCGTTGATAGTCTGGTTTGTGTCCGTACAAGTTTTGAACATGCACAAAACTTGGAACGGATGCCGCCGGATTGATGTCTATGGTTCTTGTCCAGTTTGAGTTTGTTTTGTCCATTGGCTATCTGTTCATGTCAGTTTCATGTCTGTTTTATGTCCGTTTCATGTCCATTTCATGTCCGTTCGTCCAACGGCCTTTGACCCGATATTGCAACATTTTGACACATTTTATTACATTTTGATACTTATCACGGCCCAACACCACTGGACTAGACCATTATGTTCGTTGCTCAATCCGGTGATGTGTGACAGCCGCTTTAGCAATTTAAAATAAAAGTTACTTCACACTAACATAATGTACATTACAGCGATCAACTTAATACCCGTGAGGGTTTGGTCACGCGGGGGTCAAGGTGGGATGGCGCTTCTGATCCCAGTGCCTGCGAGCTGTTCATTCCCAGCTGTCTTTATTGTCGACACATTCAGCTGTCAGGGAGAAGAGTCCTGTCCTCATTTAGACAGAAGATTCACCCCTGACGATATGTGACAGAAATTCAAAAGACCATCGGACTCTGGGACTTTAATCACACACAATACCTAAAAGAAATTCAATTCGAGCGTCAAGAAAGCCATTTCCTGAAACACCACTCCCATTGGAATAATTAGTTATTGATTAAATATCAATTTCCTTTGTGAGTGGCATGCATGCCCATTTTTCTTTTTTCTTTTGTAAAAAACCCCAACAACCATCAATTGTCCTATTTAAGTGTTGGGCACCGTTGCGCAGGCAAGGCGGGGTATTACATTAATGTACCCGGCATTATTAGATAGCTGTTCCATTGTGAGCAGAGGAATGCAATTTAGATTATGCCACCCACACTCACACACCTCACCCGACGCAGTAACAGTCGGGCTTTCGAATCCCAGCCGAGTCAAACCAATGACTTATCAAATTGATACGTGTCGCTATCTAGCCTGGCGCTCGGCATTACTAGGACAGGACAATGACTGGTTAGCACAGTATCAGGATAATATGACTGGGATATTGGGTTGTGATGCCGGAAGTCTGGTCTCCCAGTAGGGCAGCACTATAAAGTCGTCATGAGTGTGACTGTCACAAGTCGGTAGCCATCTTGATATGCCTTTTGATGTTGCTAGGACGTAAAGCTCCAATGAACAATTAATTAAATCATTCACAAATCATAACTTGGGAACTATTTAACTGGTCCACATAAATGGTGTATCACAAGAACCATATTTAAAAGATTCATCAATTGATCAATTCTAATACTGAACTATAATGAACACAATATTAAATGACTTTGTAGTCAGTGTGTCTGAAGTGACATTCTGACAGCTTATTGTGTGCAAACCACATTGGTACTGATAACAGATGACGGACAGTGGCGACTAACCAATTGTTCTGGTGGACTTAGACAGCACAGCAGATGACAATTATTTAGCTGGTGCAGACGACAGTTATTTAGCTGGTGCAAACGGCAGTTATTTAGCTGGTGCATATGACAGTTATTTAGCTGGTGCAGACAACAGTTATTTAGCTGGTGCAGATGAGAGTTATTTAGCTGGTGCAGATGACACTTATTTAGCTGGTGCAGATGACCCTTATTTAGCGGGTGCAGACGACAGTTATTTAGCTGGTGCAGATGACAGTTTTTAGATGGTGCAGATGACAGTTATTTAACTGGTGCAGATTACAGTTATTTAGCTGGTGCAGTTGACAATTATTTAGCTGGTGCAGATGACACTTCTTTAGCTGGTGCAGATGACACGTATTTAGTGGGTGCAGATGGCAGTTATTTAGCTGGAGCAGACGACAGTTTTTTAGCTGGTGCAGATGACAGTTATTTAGCTGGTGCAGATGACAATTATTTAGCTGGTGCATATGACATTCATTTAACTGGTGCAAACGACATTTATTTAGCTGGTGCAGATGACAGTTATTTAGCTGGTGCAGACGACAATTATTTAGCTGGTGCAGAAGACAGTTATTTAGCCGGTGCAGACGACTGACAGGGTTATTACTGAACTGTATTCTGTGCATGTGTATGTGGGGGTGGAAGTGGGGGGGGAGTGTGTGTATGTGTGGGGGGGGGAGTGTGTGTATGTGGGGGGTGGGGTGGGGGGTGTCAACTGCCTCCACTTGGACCAGAAGCCATCTGCGACAGGCAAGTGGCTTCACTACTGCAGCCAGAGGCTGCCCCTGGTGGCAGCATCCGGTACCAGAGGCCAAGGTCTCGCGTTGTAACGGGGCTAATCTCATTTGTTTCGTGAGTTGCTCTTACGTCTCGTGATCACGTGACCATTGAGCAGCTTTTTAAGGAAGATGGCATTGGGCTGTTTAAGGCCGGGTATCCATAGACTGTTTGTTCCCTTGTGGCGTGTTCCCTTGTTCCGTGTTTGCGTGTGACCTTGTGATGAGTTACACACAGACAATGAACCTGTGTGTTGCTTAGTGGCTGTTCCAATAGGTTGGACCCAAGGACCGTATGGCCTTGTGCCCAGTACATGTGACGTATTGACCGGGAACATAGAGAATGAACAGGTTTATTCTCGGTGTGGTGCGTCACAAGGTCACAAGTAAACACAGAATAAGGGAACACGCCACCAGGGAACAGTCTATGAATACGCGGCCTATACCCACACAAACAAGATTTTCAGTGAGCTGGCGTATTTACCATATTTACCGTATTAAAGCCGCACAGTCCCATAAAAGCAACATGTTTTCTAAACCAAAACAGTAATCGAGATTGGATTCTACCGGACGCGGTGGCCCAATCGATGGAGTGTAGGCTTCCCGTGAGAAAGATCTGTAGTTCTAATACCGACAGAGTCAAACCAGTGACTTAGAAAATTGATACTTGTCGCTACTTATCGTGGTTGTTGCTACTTAGCCTAGTGATTGACATTATTAGGATAGAGCAAGGACTGGTTTGCACAATATCAGGATAATGTGACTGAGTGGCATATCGGGTGATGGTGCCGACGGCCTGATCACCCTTTGGGTAGCACTATGAGGTTGCCATGTGTGTTGTCACTGTTACAAAGATAGTTATTAAGTGACAGGTGTTATAAGACTTGGAAATATTAGTCTTATCTATTATTTACTACCTAGAGAAAGCGGCATTTCCGCTCCAGACGGGATGCCCGAATGAGTTAGAGCGTCCGTCTCCCGTGTTCGTAGATCGTGGGGTCGTGGATTCGAACCCGGGTCAAGTCAAACCAATGACTTAAAAATTTATACTTCTTGCTTCCTAGCCTGGCTCTGAGCATTATTAGGATAGGACAAGGACTGGTTGGCTCAGTGTCAGGATAATGTGACTGGGTGGGATATCAGGTCATGGTGCTGGTGGCCTGGTCTTCCAGTGGGGCAGCACTATAAAGTCATCATGAGGGCGCACTGTCACAAGTCGGTACCCGTCCTGATATGACCTTAGATGTTGCTAGGATGTAAAACAACAACAAACAAACAAACCTCATGTTCGAGTGTTTCAGGCGCCCCGTTCAAGTGATAATGCCATGGTGGTTCATGTTCTTCAGCACTAGCTGTGAGAGATATATGATTTACAACCACCTGCCATGCCAGTACTGCATCAACAAGTGGGTGATCGCAATAACATGCCTGGTTCCCCGTCTAGTCCGAGGCTTATGTAGTACCCTGGTGGTACAGATTTATAACTTGGCATCACTAAAATGTCGTTCTTCTACCCTGTCACATTACGACGCATCGCGCAAGCGCATGGCAAACGGCTAAAATCAGTTTCAAACGTTGAGATGCATCAAACTTTTCGGCGCGGTGGGCAAAGTCGGACGTATACATACCGTATACATAGCATATGGCCAACATATGGCTAACATGCCACCTGGCAAAAAACGCTTGCATTATGCTCACTGTACGTTCGGAGAATGCCGGTGAACATTATATACGTAATTCAATCGCCAGAACTATGCCTTATACGTTACATACCTCAAGACACGGTGGAGAAATGCAAAACGTGTTGTAGAATCTAATGCTCGGATATGTGGCTGGGTATGTAGGCTATGAGGAAAGCAATACAGACAAAGAGAAAGGAAGAGAGTAAAGTGTAAGAGAGAGAGTCCAGCCCTCTGGTTTATTGTTATATAGTTATATGGGTTCATGGTAGAGTATCATACCACCTCCTTCCACCAATGGGAATCGAGGATTCCTGGTCCTACCAATACCAATCGAGCATTCCTGGTCTCTATGGATACCAATTG
Source organism: Branchipolynoe longqiensis (assembly GCA_030323885.1). Taxonomy (NCBI): domain Eukaryota; kingdom Metazoa; phylum Annelida; class Polychaeta; order Phyllodocida; family Polynoidae; genus Branchipolynoe; species Branchipolynoe longqiensis. Next base: position 81,410,757 of record CM059197.1, on the reverse strand, counting down.
TCTGCCCACCACCAGTAGCTGTAGGGCCCCTTGGCCACCACCAACCTTGACCTTTTGAGTGTGGTGACCCCTACCCAGCAGGGCCCGTATGCAGGAGGTAGTGTTAGCGGCGTTTGGTGTTACAGCCTGTTACCGGTTAGCTATCACCGACGTCGGGAACTGTGTCAAGTGGTATGCAGGAGCACGTACCACTTACATTATAGCTAAATGTGAAGTTATTTATAGATTGGGGAAATCCCTCTGCGTTTGTAGCCATATATTAGGCTCAAATCTATTAAATGCTATCATATTTAACAGAATTACATACGCAATAAGTGAAGTTTCATGAAATTAACCCTAAATTCGAAGCAATATTAATGCTGCCGCCATAACGGCGGCGATATTAATATTTTCGAACCGACGAATGTAAGCAACATCGACGTCGCTTTCCATACTGGCGGCAGAGGCGGCGGCGGCAGTGATTTGTTTACTTTACATTCGTTGATTCGAAAATATTAATATCGCCGCCGCTGCGGCGGCAGCGTTAATCTCGCTTCGATTTTAGGGTTAATTTAATCAAATTTCACTTATTGCATATGTAATTCTGTTAAATATGACAGCATTGAATAGATTTGATACCTTACACCGCTGTAAAAAGTGCTATACCTCCACTTTTTCAGAGGTAGTGTAACACCATTTAAGCTTTTGGTGTTAGGCCTATCACCGACTCGTGCATACCACTTTTCGCCGCTACCCAGGGGATTCCCGTTTTGGCTCGCTACCACCGACTCCTGCACACAGGCCCAGAAGGGCTAGGCCCTGAGTGCAATCACACCCAGACCTGCCAGCACCACTATGTCTATTTACATCCCACTCAGGCACTACCAACCCATATATATATATATATATATATATATATTTATGTATATATACATTTAAAATCTGACCATCCGAGCGGGTCTGGCAGCGGTAGTGACCAGACACAGCTGGTACCCGGGTGGCCAGGTAGTACAGTAGGTAATAACTAACTCCTATGACAGTAGTACAGTAGGTAATAACTAATATAGGGAGAAATGATAAGTGAGAGTGTCCTTGTTTATATTGTCATAATATATTATAGAGCACATACATATATATCTACCTGGTTGTGCACATCGATCAGTCATAGAACATTTGCATTCCCCCACTGCCGAATATCAGAATATTTTACAGTATGTTAGACATTTGTTAGACGTATGTTATCCATACATTGTCAACACATTGTTAATACGTTGTCAATATGCGGACTGTAAGTTTCCACTGGCTCTCCATCCGACTGACGTAGGTCAACATAGTGCTACGTAGTGAACGTTTGTCTAACGTACATCTAACATACATCAACGTACACCTAGCGCATACATAGCATACATCCGACATAAAAGCCACACGTTGTCGAACGTCAAAAGTTTTGTGCATGCACAAAACTTTCGCTACCCCTTAACGAGCGACGCCATATATCGACGTACATCGACGTACATCGACGTACATCGACATACATCAACAAACGCGTGATGTTGCAGTAACACATATCGACATACACCGACATATTGCTGCAAAATCACCTACGTCGGCGGACACTTGCGCGATGCGTCGTAGTGTGACAGGGCTTTTACCGGGTGCGGTGGCCGAGTCGGTAGAATCAGCGAGAATGCAGGCCTCGCGCGGGAGATCGGGAGTTCCATTCCCGATCGAGTCAAACCGATGACTAATGCTAGGTACACACCTACCGTTTTTCCGCACCCACCTACCGTATACGATCTAAAACTCCCCAAAAGTCGTGTGGTGTGCACTCCCCTAGCACACCTAGCGATTGCGATTCCCGACTAAAAACTCAGTTTAGGGCTAACTGATTACGATTGCGATTCGCGATTCGAAAAATGAATCGGCCCGTTTTCAGTTTTAAGCGGGTCGGGTCGAGTCGTGAGTTTTAGTGCGCGAATCGTAAACGGTAGGTGTGTACTTGGCATTAGTGAGCTGGTGCAGACAACTTGTTGCTCCCTAGCATGATGCTCGGCATTAATAGGATAGGGCAATGACTGGTTAGCTCGGTGTTAGGATAATGTGACTGAGTGGGAAATCGGGTCATGGTGCCAGTGGCATGGTCTCTCAGTGGGCCAGCACTATAAAGTTGCCATGAGTGTGCACTGTCACAATTCGGTACCAGTCCTTATATGACCTTAGATGTTGCCAGGACGTAAAACCGCAACAACCAACCATCTATCGATGTGATGTTTGTTGGTGCAGTAATAGCCTATCGGGGAAAAGGCCGGGTGCGGTTGTCCCCCTGGCGGTCACCAAATTGTCAATGTTGATATCAACATGGGTAATTTAACCCGCGAAACATGTACATCTCTTTCTATGGACGCGACCATCTGCGGCATCTATAGTCTTACCGGGAACTAATAATCTCTGCCGATTGAGCTGCCACCTGGTGTAATTTACTTATAACTAAACAATGACGTAGTAGCTTTACGAACACTTCGACCGGAGCACCTGGAGTGGGAGGACGTGTCTATAAGGTTCAGATTTACCGTCCCTCCCACCCAACTATATAGGTGAGGAGTGGTCACTGCCTGCTTAGTTCCAGCAGGCCTCACTACACGGAACTGGCGCTTTCCTCGGTTCTACCCTCTTCACGGTAGACCGGTGGGGGTGGGTCGATCCCCAGCCCTACAAACCCCCAAACACCCACCACCCAAACACCCACCACCCAAACACCCACCACCCAAACACCCACCACCCAAACATCCACCACCCAAACACCCACCACCAAACACCCAACACCCAACACACAAACACACAAACACACAAACACACAAACACACAAACACACAACACCTAAATACCCAACACACAAACCCCCAACACACAAACACACAACACCGAAACACACAAACACACAACACACAAACACCCAACACACAAACACCCAACACCCAAACACCCAACACCCAAACACCCTAACACCCAACACCCAAACACCCAACACCAAAACACCCAACACCCAAACACCCAACACCCAAACACCCAACACCCAAACACCCAACATCCAGCCCCCAAACACTCGTCCAACCTCTGCTCCTGTCTGCCTGCAACACATGGTCAGTTGTCAGATTGTTGCTTTTAACACTCAAACACCCACCACCCAAACACCCAACACCCAAACACCCAAACACCCAAACACCCAAACACCCAAACACCTGAACACCCAAACACCCAAACACCCAACACCCAAACACCCAACACCCAAACACCCAACACCCAACACCCAAACACCCAACACCCAAACACCCAATACCCAAGCAGCCAAACACCCAACACCCAAATACCCAACACCCAAACACCCAACACCCAAACACCCAACACCCAAACACCCAACACCCAAACACCCAAACACCCAACACCCTACACCCAACACCCAAACACCCCAACACCTAAACACCCAACACCCAAACACCCAACACCCAAACACCCAACACCCAAACACCAAACACCCAAACACCCAACACCCAAACACCCAACACCCAACCCACAAACACTCATCCAACCTCTGCTCCTGTCTGCCTTCTATACATGGTCAGTTGTCAGAGTGTTCCTTTTAACACTCACGACGCGTGTGTGGACATTATGCCATATTGGAACTCGCTGTCCATTCATCCATTCATCCATTCGTCCATTCATCCATTCATCCATTCATCCATTCATCCATTCATCCATTCGTCCATTCGTCCTTTCGTCTATTCATCCATTCATCCATTCATCCATTCATCCATTCATTCATGCATCCATTCATCCATTCATCCATGCATTCATGCATCCATTCATCCATTCATCCATTCATCCATTCATCCATTCGTCCATTCGTCCATTCGTCCGTTCGTCAATTCATCCATTCATCCATTCATCCATTCATCCATTCATCCATGCATCCATTCATCCATTCATCCATTCATCCATTCATCCATTCATCCATGCATCCATGCATTCATGCATCCATTCATCCATTCATCCATTCATCCATTCATCCATTCATCCATTCATGCATTCGTCCATTCGTACTTTCGTCCATTCATCCATTCATCCATTCATGCATTCATCCATTCATCCATTCATCCATCCATCCATTCATCTATTCATCCATTCGTCCTTTCGTCCATTCATCTATTCATCCATTCATCCATTCATCCATTCATCCATTCATTCATGCATCCATTCATCCAATCATCCATTCATCCGTTCATCCGTTTGTCCGTTCATCCATGCATCCATTCATGCATGCATCCATTCATCCATGCATCCATGCATCCATGCGTCCATTCATCCATTCATCCATTCATCCATTCATCCATTCATCCATTCGACCATTCGTCCATTCATCCATTCATCCATTCATCCATTCATCCATTCATCCATTCATCCATTCATCCATTCATCCATTCATCCATTCATCCATTCATCAATTCGTCCATTTGGCCATTCATCCATTCATCCACATCCATTCATCCATTCATCCATCCATCCATTCATCCATTCATCCATTCATCCATTCATCCATTCATCCATTCATCCATTCATCCATTCATCCATTCATCCATGCATCCATTCATCCATTCGTCCATTCATCCATTCATCCATTCATCCATTCATCCATGCATCCATTTGTCCATTCATCCATTCGTCCATTCGTCCATTCATCCATTCATCCATTCATCCATTCATCCATTCGTCCATTCATCCGTTCATCCATTCATCCATTCATCCATTCATCCATTCATCCATTCATCCATTCATCCATTCATCCATGCATCCATTCATCCATGCATCCATTCATCCATTCATCCATTCATCAATTCATCCATGCATCCATTCATCCATTCGTCCATTCGTCCATTCATCCATTCATCCATTCATCCATTCGTCCATTCATCCATGCATCCATTCATCCGTTTGTTCGTTCATGCATTCATGCATTCATCCATTCATCCATTCATCCATTCATCCATTCATCCGTTCATCCATTCATCCATTCATCCATTCATCCATGCATCCCTTCATCCATTCGTCCTTTCGTCGACTCATCCATTCATCCATTCGTCCAATCGTCCATTCATCCATTCATCCATTCATCCCTTCATCCATTCATCCATTCATCCATGCATCCATTCATCCATTCATCCATTCGTTCATTCATCCATTCATCCATTCATCCATGCATCCATTCATCCATGCATCCATTCATCCATTCATCCATTCATCCATTCATCCATTCATCCATTCATCCATTCATCCGTGTGTCCGTTCATCCATGCATCCATGCATCCATTCATCCATGCATCCATTCATCCATGCATCCATGCATCCATTCGTCCATTTGTTCATTCGTCCATTCATCCATTCGTCCATTCGACCATTCCTCCATTTGACCATTCGTCCATTCGACCATCCGTCCATTCATCCATTCGTCCATTTGACCATTCGACCATCCGTCCATTCATCCATTCGACCATTCGTCCATTTGACCATTCGTCCATGCAACCATTTGCCCATTCGTCCATCCATCCATCCATTCATCCATTACGTCACTTGCCCTCTGCGATAATCTGACCATCCGAGCAGGTCTGGAGGTGGTAGTGACCAGACGGAGATGGTCCTCAGGGTGGCCAGGAGCCACTCACAGGTGGCGCCATAGTGGCAGAAGCAGGAACTAACTCCCAAGACAGTAGGATAGTATCTAATAACTAATATATAGAAGAGAACTGACAAGTGGTAGTGTCCTTGTTTATATTCCCATAATAGATTATAGAGCATATATGCATGGATAGTGATAAGCCCCTTATCGCCTGTAATAAGCTCTGGAGTGCTCCTCTCCTCCCCCCCCCCCCTGGATCGGGGAGTGGGGCTGTTCGGCATGCACCGATCCACTTCCTGCGCGAGGCTTGACACTCCTCTCGATCGGAAGTATATATATATATATATATGTATATATATATATATACATATATACATATACACATATGAAGAAAAAATCCTCCGGTGCGACTGACATTGGTCAACATCTGGCGGAGGTGAGGTGGCCGAGATGGCACCACGGGTACAGTGTTGCATCTTATGTAGTCATTGAGAAAAGGTAGAAAATATGGCGCATGTACAAGTCGAGGTGCTTCTGAGAAGTGCCTTTAGTTTGTTTTTTAATGACTTGACCGCGAGTTTTTTCGGTATGTCATGGCAGGGTGCACATAAGACTTGAAGAGTGAATGGATGAATGAAGGAAGGAAGGAATGAATGGATATTGGGTTCCGGTGTGGTTTAATGTCCGTGCGCATGCGTGGTGAGTGTGGCCCGCGTCGTGACTTTTCCCGCCCACAGTCCGGGACGCTGGTCTGACTGCACGCGGCGTCTTTAATTTGATAAACCCATCGGCGTCTGTTGTAATAATACGAAGGAGCGTCGACACTGAGTGCAGCTCCGTGTTTACTGAAAGGAATCTTTGCGGTCGGCTAACATTCTGTACGGAAAACCACAGGAAGCTCAGTTCACATTGTCGTCTGCTCCAACTAAATGTTGTCTGCTCCAACTAAATGTTCTCTGCTCCAACTAAATGTCCTCTGCAGGTTTACATTCTCTACGGCAAAGCACAGGAGGCTGAGTTCACATTGTCGTCTGCTCCAACTAAATGTTGTATGCTCAAACTAAATGTCCTCTGCTCCAACTAAATGTCCTCTGCTCCAACTAAATGTCGTCTGCAGGCTTACATTCTCTACGGCAAAGCACAGGAGGCTGAGTTCACATTGTCGTCTGCTCCAACTAAATGTCGTCTGCTCCAACTAAATGTCGTCTGCTCCAAGTAAATGTCGTCTGCTCCAACTAAATGTCGTCTGCAGGCTTACATTCTCTACAGCAAACCACTGGACACTTGAGTTCACATTGTCATCTGCTCCAATTAAATGTCCTCTGCTCCAACTAAATGTCCTCTGCAGGCTTACATTCTCTATGGAAAACCACAGGATGCTCAGTTCACATTGTCGTCTGCTCCAACTAAATGTCGTCTGCTCCAACTAAATGTCGTCTGCTAGCATCATAATTGATTGAAAGTAGCAATTTATCATTGACCATAATCGGATTTGATGGGAGGATAGTAACATCATCTTATGTCGTTCGTATTGTCACTACATGCTGTAGTGAAAGCCACGACATTTAGTGGTTTAAAGTTCCACAGTCCGATGGCTTTGTGTGTCTGTCATTTTCTGAGATGAATACATTAAATTGATCATTATAACCTACTTCACTTTAAGTTGAAGTAACTTGTAGTTTAAATGGCTAACTTTGGAGATATTTGAAGTGACGACATGCCACATTAATGTTGGCAAGCACACCAACACTCTGACACAGTAGGGTTATGCAGTAACAGGTTCTATTAAATTGACTCCCTATGCCCTTTTATGTGACAACAAATGCTTAAGAACTGTACCAGTATCTAAGATAAATATGTAGAATCAAATCTAGGCAAGTGTTTTGTTTTTGAAAATGTGATGCTTCATCGGACTATGCAGCTTTAATATGAGCGCGAAAAAGAGGAAATGGCCGAATAGCGGATAGCAGTGAAATGGTGACCATGGCAACATCATGAGGTCCCACACGTACAGCCTTCAATGGACATTCACCGACACCGACAACAATGTTAAAATCAAGCTAAAAAAACACACAAGAACCAACACTATCATCACCTCGTTTTCTTATTGTCTCACGGTGTGTGCTTACACTAAGTTACAGTCACACGTCTCGGGGGTAGATTCTAAGTTGTAGTTGTAGTTGTAGTTGTGGTTGCTGGGTGTCATTTCTTAGTTTTTGTCGAGTGCTCTTCTTTTTCCAGTGAATGGTTTGTATTTTGAAGATTTTGCTAAGAAGAAAGACGATCTAAATTACTGTGAAATAAGACTGGGTTCTATGCGTCGTTAAGGGTTCGGGGAGTGCGTTCACAACATTGTGTTGTTGAAAGCGGAATGGATGCTGGCACGCTGTTACTTGTTAGTAATACTGCAGCGTCTGACCCGAGATAGTGACGTCACAAACCGGAATGAGTATGTCCTGACGATCTCAGAGCTTGGTCTTCACTGCATTTTCACACAGGGCGCGATGGCCGAAGCGGTAGAGCGCGGGCCTCGCGGGCGGGAGATCGGGAGTTCAATTCCCGGTCGAGTCAAACTAATGACTTATACAATTGATACTTGTCGCTTCCTAGTCTGGTACTCGGCATTACTAGGATAAGGCAAGACTGGTTAGCTCAGTGTCAGGATTATGTGACTGAATGGGATAATCAGGTCATGGTGCTGGCGACCTCATTTCTCTGTGGGGCAGTGTTATAAAGTTGCCATGAGTGCGCACTGTCACAAGTCGGTACCTGTCCTGGTATGACCTTAGATATTGCCAGGACGTAAGACTCCAACAACCAACCAACTTTAATCAATGAATATAACAACATTTCCGGAATCCAACGAATGGCGGCGAACCTTCCATATGAGTAACGCAGCCGGCACCCACCAGGGGGTGTCATGGCGAATGAGCGCCCCTTGTGGGCCCATGAGGTACCTGCGGGTGTTTATGTGCAATGACCCTTCAGGGGCATCTCTGGGCCATGTTCAGGGTCCGTCTCGGAGGTGCCTCGGAGGCGCCCGTGACGTCAGGCTAGTCTGAACAACAATAGCAGTTGGTCGCCTCGAAAATGGCCGCCCCCATAGGCAGCAGCCATTTGCAATCGAAATGCTGCGCTCTGATTGGATGAAACCACTGCATGCGGCGGCCATTTTCGAGGCGCTTTTTGTCTCCAACCTGAAAAGGGAGGTGTCGCCGAGACATCCCCGAGACGGACCCTGAACGCAAATAGACCAAAAAGCATCGCCAAGACGTCGCCGAGACGCCTCCGAGACGGACCCTGAACGCGGCCCAGGTCTTGTACTTTGACAATACAACCAATGCATGGCTTTAACTAGGCCGACTGTACCGGGCCTGCTAATAATGCCCGACAGCTCCGTCGTCACTGCCAGGAGGCGACAGGAATCGGACTGGGCACAGTTAAGCACTGCCTGCCTTCTGCTGCCCTCTGGTGATTAATCAGTTTGATATGGGTTTAAGATTCACAGTAAGCAGAACCCTGATTTAGTGTGACTCCGTTTATATTCGCTATCACATTGTATGGACCCAAATGATCGCGTTATAACGGTGACAACACTAAAAACTGTGGATGTATAACGGGGTTCCACTGTCCTTTGTGGCATGCTCAAATATATTAGAATCAATAATTCTACTTAGATTAAAATTACTCAGATATGAAAAATGAAAGAATTTACTTTTTTTTAAATATTCTTGCTGCCCATGCTCTTCCTTGAAATGTGTCAGGCTGCAGTTTCATATCGGAAGATAACTATAGATCGTTTTCATCTTTCTTCTTTTATTAATTTTATATTGCGGGTAGGGGTTGTAGACTTATATGTGCATGGTTCCTGAATGGATATATATATATCTATATACATTCGAACCCACCGGTTCGAACCCTGGTCGAATCAAACCAGTGAATCTTGCGGAGTATATCAATATAATAACAATTGTCTTACGTACCTTTATGTTCGCATAATACGTTATATATCACATATATATAGGGGGTGCATTATGTATTCTGCGAAATGCGACAAGTTTTCTACTCCCATATTGTATGTACTCAACTATCAAATGTAACTGATTTGTCCCATGCTGTACTGGTGGCGCCGCCATCGGCCTCTTAACGCACTACTGAGGGCCGTCCAAACTAGGCACCAATAACCATAATGTGTGTGTGTTTATTCAACTGCGCAGAAGCCTACTCTACATAATAGCAGCACAATACAATAGTGTACAGGACATGTGTAGCGTCTAGCCATTTTAGTTTAAGATCTTTCAAACCTGCACTTGACAGTGGAGGTGACCTCAAAAACGCAGCGTCGAGAGCCCCTGACAAAAAGAAGGAACACTCTAAAGGTACAGAATCTGACTTTTTATTAGAACAACTTAGTCTAGATCTAGGGTCGGGGTAAGCTTTGTCACACAGTGTGGAAGGAATTCGCCTTTTTTTGTGTTTGTTTGACTGCGTATGTGTTAACATGTTGCCCTGCTCCATCCCTCTCAGCTGGCTTGGTGGGTTTGTTGTTTTACGTCCTGGCAACTTCTAAGGTCATATCAGGAGGGGTAGCGACTTGTGACTGATTGCACTCATGGCAACTTTATAATACTGCCCCACTGGGATACCAGGCCAGCAGCACCATGACCTGATATCCCAGTCAGTCATATTATCCTGTCACCGAGCCAATCAGTCCTTGCCCTATCCTAATAATGCCGAGCACCTGGCTAGGAAGCGACTGATCAATATGGTAAGTCATTGGTTTGACTCGACGGGGAATTTAACTCCCTACCTTCCGCATGGGAGGCATGCGCTCTACCAATTCGGCCACGGCGTCCGGCGTGTGGATGTGTATGTGGATGGTCGGGGAAGTGTTAGTTAAGTGCTCCCAATGCCTCCGGACATGGACGGACCTTTCCCGGTCTGGAACCATGCACCCACACAGCCACCATACTCCATACATACCCACACACACACATACCCACACACACACACACATACCCACACACACATATACACATACATGCACACACATACACACATACACACACACATACCCACACACACATACACACACACACATACACACGCACACATACCCACACACACATACCCACACACATACCCACACACACTTACACATACCCACACACACATACCCACACACACATACCCACACACAAATACCCACACACATACCCACACACACACATACCCACACACACATACCCACACACAAACATACCCCCACACACACCGCACACCCCACCACCAGACACACAACATACCCATACACACCACACCCGTCTGGTCTGGAACCATGCACCCACACCGCCACAATACTCCACAAATACTGCCCATACACCCACACATACACCGCACACTCCACCACCACACAAATACCCGCACACACGTAACCGGGCAGGTCTGGAACAACCATGCACATGCCCCCACACACCACCACCTACATCCACACACACACACCAACACACCCGCCCACACACGCACACCCACACTGACACACCTCACACATACACATGCTGAGATACACCCCCCACACACCCACAGCACCACTACCACATGCCCCCACACACCACCACCTGCATCCAAACACACCAACACAGCCGCCCACACGCACACCCCCACACTGACACACCTCACAGATACACACCCTGACATACACCCTCCCTCCACACACCCACACCACCACTACCACATGCCCCAACACACCACCACCTACACCCACACACACACCAACACAGCCCCGCACACCCACACTGACACACCTCACACATACACACCCTGACATACACCCCCCACACACCCACACTACCACTGCCACATGCCCCAACACACCACCACCGACATCCACACACACACCAACACAGCCGCGCACATCCACACTGACACACCTCACACATACACACGCTGCGATACACCCCCCCACACACACACACCACCACTACCACATGCCCCCACACACCACCACCTGCATCCAAACACACCAACACAGCCGCCCACATGCACACACCCACACTGACACACCTCACACATACACACCCTGACATACACCCCCCACACACCCACACCACCACTGCCACATGCCCCAACACACCACCACCGACATCCACACACACGCCAACACAGCCGCGCACATCCACACTGACACACCTCACACATACACACGCTGTGATACACCCCACACACACACCCACACCACCACTACCACATGCCCCCACACACCACCACCTACATCCACACACACACCAACACAGCCGCCCACATGCACACACCCACACTGACACACCTCACACATACACACTCTGACATACAACCCACACACACACACCCACACCACCACTACCACATGCCCCCACACACCACCACCTACATCCACACACACACCAACACAGCCGCTCACACACGCACACCCACACTGACACACCTCACACATACACACCCTGACATACACACCCACACCCACCCACAGCACCACTACCACATGCCCCCACACACAACCACATGCATCCACACACACACCAACACAGCCGCCCACACACACACCCACACGCACACACCCACACCTACACACCTCACACATACACACCCTGACATACAACCCCCACACACACCCACACCACCACTACCACATGCCCCCACACACAACCACATGCATCCACACACACACCAACACAGCCGCCCACACACACACCCACACTCACACACCTCACACATACACACCCTGACATACACCCCCCCACACACCCACACCACCACTACCACATGCCCCCACACACCACCACCTACATCCACACACACACCAACACAGCCGCCCACACACATACCCACACTCACACACCTCACACATACACACCCTGACATACACCCCCCCACACACCCACACCACCACTACCACATGCCCCCACACACCACCACCTACATCCACACACACACCAACACAGCCACTCACACACGCAGACCCACACTGCCACACCTCACACATACACACCCTGACATACACACCCACACCCACCCACACCACCACTACCACATGCCCCCACACACCTACACCTACATCCACACACACACCAACACAGCCGCCCACACCCACACCTACACACCTCACACATACACACCCTGACATACACCCCCACACACACCCACACCACCACTACCACATGCCCCCACAGACCACCACCTACATCCACACACACACACCAACACAGCCGCCCACATGCACACACCCACACTGACACACCTCACACATACACACTCTGACATACACCTCCCACACCCACCCACACCACCACTACTACCACATGCCCCCACACACCACCACTACCACAACACCACCACTACCACAACACCACAACTAGCACATGCCCCCACACACCACCACCTACATCCACACACACACCAACACAGCCACCCACAAGCACACTAACACACCTCACACATACACACCCTGACATACACACCACCACTACCACAACACCACCATACAGGCAGCGTCCAGCACGCCATCCCCAGCTTCATCTTATTACCGGCGTTTTACTAATCAGCCATCGACTACATCCCGCCCCTCCTCACTCCCAGCTCCAACAAAATGGCGGCGTGTTGCTTGAAACCTGTAACTATAATCCCCAATGCAAGTGTTTGTGTGTGAGGGAGGGAGAGTGATGGAGGCAGGGGGATAGGGAGAGAGGGAGAGATAGGGAGAAAGAGGGAGAGAGCAAGACGGAGAGAGGGGGGGAGAGAGGGAGAGCGAGGGAGCGAGAGTTGGAGAGGGGAGAGAAAGGGAGGGAGAGAGAGAGGGAGATGGAGAGAGGGAGAGAAAGAGTGAGGGAGATATTGTGAGAGAGAGGGAGAGAGAGGGCGGTAGAGAGGGAGAGAGAGGGGGAGAGGGAGAGAGAGAGAGAGGGAGAGAGACAGGAGAGGAGGTGTCCGCAACATTTCTGAGTGCAGGAGCATCCGTCTGGCTGTTGTTGAGAGGGACTCTCCCCGGAGATAATACAGAGTTTGCAGTGAAAATGTTTGCATGGCTGTTATGATATCGTCACGCGGTGGTGCTAATAGAATTTGGTTTGTCCAAGTCCCGGACCTGTGCCTTATTATGTGTCAATACTGCACAGACCTGGCCCTGGGTGTGGAGGGCCGGACTGACACACCAGGCGGCCAGGCAGGCCTGTGGACCGGTGTAAAGATTTCAAATTCCCCCCATATTCAAGTTCCCCCCCAGGAACTTGAAAACGTTTTCAAATTCCTCCCAGGGGAATTTGAAAACGTTTTCAAATTCCCTCCCTCGTTTTAACTTTCCCTCCCCCCCCCCCCCCCATTTTTGGGGAATTTTCTTTATTTTTGTTATTTTTTGTTATTTTTTGTTATTTTTCATGACAAATATTATAATATACAGAGAATAGCATAATGGAAATTATTACTAGTACAATAAAACATATTTAACCACAAATGACACAAAAAGTCTCCAAGATGGTTAAGAAAAAAATATTATAGGTCTGAAATTTAAAACGTTTTTTAAAGTTTTTTAAACAATTTTAAATTCCCGGAGGGGGGAATTTGAAAATAGGGGGAGGAATCTGAAAACTGTTTTTAAGTTCCCCCCCAGGAATCTGAAAACGTTTTTAATTTCCCTGGAGGGAAGTTAAAAACGTTTTCAGATTCCCGGGGGGGAACTTGGGAAGGGGGGAAGTTGAAATCGTTAGACCGGTGACTGCGGCATATCAGTTAGGTTGGTTACTTGCTGGAATGTTACATCCTGGCAACATGTAAGGTCATATCAGGACGGGTATCGACTTGTGACAGTGGGCAATTATGGCGATTTTATAGTTCTGCACCACTGGGAAATCAGGCCACCAGCACCATGATCAGATATCCCACTCAGTCCCATTATCCTGGCACTGAGCTAACCAGTCCTTGCCATATCCTATTAATGCCGAGCGCGAAGCTAGGTAGCGACAAGTACCAATTTTGTAAGTCATTGGTTTGATTCAACCGGGAACTGAACTCATGATTTCCCACATGGGAGGCCTGCGCTCTACCGATTTGGCCAGGTGATGGTGAGGGTGGGGGTGCGGGTAGGGTAGGGGTGCGGGTAGGGTGGGGGTGCGGGTAGGGGAAGGGGAGGCGGTGAAGGGGGTGGGTGGAGTCATCAGGAAGGTGGCGGTCAGCAGCTAATTTTAGTAATAACGAGCGCAATCAGGCGTTCGTTATCAGGCCCCGCAATCCCCGATCCGAAATCCTTGAGGCCCAGTTGTATTTACGAATTCAACATTTTTTCGGATTTCAGGATAAAGGTATTTATTCCGATGGTTTGGAGTTTGTAATTTTGTGAAATAAATATAGTAGATTGATCGCTATAACCTATCTTATTTTAATTTGAAATAACTTATTTTAAATGGCTAACTTTTTAGATATGTTAAGTGCAAATAGGCTAAATTAATGTTGGCAAGCTTGCCATAACTCTGATGCCATAGACTTCTACAGTAACACATTCTGTTAAATTGCTCCAGTAGTGCATTCTGTGTGGCGACAAATGTTCAATAAGTGCACCAGTATCTAGGTAAGATATGTGCAGTGCATCTATATACAGTAAACCCTCTCTAAATCGACAGACCATGGAAGCGACTTTAAATGGTCCATTTAGGGAGATGGTCGGTTTAGGGAGTTTTTTTTCATCATTACAATGGTATTGTATGGGTGATCGTTTGGGACCCAAATAAAGCGATCGATATAGGGGAGTGGTCGATCTGTGGAGGTGGTCGGTTAGAGAGGTTTTATAGTAATTGATTTGGTTTTGACAAGTTGATGTTTTCATCAGACTTTGCAGCTTTAAGTCACCATCAGTGTGCACTGTCACAAGTCGGTACCCATCCTGATATGATGTTAGATGTTGCTGGGACATAAAACCCACAACAAACAAACAGGACATCCCGCTGTGCACCACGTGACCACTGCGTCTCCTCTTGCTGTATGATAATGAGTTCTAGTGTTTCACACCACATTACACGCACACCCGGCGTCTGTCAGACGGACACTTCCGGTTGACCTTGACCTCTGTTCTGCGCCCTTCCAGGAACCGGCTAACCCCGACTACATCAGCCGGGAACCAGTCACCCTTCCCAGAAGGCAGTTGCTCTGACCGCAGTCCTTGTCGCTGGGGATAATTAATAATAATAATAATAATAATTGTTAAAATGAGGTACGCTTCCGACTACTTCCCAGACGACTTCCGGTGTGTAGGCGCTGAAAATGTCAGATTTGGTTGCTTGGTTGGGGTTTTGCGTTCTAGAAACAAGTATGGTCAAGACGGATACAGGCTTGTGATCAATTAGCTGCTGAAAATTCACTGACATTTGAGCCAGTGTTCAGTTAACGCTTTAGCACTCTTTTGTAAATAGGGAGAAATAGCACTATGTGTATTTTGTTTTTGTTGTTGATTAAAGCTGCATAGTCTGATGAAATATAAATTTTTCAAAACAAAACAAATTATCTAGATTTGATTTGACATATCTAACTTAGATACTGATGCACTTATTAAGCATTTGTTTCTACATAGAAGGGAATACTGAGTCAATTTAACAGAACCTGTTACTGCAGAAGTCTATGGTGTCAGAGTTTTGACCATTTAAAATAAAAGTAACTTTGAACTAATGTAAAGTAGATACTAGTGATCGATCTAATATATTTATCTCAGAAAAAATACAGAAATTCAAAACCATCGGACTATGCAACTTTAAGCACGGGGAATTTCAATCACATACAATTGGTCTTCCTCATTCTGCTGCTCCTTGCCCCATCCTAGTAATGCTGAGCGCCAGGCTGAGTGGTGACAAGTATACATTTGTAAGTCATCGGTTAGATTCTGCCAGAATTCCAACCCATGCTTTCGAATCCGATAACCTAGCAAATGGGAGGCAGATGCTCAGTTCATTCGGCCATTCCATCTAGTATGGGGTTTGAGTCCCTCGGCTTCAGGGACATGGCCTGATTCTTCATAAATTCAGCGGAATCTGTAGAGTGCACGCTTCCTGTGCGAAAGGTCGAGAGTTTGAATCCAAGCTGAGTCAAAGCAACGAATTACAAAATTTGATATTAATAGGATAGGACAATGACTGGTTGATTGGGTATCAGGATAATGTAACTGAGAGGGATATCAGGTCATGGTGTATGTGCTTCAAGTGGGGCAGCACTATAAAGTCGATATGAGTGCGCACTGTCACAAGTCGGTACCTGTCCTGATATGACCTTAGATATTGCGAGGACCAAAAACTCCAACAACCAACCAGCCATCGGACACTTTGGGTTGTTCAGCAGCCGTGTCCTGAAACAGTGCTACGTCTTGTCATCACATGCAACCTGCTATCTCATTCTCAGCGCAACTCTCAACAACAGCGATAGGACAAACTTACCTTTATCTTAGTTCTTAAAACTGCATAGTCCGCTGAAAGCATCGACATTTCTAAACTACTACACTTGACCTGTAGTTGATGCTACCTGTGCAGAACTTCGATACAGGTAAGCTTATTCTATTTATAGGTACTTAGAAGTTAGGAGGAAACGCTGTCAATTGAATAGAACCAGTCACTGCTGGGCCCTTATATGAATAAGCAGTGCTCAACGCCGACCCCACACATTGGTGATTAATATATCTGTATATTTTCTGTGGAATTGATATAAACTGGTCCCAGTGCCTTCTCCCACAGTTCAGCACAGAACCAATTTCAGCAGTACTTATATCCGGCTGGTGCTTTATTAAAACATGTGAGAAGGCACTGGGACCAGTTTATATCAGTTCTGCAAAAAATAGCTTTTATATATACACGAGTTAGTCATTAGCCTCCCCCCCCCCCCCTGGGTGGGTCGGTATAAATTATATAATGTCCAGTATTTTGACGCACATGCCAGAATTGGTTTTGCGTGCTCTCACTTCAAATATCTCCAAAGTAAACCCTTTCAGATAAGTGTTGCTTCAAACTTACTTATGCTAGATTGTAATGATCAACCTCATATATGTATCGGTATTTAGACAAATATGACAGAATCTCAAAAGCTTCGGACTATGCGGCTTCAACTTTTGTGTTCTTTCAAGGGTTCTCAATTAAAGATTATCAAAGTTTGTTTATCACGATAAGAGTTTATTGATTACATATATATATAT
Source organism: Branchipolynoe longqiensis (assembly GCA_030323885.1). Lineage (NCBI taxonomy): Eukaryota > Metazoa > Annelida > Polychaeta > Phyllodocida > Polynoidae > Branchipolynoe > Branchipolynoe longqiensis. The sequence goes on along the minus strand of CM059197.1, from coordinate 81,392,917 downwards.
ATATATATATATATATATATATGCATATATATATATATGTATATATATTAGATAACCTGGATCACAATGGGTTCAAGTATTTGACCTGCTAACCGTCCCCCACGATAAGTCTGTGTGGGATGCACGCCTTCACAGTTCAGTCACTAAATGTCGTATTTCGGACACTGAAGTTGAGCTAAATGGCATTCAAACTGTCTCCAGATTTGATCCTTGATGTCCACCTAATACCCCTGTCACACTACGACGTAACGAGCCAACGTGAGCCTAACGTGGTCATTTTTCGTCATTATGTTGGGTTACGTCATGATGACGTCAGAATGACGTTAGAATGACGTCGAGCTACGTCACATTATGTCGTGTTACGTCGAGTTACGTCAAGGTTTTGGACATGTTCAAAACTTTCGACGTAGGCTGAATGTAAGGGTTTACGTTCGCCGTACATTCTGTTCACGTTCATGAACGTCAATGATGTTAAATGGACGTTATTTCAATGCTGCTCACTACGTTCCACTACGTTCCACTACGTTGACCCACATTAAACCGAGTGCAAATGCCTACGAGGCTTAATGGGAACGTCAGGAGAACGTCAGGAGAACGTCAGGAGAACGTCAGGAGAACATGCATTCAACGTACGTTCAACGTCTCATGACGTAGCTAACGTCACGTAACGTTCTTCTGGCGATGGAATAACATTCATAACGTTCCGTGAGCGTAGTGACGTTGTCCTCTCTCGGTGATTGACGGGATCACTACGCTTTACCAACGTTACGCTCTCGTCCACTACGCTGCATCCACGTTCAACTTCTGCCCAAATTTGCATACTACGCCGAGAAGTTCAACATTCTTCACGTTCTCCCTACGTTGACGTCACTACGTCGTAGTGTGACAGCCCCATAGATGCTGGTGCGCGCGTTCAGCGTTGGTTGCAGTTTGGTGCACCTGTGTTATGCTGCTACACTGGAAACTAGGTACACGGAATCTATGTACACACCGAAATTAATGTTGTATGTTCTCATTTCAAATATCTGATTATTTATCTATAATAAAATAAATAGGTGTATTTATGATGATGATGATGATGTGAATTGTTAAGCTATACCATATGTAAGTGTTGGAATGATTAATATTGTTATTTCAGCTGATTTGAGCTAGCTGCTGATGACAATATCAGACTACATATACATATATTGTAAATAACTGTATTGTCACATGGCTGGAAGACCAGTGCCACGGCGCCAACAAAAGACTTTATTCAATGAATAAACTATATTTACATGATTATGATGATGATAGTGATAATGATAATAATAATAACAATAATAATAATAACAACAAAAACAACTAGGCAGGGGCAGACAGAAACCAAGAGGCAAGATCCAAGAAAACAGGAAACAATTCACTCACCATCACCAGTAATGAACTCTGGAACGCGCCGCCTCCCCCTGTCCCCCAACCCCTCCACACACACACAAACCCACACACCCACACACACACACACACCGAGAAGGTCAATCCGAGGTCAGACATGGAAGTTAGATTTAAAAACTGAAATAAACAGTCGGGGCACAGTTCAGGGATTACCACACACACACACACACCCACACCCACACACACCACATACATACACATACACACATACACACCCATACATGCACTCACACACACTAACACATGCACACACACTCACACACATCACCCACACACACCCACACACACATACACACTCACACCCACCCACATACACACCCACATACACACATACATACATACACCCACACACACATACACACACACCCACACACACCCACACACACATACACATACACCCACACATACACACCCACACCCACACACACATACACACATACACACACCCACATACACACACCCATATACACACATACACACCCATACACACACTCACACGCACTAACACTAACACACGTGCATACACTCACACACACATCACCCACACACACCCACACACACCCACATCCATATACACACATAGACACCCATACACACACTCACACGCACTAACACTAACGCACGCGCATACACTCACACACACATCACCCACCCCCACCCCCACCCCCACACACACAGCTTCAGTCCCAGATGGTAACGTAAGCCGTACGCAGCATGGCTTCCAGACGGGGTTTTTTTGCCCTAGTAATTTAAGCCACCTTCTTACTGCCCCTATTTCTAATTTTAACTTGAGGACATGGTTAATTTTAGATTACGGAGAATGCAGGAACGCTGTGTTTGAATGTCGCCTTTTGTGCGGTTAGCAGCAGGAGGGCGGGGGTGGGGGGCGGGGGGTTGGGGGTGGTGGTGGGGGGGTGGTGGTGGTGGGGGGGGGGGGGGGGTTGCTGCATTGGGGCTTGTTGCTTTAGATGTTAAGTTGTATAAACCCACCGCGATGACCGAATGAGTTAAGCGGCTCCCTCCCATTTTTGGTAGGTAATGGGATTGGAATCCCCGGGTTCGAACCCAGGTTGAGTCAAAGCAATGACTTTAAAATTTATATGTGTCACTGTCTTACCTGGCATTCGGCATTACTAGGATACAGCAAGGTTCAGTGGAATGAGGAAAACCAATTGTCCGCGATTGATGTTTTTGTTTGTTGTTGTTTTACGTCCTAGCAACATCTAAGATCATATCAGGACGGGGTCCGCGATTGAAATTTCCCCTGCTTCATCAACTAATGTACTAAAAAAAAACCAGCAAAAGATACAATTATGTAATGCATTGTGAGCTATTTCATTTATCTCTACCACATTCCTGACCAGACGCGATAGCCGGAATAGTTGAGCGTCCGTCTCCCCGTGTTGGTAAATAGGTGAGACTCGAACCCATGGGTTCGAACCCTGGTCGAGTCAAACCAATGACTTAAAAAGTGATACTTGTTGCTTCCTGGCCAGGCGCTCGGCATTATTAGGATAGGACAAGGACTGGCTGGCTCAGTGTCAGGATAATGTGACTGAATGGGATATCAGGTCATAGTGCTGGTGGCCTGGTCTCCCAGTGGGGAAGCACTATGAAGTCGTCATGAGTGCACACTGTCACCCATTCTGATATGACCTTAGATGTTGCCAGGACGTAAAACTCCAACTACCAATCAATCGCATATATGTGTTTTATGTGTAGGGCCATGCTATGTTGAGAATATAATTGCATCGTATTGTTTGTCTATAGATGATGTCTGTACTGAGTAGGGTTTTAATGCTCGCTCTGAAGAAAATAACCGACTGAGATCAGAAAAGGGCGACTCAAATTCATCAAGCGTGACTACAGAGAATTCCACGAGCAGCGGGACCATTAGATTAAACCATGTTTTGTATGTTCTTTGTTGTTGGGCCTGATCTGGTTTGTAGCTGAGGAGTATCACTATTTTTAGCACAACTTGAGGTTGGCAACGCTTTCCTGTTTGTCGTCGTCTGCTGTCGCAAAATGTCGTCTGCTGTCGCAAATTGTCCTCTGTTGTCACAAAATGTCGTCTGCTGTCACAAAATTCTGCTATCGCAAAATGCGGTCTGCTGTCAGAAAATGTTGTCAGCCATGACTACATTCTATCTGCTGCCACAGATATGATGGATGCATCATGTTGTAGCTATAGTCTTCTCTTCTTTCTTAAAAGAACGAGTAAAAGTGCATATCTTTCAGTGGAAAGGCGCCATTGTTCATGGTCTCCAGCCAACTCGCCACCATTTAGTCCGGGCAGACAACACCAGGTGGCCTTTGAGTTGGTTGGTTTTTGGAGTTTTACATCCTGGCAACATCTAAGGTCATATCAGGACCAGTACCAACTTGTGGCAGTGCACACTCATGGCAACTTTATACTGTTGCTCCACTGGGAGACCAGGCCACCAGTGACATGACCTGACATCCCACTCAGTCACATTACCTGACACTGAGCCAACCAGTCCTTGCCCTATCCTAATAATGCCAATCACCAGGCTAGGAAGTGACAATTATCAATTTTTAAGTCATTGGTTTGACTGGACCGCTAACGAAACTATTGGCATTCTCTGTGGCGGAGTGGTTAGAGTGTCTGACTTTTTTCTAGGTCAGACTCCTAATCTGAGGGTCGGCGGTTCGATTCCCCGTGCCCCCAGCCCTGCCAATTTGGATTTCCACCGCTGTGTATAACTTACAGCGTCATCAAAGGCCGGTTGCTCTCATACCATGTCTATGTGGTGTGGGAGGTTAAAAATCCCTCGGGTCAGTAAAAGTGTAGGCTCGGGCTTTCTATCGACCAGCAGTGGAATGAGGAAGACTAGTCGTCTATGACTGAAATTTCCCCTGCTTAAACAACTAATGAACCAAAAAAAAACTCCCGACCTTCCGCATGCGAGGCCCGCGCTCTACCAATTCGAGGGTGGTATTTGAGTCGGGGCGCTCCCTGAGAGAATGTTAGCCATTTTAAAGCTGCATAGACCGATGAAAATATCAAATTTTTAAAACCAAACAACTATCTAAATGTGATTCTACATATCTAACTTAGATACTGGTGCACTTATTAAACATTTGCCACCACACAGAAGGGAATACTGAGGCAATTGAATATAAACAGTTACTGCAGAAGCCTATTGTGTCAGAGTTTTGGCGTGCTTGCCAAAATTAATTTGGCATGGTTCCACTTCAAATATCTCAAAAGTTAGCCACTTAAAATAAAAGTTACTTCAAATTAAAGTAAGGTAGATTATAGCGATCATCCTAATATATTTATCTCAGAAAATTTCAGAAACTCAAAACCATTGGACTATGAAACTTTAAAAGCCTGTTCTATTATATGGCGATGCTCGTCAGTGTCACCCTTGCCCAGTCAGTAGCTAGTTGGGCACCTCTAATGATAAATACAATATCAGCGGCGCTGCCCGTTACTAACAGATAACCGCCAACATGAGGTCTACTAACAAATCTGAGCACTAAACTTTCTACGCTCATTTCACCAGCTGCAGGTACAAATACAGACCTTTGGACCGATCACGGACCTTTCCTTAATATAATAACGTATGTGACCGGCCGAGTCAAACCAATGACTTATCAAATTGATACTTGTCGCTGCCTAGCCTGGCGCTCGACATTAATAGGGTAGAGCAAGGACAGGTTTGTCCAGTGTCAGGATAATGTGACTGAGCTGGATATTGGGTCATGGTGCTGGCAGCCTAATTTTCCAGTGGGGCAGCACTATAAAGTCACAGTGATTGTGCACCGTCACAAGTCGGTACCCATCCTGATATGACCGCAGATGTTGCCAGGACGTAAAACTCCAACAATCGACATAATACGTGCGCATAATTGTCCCGAGGATATTTTCGCGTAGAATCTATTTGCGAATTGCTAGCAATCCTGGACTGCAGGACAGGATTAGTAAACGCCACCGGGTTCTCTATTAAAGCCCACAGTTCCCAGCCCATTGCGCATGTCCGCATTGAAAGCGAGGGTGAGTGGTTACCATGGCAACCAAGATGGCGGCCATTAATCAGCCACATAGATTGTATGGATTATTTAGACGGTCATATGTACACGGTTTGCTAGCAGTTCTTGTTTGTCGTTAACAAATAAAAATGGTGATGGTGGGGGGGGGGGGGGGGACGGCGATATGATGTTATATTAGCTCCAATTAGTGAAAAATGCCTCCTTACACTACACGACAATTTGCCTATGGACTAGTCCCTTCGGGATTTGAACTGGACGCGATGGCCGAACCGGTAGAGCGCAGGCCTCCCGTGCGGGAGATCGGGAGTTCAATTCCCGATCGAATCAAACCAATGAATTATGAAATTCATGCCTGTTGCTTCCTAGCCTGGCGCTCTGCATTAATAGGATAGGGAAAGGACTGGTTAGCTCAGTGTCAGGATAATGTGACTGGGTGGGATATTGGGTCATGGTGCAGGCAGCCTGATTTCCCAGGGGAACAGCACTATAAAGTCACCATGAGTATGCACTATCACAAGTCGGTACCCATCCTGACATGACCTCGGATGTTGACAGGACGTAAAATTCCAACAACTGTCCAACCGACACTTTGGGGTACATCTGACTTCCATCAGATGGAAACTTGCCAGATCCATCTATATCCGTAGTCCTATAGAAATAACCTCGAATGCGTCATTGAAAATATATATTGGTCACGTGACCAGGTAGATCAGCTCAAGCCCAGGCTACACCTTCCCGGATCATGCCCCGGACCACCCCGGACCATGAACCCGATGTGGTCCGGGTTCTTCCGTGGCAAATACGTGGCTCATCCTTGGCTGGTCCTTGGTGGTCCGGGATGGTCCGGGGTCGGCCCCGGATGTTTTAAAATGTTTAAAACATCCGGGGCGATCCACGGAGTATTGCAATCCGGGGTTAATCCGGCTGTCCGTGGCTGTCCGGGGCAGGCGGCTTATGATCCGGGGCTAGTCCGGGTAGGTGTGACTGTGGCTTTAGATCCCCGATAAATTCAACAGGATTCAAGACAAATTGTCGTCTAGTCTCAACACAGCCAGCTTCACCTTAACTTCAATAACTGCGGCAATACAAAAAGTAATTAATTAAATAAATATTTAATTCATGGCAATATGAGTTTGTATTAAAGCTGCATAGTCTGATGAAAACACCAAATTTTCGAAACCAAAAGAATTATCTAGATTTGCTTCTACACATCTAACTTAGATAATGGTGTATTTATTAAACATTTGTCGCTACATAGAAGGGAAGATCGAGTCAATTTAATAGAACTTCTTACTGTAGAAGCCTGTGGTGTCAGAGTTTTGGCGTGCTTGAGAAAATTAATTTTGCATGCTTACACTTCAAATATCTCAAAAGTTAGCCATTTAAAATAAGCGTTACTTCAAATTAAAGTAAGGTAGATTATAGCGATGATCCTAATATATTTATCTCAGAAAATATCAGAAACTCAAAACCATCGGACTATGCAACTTTAAGTTCATTGTCATTGGTAGATGCAACTATAAAGCAACATTTTGTTCACTTTCCCAATGACTAACAAAATGTGTACTTATCGCTACCTACTGCTCCAGCCCAATAGTTGATATCGATAGGATAGAGCAATCTTTGCTCAGTCTCACGATTATGTGACTGAGTGGGATATTAAGGCACGGTGCCCGTGTTGTCATGGTCTCCCAATGGAGCAGTACTATAAAATCGCCATGAGCGCGCACTAACCCAAGTCGGTACCCATCCTGATATGACCTTAGATATTGCTAGGACATAAAACCCCGCCAAGAAGGAAACAGTTTGATTGTTGATTTGGTGAGGGCTGCGTTTTGTTGATGACTCGTCTCACAGTAGGGTTGATTGGTTGTTGGGAGTTTTACGTCCTGTCAACATCTAAGGTCATATCAGGACAGGTGACAGTGCGCACTAATGGCAACTTTATAGTGCTGCCCCACTGGGAAATCAGGCTACCAACACCATGACCTGATATCCCACTCAGTCACATTATTCTGACACTGAGCTAACCAGTCCTTGCCACTATCCTATTCCTGCTGAATTCCAGGCTAGGAAGCAACAAGTATCAATTTTATAAGTCATTGGTTTAACTCAACCGGGAACCAAACTCGCGATCTCCCGCACGCGAGGCTCGCGCTCTATCGATTCGGCTACCGCGCCCGGTCTCACAGTAGAGGTTGTGTTGAATAGACTACATCACGTTCCAGCCCCAAGGTGCATTGTGGGATGTGTCAAAGCAAAACAAATCCACGAGAAGCACATGGCACACACTAATACACTGGGTGCAGTTATGAAATGTGCTAGTTTCAGCTCATCTCAGCTCTTGTTTAAAACATAGAACACTAACTAAAAAAATATATATAATAAATTAAGATATTAATCTTTTATCCAGCATTGCATTTACATCAATATAATTAGAACAACTTATGCCATGTGCATTTAGATTTAGACAAATCTGGGCACTCAGACTAGTGTTAGAGCCATAGTCAGAGTCTGTTTTACTTATTTTATTCATGTTTTTATTTATATCCTATGGTCAATGACATATGTAGAAATAGGAAATGAGTAGGGTTAATCAGATATTGGTTATATATTTCTTTGAAACAAGTTTTTGTTGACACATTTGACATTTTAATATTTAGAACAAGAATTACTTCTGGCTAATCAATGGTGATGTAAACATCAGTCTGTAAAGTGACTTAAATTGTATGTTTCTTAGCTTAAAATGGTTAATTATGGAGATTTGTATCTTAAACATATTCATTATATTATTATATTGCATCCTTCCGTCCATGTTTTTGCCATACTGTTATATATTTCTATTAATTTTGAATAAAATGGAAGTTTTGCCCTACGCCTATTTGATAACTCAATGGCTGTACACCTTTGCTTTGCTGCCAACGCCGTTTTCAGCGCATGCGCACTCGGAACCGTGACCTCGTCTATTAGGGTGACCGTGGTGAGGGTGAGGGTGAGGGTGGTGGTGAGAGTGGTGTTGAGAGTAGGGAGAGAGTAGTGTCTGCTTCAAGCCATCCTCTGGAACAGCTATGGCCGACTCCCCCCCCATCCCCCTTCCCCCTCCCCCTCCCCCCCCCTACTCCGCCCTATCCCGCTTCCCCCTCCGGCCTCCTCGCCTACTCCCCCCCCTCCACCCCCGACGTGTTAGACGAGGAGCCGCAACCCGCCAGTCGCACATACAAATGACCCCCTTCTGTACAGTTGGTCAGGGTTTTTGAATTTACCTTCCTGCCTCCACCCCCCCCCCTCACCCCCACCCCCCTCACTAGTGTACACGCATGTTTTAGTTTGCTACATTTCCTGACCGGAAGTGGCCGACGGGTCAACTTCCGTTGAGTTGTAACGGGTTGCGCGGCGTTATGTAATATATGGAGTCACATTAGGGGAAGGAGTTACGTAATCAGCCCTCCTCAGTAAGTCTGAGGACAGCATTAATTGGTTTGACCTAATACTACCGCAGCACTATAAAGTTGCCACCGGGCGCGGTGACCGAATCGGTAGAACGCGGGCATCGCATGTAGAAGATCGGGAGTTTGGTTCCCAGTCGAGTCAAAGCAATGACTTATAAAATTGATACTTGTCGCTTCCTAGCCTGGTGCTTGGCATTCATACTGAATGAGGCAATCAGGGCAAGGACTGATTAGCTGAGTGTCAAGATGACTTGACTGAGTGGGATATCGGGTCATGATGCCAGCAGCCTGATTTCCCAGTTGGGCAGAACTATAAAGTCGCCATGAGTGCACAGTCACAAGTCAGTGCCCGTGCTGATATGCTCTTAGGTGTTGCCAGGATGTAAAACTCCAACAACCAACCTATAAAGTTGCCATTAGTGCACACTGCCACAAGTCAATATCCTTCCTGGTATGACCTTAGATGTTGCCAGGATTTAAAACCCCAACAAACAAACCAGCGCCCCAACAAATTACCAACTGTGGCTTCCTCCTGCCCTGGTTGTTCTTCCCCTTCGCGACGTCACTTCCTGTGGGACCGCTAGATCCGTCACAATTCAGTGACAGGTTCACAAATGCTGGGCATGTTGGGTTTTTTGTGGGGGTTTTTTGTGTGGGTTTTTCTCCTTCACTGAAGCCTTCTGAGAGAAGGAGAAACCAACACATTTGTCCCAAGCGGCCCTAACCTATTGGTCACGTGACGAGGTAGATTTAGAATGCGGTCACCGGAGGAAGTCCTGTTCTGACCCGGGAACTTGCTTTGATATAAAAACAATATTTAAACAACAAAAAGCCACAACAAAAGCCCACCTCTGGAAGCGCTCTACACATACCAAACAAAGCTCAGTCTATACACTGCACGACAGCAATACACTCGACGACAATTTGTCTCTAACTTTCATGATCAGAAGAACACTTCTAAGCTCCGTTTCTAAGTAGCTAGAAGCTTTCTGACGTCGAAGAAGACCAGAGGGAATGGCCGAATGAGTTGTGCATCCGTCTCCCGTTGTGGTATTTCAAGGGACTGGAACACACGGGTTCAAATCTTGGTGGAGTCAAACCAATGACTTAAGAATTGATACTTGTCGCTTACTAGACAACATTATTAGGATAGGACAAGGACTGGTTGGCTCAGTGTCAGGATATTGTGACTGATTGGGATATCGAGTCATGATGCTGGTGGCCTGGACTCCCAGCGGGGCAGCACTATAAAGTCGCTATGACTAGGAGTGCGCACCGTCACTGTCACCAAGCTGATGACAAACAAGACCAGCACCAGCAACACATAGATCAAACAAGACCAGGACCAGCAACACAGGGATCAAACAAGACCAACACCAGCAGCACAGATATCAAACAAGACCAGCACCAGCAACACAGAGATCAAACAAGACCAGCACCAGCAACACAGAGATCAAAGTGAATGGACAGAGGCGGGTGACCGTCACAACCTTCAAATAACTGGGCTCAGTTATAACTGATGAGGGATCCAAGTCTGAGATGATCTCTAGGATAGCACAGATAATTGCAGCATTGACACAGCTGAAACCAGTTTGGTTTGATAAGAGTATTAGGTCCGAGGTAAGACTAATGAGCTCCCTTGTCACATCCATCTTGATGTGTGCTTGTGGATCATTACTCGCAAGGGGCAGGGATATAACATCTTCATAAGTGTCTGCTGTCACAAATCGATAGGGATCCATCCTGCTAAGTCCTTATATGTTGCTAGAGATTAAAGCCCCAAGCATGCACTCACTCAGTACATGGTATTACTATTAGTTGCCTTAACGGTCAGAAATCCAACTTGCATTGGTTGGCAAGACGGTTGGCAAGACGGATATAGCCATCCCACAGGAAGTGAGGTCATGAAGGTGCAGAACAACCATGGCAGGAGGAAGCCACAGTTGATAATTTGTTGGGACGCCGGTTTGTTTGTTGGGGTTTTAAATCCTGGGCAACATCTAAGGTCATATCAGGAAGGATACTGACTTGTGACAGTGTGCACTAATGGCTCCTTACGGTGCAGCCCCAAAGAATACATCTCATGCAACAACCATCTTACCAATGAGGAGCTTCATGGCAAGATCCAGTATTCAATTGGACCATGAGATCTCCTGACAATCATAACGAGCCGCAAACTGCAGCGGTGTGGCCATATTTCCTGTTCATCAGGTCTGGACTGCCAAAGCCATCTTGCAAAGCGCAGTGACAGGAGGAATAAGAAAACGCGGACAAGGGAAGAGGTCAAAAGACAATACCAGGGAACGGACAGGTTTGACAAGTCTCAGAGGGCAGCGGATAACAAGGAAAACTGGAGAAAACTGGTTGCAAAGTCATCTGCGGTGGCCCATTGAACCTCATGGTCAAGGGATTGATGATGATGATGTCGTTGATGATGATGATGACTTGCCAACCAATGCAAGTTGGATTTCTGACCGTTAAGGCAACTAATAGTAATACCATGTACTGAGTGAGTGTGTGCTTGGGGCTTTAATCTCTAGAAACATATAAGGTCTTAGCAGAATGGATCCCTATCGATTTGTGACAGCACACACTTATGAAGATGTTATATCCCTGTCCCTTGCGAGTACCGTGCATTCAACATGATCTACAGATACCTGTAGTATTTGGGTGCGCTTAAGCTTCATAGGAGGGAAATGGAGGCTGAGTGTGGGGTGGAGGGGGGTGGGGCAGTAGGTGTACTGTAGGTTAGGCCAACCATCAATGTAAGGAATGTTTGAGCCTTGTTTGTTGTTAGGGTGTTTTTTCTTGTGCTACGCAGGATGGTGATCTGTATGCATTGCCACCTCGCTGAAATCAGGGTTGTTTTCCCGCCCAAAGTGTGTTGCCATTTTCTCTTTCTTCTCCTTCTTTTCTCCTCTATATTTTTTATTTAGTTTTTCCTCTTGTGTGAGTTAAGAACATGCGCGTCAGTGTGGAGATTTTCGGGCCGTATTCAGGTCCTGCCTTCTGTTATATGTCGCCGTCTGGTGGTAGCCCTCTGGTGGTAGCCCTCTGGTGGTAGCCCTTCCATTGGTGGCCTTCGGTGGCGGCCCTCTGGTGGTAGCCCTCTGGTTCGAGACCTCTAGTGGTAGCCCTCTGGTGGTAGGCTCTGGTGGTAGCCCTCCATTGGTGGCCTTCGGTGGCAGCCCTCTGGTAGTAGCCCTCTGGTTGGAGACCTCTAGTGGTAGCCCTCTGATGGTAGGCTGGGGTGGCGCCCTCTGGTGGCGCTCTCTGGTGGTGGCCCTCTGGTGGTGGGCTCTGGTTGGAGACCTCTAGTGGTAGCCCTCTGGTGGTAGGCTCGGATGGCGCCCTCTGGTGGTGCTCTCTGGTGGTGGCCCTCTGGTGGCCAACCCAACCCCACCCCACCCCTCTCTGGTGGTAACCCTTTGGTGGCAGTCTCAGGTGGCAGCCTCTGGTGGCAGCCTCTGGTGGCAGCCTCTTGTGGCAGCCTCTGTATTAGCCCTCTGGTGGTAGCCTCTGGGATTAGCCCTCTGGTAACCCTCTGGTGACGGCCTCTGGTGGTGGCCGCCTCTGGTAGTCGGCTCTGGTGGTAACCCTCTAGTGGTGGCGGCCTCTGGTGGCGGTTGTGGAGGAGGGAGGATAGAAGGTTTGTGTTCTTTTATTTGTTGTTGTTTTACCCAGTGCCTCACGGCCGAGTCCGTTCACACCCCCCCTGCCGAGAGGAACACCCCCTCCCCCCCCCCCACACACACACACAAACACACTTCTAACTGACATATCGTGTAGTGACCCAATCAGCCACCAGAGGGCCGTGTGGCCTCGTTCCGGCGTCTGCGACCACTCACCCCGACCAATCAGCTGGCGACGTGGGCACTTCCGGTTTAAAGTGTCGAATGGCTGCAGGGATGGGAGGGCGTGTGGGGACTGGGGGCTGGGTTGGGGGTTAGCTTGTAAAGATTCCCAATATAAACCCTGAGCTGATCGTGTTGTTTGGAGGTGTAGCACAGGCTTTAAATAAACAAGAACTCAAACAAAAGGACGAGCAAATATTGCAAGTATGATTATCAGCCCTGAACCCCTGATCCGTGTGGGTATGGGGGTGGGGCTGAGTGTGCGCGTGGGTAGGTGAGTGTATGGGTGTGAGTGGGTGGGGGTGGTGGGGTGTAGGGTGGGAGTGGGGTGTGAGGTGGTGGTGGTGTGGATGAGTGTGGGTGTGGGTGAGTGTGTGGGTGGGTCGGTAGGTGAGTGTATGGGTGTGAGTGGGTGGGTGGGTGGGTGGGTGTGAGTGTAGGGGTGGGAGTGGGGGTGAGGTAGTGGTGGTGTGGGTGTGGGTGTGTGTGTGGGTTGGTAGGTGAGGGTGAGTGGGTGGAGGTGAGTGGGGGTGTGACGGGGTGTGGGTGGGAGGATGTGGGGGTTATGTGCTGGTGTGGGTGTAGTGTGGGTGTGGGTGAGTGTGCGGGGGGGGTAGGTGAGTGTGAGGGGATGGAGGTGAGTGGGGGTGTGAGCGGGTGTTGGGTGGGAGGATGTGGGGGTTATGTGCTGGGTGTGGGTGGGTGAATGTGTGGTGTTGGGGTGCGTTGGGGCAGGGGTGGGTAGATGTGTTCGGGTGTGGGTAGATGACTGAGGGTGTGTGGGTGGATGTATGAGTGCGGGTGTGTGGGGGGTGTGGAGGGGTGTGGGTGTGGGGTGGGTAGAGGTGGTTAAGGGGTGTGGTGTGTAGGTGTTTGGTATGGGTGTGTGGGTGTGAGTGTGGGGTGTGGGTAGATGACTGAGGGTGTGTGGGTGGATGTATGAGTGCGGGTGTGTGGGGTGTGTGTGGAGGGGTGTGGGTGTGGGGTGGGTAGAGGTGGTTAAGGGTGTGTGGTGTGTATGTGGGCTTGGTATGGGTGTGTGGGTGTGTGAGTGTGGGTGTGGGTAGATGACTGAGGGTGTGTGGGTGGATGTATGAGTGTGGGTGTGTGGCGGGTGTTGTGGAGGGGTGTGGGTGTGGGGTGTAGAGGTGGTTAAGGGTGTTGGTGGTGTGTGGGAGGTGTGCTTGGATGGGTGTGTGGGTGTGTGAGTGTGGGTGTGGGTAGATGACTGAGGGTGTGTGGGTGGATGTATGAGTGTGGGTGTGTGGCAGGTGTGTGGAGGGGTGTGGGTGTGGGGTGGGTAGAGGTGGTTAAGGGTGTGTGATGTGTATGTGTGTTTGGTATGGGTGTGTGGGTGTGTGAGTGTGGGTGTGGGTAGATGACTGAGGGTGTGTGGGTGGATGTATGAGTGCGGGTGTGTGGCGGGTGTGAGGAGGGGTGTGGGTGTGGGGTGGTGGGTGGAGGTGGTTAGGGTGTGTGGTGTGATGTGTGTTTGGTATGGGTTGTTGTGTGGGTTGTGTGAGTGTGGGTTTGGGTAAATACTCTGAGGGTGTGTGGGTGAATGTATGAGTGTGGGTGTGTGGCGGGTGTGTGGAGGAGTATGGGTGTGGGGTGGGTAGAGGTGGTTAAGGGTGTGTGGTGTGTATGTGTGTTTGGTATGGGTGTGTGGGTGTGAGAGTGTGGGTGTGGGTGGGTGTGGTTATGTGTAGGGTGTGAGGAGGGGTGTGGGTGTGGGGTGGGTAGAGGTGGTTAAGGGTGTGTGGTGTGTATCTGGGTTTGGTATGGGTGTGTGCGTGTGTGAGTGTGGGTTTGTGTAAATGACTGAGGGTGTGGGTGGGTGTGGTTATGTGTAGGGGGTGAGGAGGGGGGGGGGGTAAGTAATATGAAAGTGTTCCTTCGGTCATTGTCTTAGCTCACAGTTATCTGCCAAAATTATGGTTTTCATAGGGAGTAGAAAATCAAGGTTTGCGGGGGGGGGGGGGGTACAAGTATTTGTTGTTCATGGTTATATGGTTATTTTCCCTGATATGTTAGTGTTCTCGGCAGTCAGAGTTTCATGGGGTTTTTGGTTTTGTTTATTTGCTGCGACTCTCATGGATACAGAAGCGCAGGTAGTTACTCACAGGTGGCGCCATAGTGGTGGAAGCAAAAACTAGCTCCTATGACAGTAGAATAGGAGAATAACTAATATATAGAAGAGAACTGATAGGTGATAGTGTCCTTGTTTATATTCCCATAATAGATTAGAGAGCACATATATGTACATAGGTTATATAGTGATATCGCTATCCACTCACATATATATATAATGTAATGTATAAGCATTATGCGTGAATAAAGCCGCATAAGGGATTCTTGTAAGTTTTATTATATTATATTATATTATTCTGATTTTATATTATTAGCCAATGGGCTCTCTGCATGTATATGCTTCCTACTCATACAGGTACCGGTGGCTCCACCACTGCCCAACCATACTTCCGCCGTTTACTGTTCTCTGTGGCCGAGTGGTTAGAGTGTCTGACTTTTTTCTAGGTTGGACTCCTAATCTGAAGGTCAGTCGTTTGATTCCCTGTGCCCCCACCTCTGCCAATTTGGATGTCCACCGCTGTGGATAACTTACAGCGTCATCAAAGGCCAGTTGCTCTCATACCATGTCTATGTGGTGTGGGAGGTTCAAAATCCCTTGGGTCGGTAAAAGTGTAGGCTCGGGCTTTCTATCGACAAACTGTCTAATAGTGAAAACAAGCCTATTCAGGCTTATCCATGATAGGCAGTATAACTCTTCAAGAGAGAGACCATTTTCACTTGCCCCCGGAACTTTTTCATGGGGTTTTTTGTTTTGTTTATTTGCTGCGACTCTTATGAATACAGATGCGCAGGTAGTAAACCTCTCTAACCAACCACCTCTACAGATCAATCACTCCCCTATATCGGTCGCTTTATTTGGGTCCCAACAATAACATTGTACCCAAATGTTAACTCCCGAAACCTCGGCCCCAAGTTCGGTCGATTTAGAGAGGTTTTACTGTGTACAGTAAGACCTCTCTAAATCGACCGACCATGGGACCGACTTTAAGTGGTCGATTTAGGGAGGTGGTCGGTTTAGAGAGGTAGAATAGCCTTACAATGGTATTGTTGGTACCCAAATAAGGCGATCGATATAGGGGAGTGATCGATCTGTGGAGGGGTCAGTATAGAGAGGTTTTACTGTATAAAGAAAAAATCCTCCGGGTCGACTGACAATGTCGACCAGGTGGAAGGGGGAGGTGAGCGCAGGAGGCGCCACCGGTCAAGTGAGGAGTCTTTAAGGAGAATAACAATGGTATCAAGTAATATAATAATATAATATATAATGGCAACAATTCCCTTCGTATTTTTATACTCGCATTATACGTTATACACCACATATATAACAACACCTCTCTAACCAATCATCATCATCATCATGCTATCGGTCGCGATGCGACAAAGACTGCTTTCATTACTTGACTGTCGTTCTCTATTTAGCTCTCTGCTGTGAGAGTGATGTCTATGAGTCAGCCTTAATGTCTCTCAGCTTCAGGTTTCTCTTGATGGTGGTATCCTTGAACCGGAGACGAGGGTGCCCTCTCTTTCTGTAACCAGAAAACAGTTGAGAGTAGAGGATCTGCTTTGGGAGCCTCTCTGATGACATCCTCATGAGGTGTCCAGTCCACCGGAGATTCTTTTTGATCAGAAGATCTTCCATAGAGGGCAGCCCCGTCCGTTCGAGTATTTCCTTATTCTAACCAACCACCTTCACAGATTGACCACTCCCCTATTATCGATTGCTTTGTTTTAGTTCCAAACGATCATCCATAGCATCGTAATGATAAAAAAAAAAACTCCTTAAACCGACCACCTCCCTAAATGGACTTAAAGTCGGTCCCATGGTCGGTCAATTTAGAGAGGTTTGTCTGTATATATAATAGATAGTGATAGGCCACCCTTAGCACGTGTAATACTCAGAAAGTAGGATGTGGCTCTTCCCGCTCCCTCCCCCTGCTCATCCATGTTGGGGGGAGGTTGACCACTCTTCCATGTAGGGGTTACACCCCCTCACCCGTATGTCGCTAGTGGTCCTTCCGCCTTTCCATCCTTCCCACTCACAATTCTCATTTAAAGCTGCATAGTCCGAAAAAACATCAATTTTAATCAACGAAAACAATTATCTACATTTGCTTGTATGTATCTAACTTAGATACTTGTGCACTTATTAAACATTTGTTGCTGCGTAGAAGGGAATACTGAGGTGACTTAATAGAATTTGTTACTACAGAAGCCTATTGTATCAGAGTGTTGGCGTGCTTGCCAAAATTAAGCTTGCATGGTTGCACTTTAAATATCTCAAAAGCTACCTATTTAAAATAAAAGTCTCTTCAAACTAAAGTAAGGTAGATTATAATGATCAACCTGGTGGGTTTATCTCGGAAAATAACAGAAACACGAAACCATCGGACTATGCAACTTTAATGAAAAAGATTAGAACTAAGGCTCGCCCCTACCAAACCTATCATGTAGGGGCGGGGGCATGTTGTAGTTTTACGTCCTGGCAACATCTACGGTCATATCAGGATGGGACTTGTGACTGTGTGCACTCATGGTGACTTTATAGTGCTGCCCCACTGCGAGACCAGGCCACCAGCACCATGACCTGATATCCCACTTAGTCACATTATCCTGACACTGAGCCAACCAGTCCTTGCCCTATCCTAATAATGCTGAGCGCCTGGCTAGGAAGCGACAAGTATACATTTTTAAGTCATTTGTTTGACTTCACCAGGGTTCAAACCAACGACCCCATGGGTTCGGAACCCCCGATCTCCCAAAACAGGAGACGGACGCTCAACTCATTCGGACATCCTGTTTGGTGTACCAAACCTGTCAAATTGTCTGCATTCCATGCGTCCTGTCCTTTACTCCATGATTATATGTGTGCTGGGTTATATATACAACTTCTTTGCATTATCATTTGGCATGTTTATAAACCAGCATGATGGGAGTGCATTGAAAAGCCGGTCCTTCAACACACACACAGACGCACACACACATGCAAACCTCTCAGAGGAGGGTCGTGGCCGATCAGGAGTCCTGACTTGACGGTGACCTTTGACCCCGGGTAAAGAGACCCGCCACTCGGTACAAGCTACATTGATGTTAGATTCACGGTTCAGGTCTATATTTAGACACTAATGTAAAGATTCTGTCTGGCGATATGGGACCAGTGAATGCATGCTTTCAGACCCTTTCTGATTGAACCAATTGTTGGCAATATTTATATTGCTTTCGACTGGACGCATTATCCTGACACTTAACCAAACAGTCCTTGTCCTATCCTCTTAACGCCGAGCACCAAGCAAGGAAATGACAAGTATCAATTTAGTAAGTCATTGCCATTGGTTTGACTGGACCGAAAATTGAACTCCCGATCTCCCTCGTGGGAGGCCTGCACTCTATCGATTCGGCTACCGCGCCCAGTAAGGATATAGGTATAAGTGCTTACACCTTACAGATTGGTGTTATTGTTAATCAATTATTTCCAAAATGGCCGTCGGTACCGTGTCTAGCACCGACAAGCAGGATTTGAGAACCAGACTTGGGGATGACAGTGACTACCCATTCCCTATTCCAGTACCGGGCGCGGTGGCCGAATCGGTAGAGGGTGGGCCGCGGGTGTGGAAGGTCGGGAGTTCGATTCTTGGTCAAGTCAAGCCAATGACTTCAAAATTTATACTTGTTGCTTCCAGCCTGTCGCTCAGCATTAATAGGATAGGGCAAGGACTGGTTGGCTCAGTGTCAGGATAATGTGATTGAGTAGGATATCGGATCATAGTGGCAGCGACCTGATTTCCCAGTGGGACAGCACTATAAAGTCGCCATGAGTGTACACTGTCATAAGTCGGTATCCGTCCTCATATGACCTTAGATGTTGCCAGGATGTAAAACTCCACCAACCAACCTACCTTATATATTGGTATGAACCAATTATTTCCAAAATGGCGGTCGGCACCATGTCCAGCAGCAAGGATTTGGGAACCAGACTTGGGGTTGACAGTGGCCACCCAGTCCCTATTCCACTGGTCCCGGTGTTACTGTTTGAGAGGGTACATGGTTTAAGACGGACCTTTTCGCAATGTGCATGCGTCAAAGTCAAACGGAAAGGCTGAAATCTTGTCTGAATTTCTGGCTTTCTTCTGTCTGTGGAGGAGCTCTCTGGAGCGAGACAAGCAAGGAGACTGTTCAGGCATCATAGTGAATATTTTATGTTTGATGGTATATATTATCCTCTACACTAACAAGTTAACAAGCAATTAAGAAGTTATTAAACCTGGGTACCATCATGCGGAAATGCATGCACATGCCCATTTTTTTCTTTTTTCTTTTTTCTGTTTTCTTTAAGATTTATACTGCTATTATGGATAAGTCTGAATAGACTTGTTTTCACCATTAGACAGTTTGTTGATAGAAAGCCTGAGTCTACACTTTTACCGACCCAATGGATTTTGAACCTCCCACACCACATAGACATGGTATGAGAGCAACTGGCCTTTGATGACGCTGAAAGTTATACACAGCGGTGGGAATCTAAATTGGCAGAGGTGGAGGCATGGGGAATCGAACCACCGACCTTCAGATTAGGAGTCTGACCTAGATAAAGGTCAGCCACTCTTACCAGTCCGCCCCAGAGAACACCTATTGCGAAAAGGCCCGTTTTAAACCGGGTACCCTTTCAAACTGCGACACCGGCCTATACTGCGTGTTATTGTAACCAGTTTTAGTGAGAGCCAGCCAAGTGGCAAAGTGTGGACAAACCCGCCTTTCACAGAGAGCAGCGGCCCTACAAGAAAGGCGCATCTCCTTCAGAAGATTACAATAACACCATCATACGCCACCACTCCCCCCGCCCCCACCCAGCCCCAGCTCCACGCGCCTAAACCAAGCCGCTCCGCCCCGCAGACTCTGCTGGAGCGCCATTTAGGAAGCTGCCCGAGGCGCGCAACGTCCTCCCGTGATATATCCCTAAATAGATCACGGGTGGGGAGTGCGGGGGGGGGAGGGGTAGTTTTGGGTGGTGGGAGGGGTGGGGGGGGGTGAAAGGGTGGTGGGACGGTGGGTGGGGGGGGGGGGGTGGAGTGGGGGGCAGGGTTAGTTAGGGTGGGTGGGGGTGGGGTGGGTGGCGTGAACAGGGTAGTGGGACTGGGGGGGGGGTGGAGTGGGGGGGGCAGGGTTAGGTAGGGTGTTAGGGGTGGGGTGGGTGGAGTGGGGGGCAGGTTTAGTTAGGGTGGTGGGAGTGGGGTGGGGTGAACAGGGTGGTGGGACTGGGGGGGTGGAGTGGGGGCAGGTTTAGTTAGGGTGGTGGGAGTGGGGTGGTTTGAACAGGGTGGTGGGACTGGGGGGTGGGTGGAGTGGGGGGCAGGGTTAGTTAGGGTGGGCGGAGTGGGGGGTAGGGTTAGTTAGGGTGGTGGGGGTGTGGTGGGATGAACAGGGTGGTGGGACTGGGGTTATGTGTGCGGCTCGGGGATGTGGTGGTTGGGGTTTGGTTTGGGGTTGAATCAGGGATTGGAAATTGCAGTGTGAATGCACGTTGTAGAGGAAGGCCTCCCCCCCCCCCCCCCCCCCCCCCCCCCCCCCCCCACGCCCCACTGAACAGCGGGCGGCCATGAGAAACCCCCCTGTTTCTGCCTGCGTGGTTCAAGGTCTAGAGCGAGCAGCAGGAGTAGATCCTCTGAAGTGTGTGCGTGTGCCCGTGAGAGGGATGATGGAGGGTGTGTGTGGGGATGGGTCCATTACAGAAGGTCCTAGCAGGAAGGAAGCAACATTGGAGGACTCCGAACCGATCCGGGCCCCAACTGCACGCTGCTGTTACTTATAAATGTCAAAGGTCATGTCACATTTGATTATAGCAGTGTCGGTGGTGATGATCAAGACAGTGGTGATGACAATGGTGATGCTTGTAGTTATGTTGATGACGATGATGATGATAATGGCTATGATGATGGTGGTGGTGGTGGTGATGGCGGTGATGAAAACAATAATAACAATAACAAAAACCATCAAAATGTTGGCCTGGGCTTATAGCTTGTATACCACATGAGTAGTGTATAATTAACGACCTAGGCTCGTGTGTAATGTGGTTTGTTCATTGCATTATCTGACCATGTCTATGTGTGTCTATTTCAGGAGAGTTACTCGACAGTAACTAGGCATGGATGTAATGTGGTTTGTTCATTGCATTATCTGACCATGTCTAGTTATGTCTATTTCAGGAGAGTTACTCGACAGTAACTAGGCGTGGATGTAATGTGGTTTGTTCATTGCATTATCTGACCATGTCTATGTGTGTCTATTTCAGGAGAGTTACTCAACAGTAACTAGGCTCATGTGTAATGTGGTTTGTTCATTGCATTATCTAACCATGTCTATTTATGTCCATTTCAGGTGAGTTACTCGACCTGCGTACCGATATCTTTCAGTTCTTCAGCACCTCGTGACATTCCGTGTGGTTCTCGGAACGTTTACGGTAGGCCTTTTGGTTTTAAGGTATCACAGTCACCGGATTGAGGTATTTACCATAAACCTTAATAATATTGTCGTGGGGGGGGGGTGATGAAAATGGGAAATATTGCGCCTAGAGCAGGCCTCAAACACACACCTCTTTGTATTCCGGGCCAGTGTGCTAACCATTACACCACCCAGGCTCTCTGATGTCACCACACTACCCACGCCTACCTGGGAAGTCAGTGCAGACTACCACAATATCACTATAACGTTTGCATAGGTAATTGTTAGCAGATACCATTTTGGAGAAGCATTAGAGATTTATGAAGAATTTATTATATCAAATACATTAAGAGACTTTAAAAGTTGAATTGAGAGCATTTAGGGTTTTATGCATTCTCTCCCAGTTCATCAACTATATCCCAATATAGATGAACACTGCACACTGGGACAAGGACCTCCGCAGCTTGTTCACAGCAGATCAAATAACCAACTGAGGTTGATGTATACTGGTTTCAGAACATCTGAGGAATATTAGTGAAGACCCAATAGACCTTTTCCGTAGGGCATGCACAGTGAACTGCCACCCACAACATGAGTTCTTACCATTGCCATCAGAGGGCGAGTTGGCGATGGAAATCATCTATAAGACCTCTTTCACAAAGACTGCTCCTTAAATTCTACCCACGAAATCTATTCTTGCCACTGTCATCAGAGGGTGGGTTGGCGGTGGAAATCATCTATAAGACTTCTTTCACAAAGCATGCTACACAATTATCTGCAACCCACAACATCTGTTCTTGCCACCGCCATCAGATGGCGGGTTGGCAGTGGAAATCTTCTATGAGACCTTTACGATAAAGCATGCACTGTGAGTTATACATGAAACATTTGGTGGTAGAAATTAACAGTTACAAAATTCCAAATGCATTCAAGTAAATTTAGTATCCCCAAAGTTAAAAATTGACTGTCCAAACGGGTCTCTGGGCGAGCCTAAATTTTGCACAAGGAAAGGTCCCAGTCGAATACGTCCAATTTTTATCCATAGAGGAATCGTCTCTGGTGATAGACTACCATGGAGTGGGACTGGAGAATAATTTCCTAAACCTCTACTAGATACCACAAGGAAGGGAACTGTGGGTACTGAGAGCTGGGCCATCAGCGGTTATTGTTAATGTTAAGATCTGGTGCATAAGGTTTATTGCAAGCAGCAATTGCCACCAAAGTAACACAGCCGGCACCAGCTGCTGTTTCTGCTGGAATTACTCTGCCAGCTACTGTTCCGCCTCTATTTGTTTGTTATGTAAAGCGCCTGAGAACGGCTTGCCGGATCGGGTGCTATATAAATGTTTTATTATTATTATTTATTATTATAACAGCCAGACGCATCTGGCATACAGTGCTTAGAGCTCCTCACAAGTGGCGCCAGTGTGGCCAATACTGTACTGCACAGGGCCAGTTCGATAGGATATAGTGAGTACAGTATAATACAGTATAACCCTGTTAAACCAAACTTGAAGTGACCCTAGAAATTTGTTTGGATTAACCGATCATTGGTTTAACCAAGCTCTGATTTGACTTGTCTTTGGCAAAAACGGGGGTGCATTATGAATGTACAATGTAGGTGGACACTATGATTATTGTTTTTTATGTATATACAGTTTAACCCCATTAAGCCAACCTCGGTTAAATCAAACAATCGGTTAATCCAAACTTTTTTCGGCAACCTCGCAAAATACTACCATTTATCATATAAAAAGTATCAGATGACCTTAAAACCACATGAAAGTTTGGTTTAACTGTACCGGAAGTGGCCTGGGGCCGAAATTTTTTTTTGTATTAACCAATACTTTAGATTAACCGACTTTGGTTTAACCAACTTTTTATATGATAAATGGTAGTGTTTTGCCGGGCCGCCAAAAAAAGTTTGGATTAACCGATTGTTTGGTTGAACCGAGCTTGGTTTAACGGGGTTGTACTGGATAGGGAACCGAAGATAGACAGTGTCCTTGTTTATATTCTCATAATAGATTATAGAGCACATAAGCAAGTATGCGAGTATGAAGGCGCGGAAGGGAATTCCTGCTATTATCCGTTATCACTTGCTAAACGACGTACCCTTTACCTGTTATCCGATGTCGTACTATATATCTGTCCCTGTTATAATTGATCCAAATTAATTGTAATTTACAATCAGTTTGAGTAATGCCACATTAATGGTGATAGAGGCAATGCAGGTAGTAATATGCCAATAGAATGATTAGATTAGATTGAAATCAAGATTTACTGATAACAGTGAATCTATTTAATCTAGGTCAGCTGAACATTGGATGGTGAATGTCTAAGTCACGTGGTAGCGCAGTGGCAATTAGTTGGCATACAAAAGCCACACTAAATTAGTCAGATGATTTTTTTTAAATCCATTCAATCACTCTTCTATGGTACACTGTCTTCATGGCGGCGTCCAACCAAGCTTCAGTCGCCTCGTGGATTGTGTATGCAAATTAAATCACCAGCTTCCTCACAGTAGCTCACACCGGTGGAAGTGTCCCTTTGTCTTGTACAGAGTCCACTATTTATGATGGATCTGGAGAATTGCTGAAACTATCAAACGGCTGAGGGATGGTAGAAAATACAGTGTGTCAACAGATCAACCCAAGATTAAAATCAAATATTGTTATGTCAGCCATTTCCATCGCTTATTTGTGATTAAATCACAGATATTGGTATGGAGAAACCATGTCTCAGCTGGTTCCAGACTGTCAGAGTACAGACCAGGGAACCAGGTGTTAGCTGGTACCCAGATTGTCAGAGTACAGCCCAGTAAACCATGTGTTTGCTGGTAGCCTGATGGTCAGACGACAGACCAGTAAACCTGTTTGAACTGGTACCCATACTGTCAGAGTACAGACCAGTCAACCATGTGTTAGCTGGTACTCATACTGTCAGAGTACAGACCAGTAAACCATGTGTGAGCTGGTACCCAGACTGTCAGAGTACAGACCAGTAAAACAGTTTGAGCTGGTCTCCAGACTGTTCAAGTGAATGCTGTAAGTAGACCAACTCCCCCATTAACGTAATTTTATTCAACGTTGTTTCACCGTTACATTGGTGAGGGGAAACAGAAAAACCTGGCAATGCCGGGGGGCTATTTCAACATACATTTCAGGCCGACTTTTAATAGCTTTCATTTACTGTTGCATTGTCCAATGGTTTTGAGTTTCTGTCATTTTCTGAGATCACTGTATTAGGTTGATGGTTTTTATCGACATTGCTTTAGTTTGAAGTAACATTTAGTTTAAGTGGCTAACTTGTGTGATATTTGAAGGGCACCCATGAAATTTTAATTTTGACAAGCATGCCAAAACTCTGACACCATAGGGTTTGGCAGGATTTGGTTTTGTTTGTTGTTGTTTTACGTCCTAACAACATGTAAGGTCATATCAGGATGAGTACCGACTTGTGACAGTGCGCACGCATGGCAACTTTATAGTGCTGCCCCACTGGGAGACCAGCTGCCAGCACCATGACCTGATATCCCACTCAGTCACATTATCCTGACACTGAGCCAACCAGTCCTTGCCCTATCCTAATAATGCTGAGCGCCTGGCTAGGAAGCGACAAGTATCAATTTTTAAGTCATTGGTTTGACTCGACCAGGGTTCGAACCCACGATCCCATGGTCTACCAACACGGGAGATTGACGATCTACCTCATTCGGCCATCCCGTCTGGTTGGTTTGGCAGGAAGATGTTCTATTAAATTGACTCAGCATTCCCTTCTGTGTGGCATCAAATGCTTAATAAATTCATCAGTATCTCCGTTAGATATATAGGATCAAATCTAGGTAATGGTTTTTGGTTTTAAAAATGTGATGCTTTTATCGCACTATGCAACTTTGACTTGGCTTCAGTTAAAGCTGCATAGTCCGATGAAAACATCAATTTTTCAAAACCAAAGCAATTATCTAGACTTGATTCTACATATCTAACTCAGATAGTGGTGTACTTAATAAACATTTCTTGCCACATATAAGGAAATACAGAGTCTATTTAATAGAGCGTGTCACTGCAGAAGCCTATGGGGTCAGGGTTTTGGTGTGCTTGCCAAAATTAATTTTGCATGCTAGTACTCCAAATATCTCAAAAGTTAGCCAGTTAAAATAAAAGTTACTTCAAACTAAGCTAAGGTAGATTATAACCATCAAAATAATATATTTATCTCAGAAAATGACAGAAGCTCAAAACCATCAGACAATGCAACTTTAATCCCGACGTGAACGGGAGAGTCGCGGTGTCATGACGCATTAATCTGGTGTCTTCGGTTGGTTGCTTGTTGGAGTTTTACATACTGGCAACATCTAAGGTCATATCAAAATGGGTACTGACTTCAGACAGTCCACACTCATGGCAACTTTATAGTACTGTAGTGGTCTGCACTGACCTCTCAGGCAAGTAACCACATAGACAGGTAGGCGTGGGGAGTGTGTTGATATCAGGGAGCCTAGGTGGTGTAATGGTTAGCACACTGGCCTGGAATGCAAATAGATGTGGGTTCGAGTCCCGCGCTAGGCACAGTATTTCCCATTTTCATCACCCCCACGACACTGGTTGCCGTGATCAGGATCCTGTACAAGCTTTGCGCTGTATGGTTGTTGAACCTACCCTGTGTATGTATGTGTTAGTGCATTGCCTGTATGTATGTAATTGTAAGCATTACAAGACTTACAATTCCAGGGGGACGAGTGTAGTGGTCTGCACTGACCTCTCAGGCAAGTAACCACATAGACAGGTAGGCGTGGGGAGTGTGTTGATATCAGGGAGCCTAGGTGGTGTAATGGTTAGCACACTGGCCTGGAATGCAAAGAGATGTGGGTTCGAGTCCCGCTCTAGGCACAGTATTTCCCATTTTCATCACCCCCACGACAGTACTTCCCCATTGGGAGACCAGGCCATCAGCACCATGACCTAATATCCGACTCAGTCACATTATCTTGACACCGAGCCAACCAGTCCTTGCCCTCTCATAATAGTAATAATGCTGAGCCTGGCTAGTAAGCGACAAGTATACATTTTTGTAAGTCATCGCTTTGACTCGACTGGGAATTGAACTCCCGACCTTCCATCCGGGAGGCCTGCGCTCTACCGGTTCGGCCACCATGTCCGGTGGCGCCTTCGGTGGCGCAGATCGGTGGATTAGTTGATAAAAGGAGGGCCGGGTATTATGAATATCAGGTGACACACCACCCCCTAATGGGCAAGGCGGCGTCAGGGCATACATCATTATTAGTTCCGCGCCAGGCCGCCAGTGGCTCCATCTGCGAGGTGTCGCAGGCACCGGCTGCTTCAAGTTCCTCCCTTACCCACAAACTGTTCTCGCTACGCTAAAACAATTAATGAATTTAAAATAAATAAAAATAAAAATGTCACTATCGGCTTAAGCCCCAGTCACACCTACCCAGACGAGCCCCGGATTTTTAGCCGGACCACCTCTGGACCAGTCACCCGGACTGTCCCAGACAGCCCCGGATAAAATGGCTATTTTAGTCGTTTTTGGCCTCGCGGTCACACCTACCCAGACTAGCCCTGGACCAGAGGCCGGATCGCCCGGGGTTAGTCTGGGGCTGGTCCGGGTTAAACCGTGGCTAAAACGTGTCTCATTCAGGTGAAAAAACACCGGGACTGCCCCGGACGGTACAGCGACTACCCCCGGTCAACCCCCGGACTACCTGACCACACCCGGATTGCCCACGGATCATCCCGGATGATGCCGGATCGAGCCTGGATCGCAAAATTCCTGGACCGCCCCGGATGTTTTAAACATTTTAAAACATCCGGAGCAGACCCCGGATCAGGCTGGACCAGCCACAGATCACCACGGATCATCAAGGATCACCAAGGATCACCAAGGACCAGCCAGGGATGAGTCAGGGATCACGCCGGATTGCCATGGACCACGCCGGATCATGGTGCGGGGCTCGTCCGGCCCCTGATCCGGGTAGGTGTGACTGGGACTTTGGGTTGCTTAAGGGAATAACAGAAGTTCGGAGAATATGATTGGACTGGGATTAGTCGTGGGCCGGGATTAGGATCATGGCTGGGTGGATTGGTTGGGGTTTTACATCCTACTGACATCTGAGGGCATGGCAGGATGAGAGCTGACTTGTGAGAGCACGCCTGCACCCGTGGAGGCTTTATAATGCTGCTACTTTGGGTAACTGTGCGCAGTGGCCGAATTGGTAGAGTACAGGCCTCCCATGCGGGAGATGGGGAGTTCATTTCGCGTTCGAGTCAAACCAATGACTTATCAAATTGATGCTTGTCGCCTCCTAGCCAGGCGCTCGCCAATATTAGGATATGGCAAGGACTGGTTGACTCAGTGTCAGGATAATGTGACTGAGTGGGGAATCAGCTCATGGTGCTGGTGGCCTGATCTCTCACAGTGGGGCAGCACTATAAAGGTGTGCATTGTGACAAGTCGGTAGCCGTCCTGATATGACCATTGATGTTGCCAGCACATAAATCTCCAGCAACCAAGCAACCAACATGGAATTAAAGTCACTTCAAACTCAAATAAAGTAGGTCATAACGATCAACCTGTTATATTTATCTTTTAACAAAAATAGCAGAAACTCAAAAGCATTGGACAATTTTAACCCAATTATAAATATTGTAATAGTCTGCACTGTCCTCTCAGGCAAGTAACCACATACACAGGTAGGCGTGGGTAGTGTGGTGATATCAGGGAGCCTATGTGTTGTAATGGTTAGCACACTGGCCCGGAATGCAAAGATATGTGGGTTCGAGCCCCGCTCTAGGCGCAATATTTCCCATTTTCATCCCCCCCCCACACACACACACGACAATGTTATAGAATAAACTCCGTTCGTATTGATTCACACCAATCGAGACGCTCCGGTTTGCGTTTCGCCCTACACAAGCTGCAGGAACCTCAATGCTCGAAACATAAAAACGGGATGGCCGAATGAGTTGAGCCTCCGTCTCCTGTTTTGGGAGATCGGGGGTTCCAAACCCATGGCTTCATAGATTCAAACACTGGTCGAGTCAAACCAATGACTTAAAAATGTATACTTGTCGCTTCCTAGCCAGGTGCTCGGCATTATTAGGATAAGACAAGGACTGGTTGGCTCAGTGTCAGGATAAAGTGACTGAGTGGGACAGGAATAATCCCGAGTGAGCGCCCGTCGTATTGTGACCTTAGATGCTGATGGGGTGTAGAACCCCAACAAACAAACGGCTGTTAGATTGCTGTACAATACATATTAAGGTGGCTATGTTGCTGGTGCTTGCAGGACTGTTCCCAGAATGGCCACCATGACTCACCATGTTGAAAGGCTCTCTCACAAATTGGCTTTTAAGTTTTAGTGCTGGGATAAATGCGTGCGGATTGATTGCAGTACTTGAGAGGGGAAAGGCAATCTGGGCACTCAGATTTCTCAAAATCGAAAAGAAAATTAGAGAATTATTTCACAAATTGACCGGCTTATCTCTCTCTCGTCCTGATATGACCTTAGATGTTACAAGGACCTACAACTCCAACAACGAACCAACCCCTCTCTGTCTCCCGTTCTCTCGCTCTTTCTTCATCTTTCTCTCACATCTGTCTCTCTCCCATATCTCTCGTCTCAATGGAAGCTTAGTTCTTTTTATTCAAATCCATCGCATCCCACTTTTTGCGTAGCAGTGTTTATATAATGTGTAGCTATGGAAACCATTTCTTTTAATTATAATTTTACCCAAAGGAGAATAAAAGAGGAGCAGTACCTGCTTTATACACACGTACACCTAGCTCAACCTCAAGTTGACAGTTGACAGTTGACAGTTGACAGTTGACTAGCTGCCTGCTCACACGGGCTGCCAACAAGAAGTGGATTTGATCAGTTCTCACCAGGGAGAAAACACCACCAGCCAGGACCCAGCAGTTTACCCATAATGCATACTGAAGACATGTGACTGGATGTGATGGCTGAATCAGTAGAGCGCATGCTTCCCGTGTGGAAGGTCGGCACTTTGAATCCCAGCCGATTTAAACCAACGTGTTCAGTGAATTTGAGGTTGCTTCCCATGTATATCCCAAGGTCTTTTACACAGTTCTTTTCCATAATTGGCTCTCCTGAGGGGTTCATGTAAGTTGTGTTCTTTTTTATGTTTTGGTTTGTGCCATATCGTATTAGCTCAAATTTCTTGTCATTGAACAGCATATTGTTTGAATATTGCCAATTGTAAATGGTTTCCAGGTCTTTTTGGAGGGCCTTTGTGTCTACATTTCCCTTGATCTCCCTCATGACTCTTGTGTCATCTGCAAAAGAAGAGATAGTGCTTGTTGTGTTTTCATCAATGTCAGAGATGAAGACAAGGAACAGGACTGGTCCAAGTACTGTGCCTTGTGGAATGCTGCTGATCACATCAGATTCTGTCGATTTTGCTCCATTTATAATGACCTTTTTGTGTTCTCTGCCTCAAGAACTCAGGGATCCAAGTTCCCATTTTACCTCCTATTCCTAATTTGTGCAATCTTTGGCAGAGGATACCATGATCAACTTTACCAAAGGCGTTTGCAAAATCTAGGTAGATGACATCGGTGTTTGTACCTTTTTCTAAATTATCAAGGCTTTGATCATGATGGGCCAGTAGTTGCGAAAGACATGATCTCCTGATCTAAAACCATGCTAAGATGGGTTCATCAAGTTATTTGCTTCCAAGCAGTTGACTAGATGTTCTCGAATTACTCTCTCAAAGATCTTGATTATGTGGGATGTTAGTGAGATAGGTCTATAGTTTTTGGGTACAGCCTTACAGGTCACATTTATGGATTGGAATGATATGTCTTTCCTTTGCAATGTCTGGAGTGTTGCCTTGGTCCAGGGAGTCCCTCCAGATTATATACAACAGGTAGGAAAGGTATTGCTTACAGTGTTTTAGTAGGATGGCAGGGAACCCATCTGGTCTAGCAGAGTTTAGATTTAGTTTGTCGATTGCCTTTTCTATTTCTTCTGAGCTGAAGTTGATATCCATAAGGGTTGGTGTGCTTTGATCCACTTGGTAGAAGAACTGCTATGATGTAAAACAACAACAAACAAAGCAACAAACATTCACACACAGACACCCTCTGGTCATGTTTGAAGCCCCATGCATTAACAAACATTCACACACAGACACCCTCTGGTCATGTTTGAAGCCCCACCTGTTAACAAACATTCACACACAGACACCCTCTGGTCATGTTTGAAGCCCCACGCGTTAACAAACATTCAAACACAGACACCGTCTGGTCATGTTTGAAGCCCCATGTGTTAACAAACATTCACACACAGACACCTTCTGGTTATGTTTGAAGCCCCACACATTAACAAACATTCACACACAGACACCCTCTGGTCATGTTTGAAGCCCTATGCATTAACAAACATTCACACACAGACACCCTCTGGTCATGTTTGAAGCCCCACCTGTTAACAAACATTCACACACAGACACCCTCTGGTCATGTTTGAAGCCCCACACATTAACAAACATTCACACACAGACACCATCTGGTCATGCTTCAAGCCCTATGCATTAACAAACATTCACACACAGACACCCTCTGGTCATGTTTGAAGCCCCACGTGTTAACAAACATTCACACACAGACACCATCTGGTCATGTTTGAAGCCCCACACATTAACAAACATTCACACACAGACACCATCTGGTCATGCTTCAAGCCCTATGCATTAACAAACATTCACACACAGACACCCTCTGGTCATGTTTGAAGCCCCACGTGTTAACAAACATTCACACACAGACACCCTCTGGTCATGTTTGAAGCCCCATGCGTTACCCTCCCGCATTAATGTTTGATGCGTATCTGTTCATTTCGACACAGGTGTAATTATCTAATGGCGGAACTGGTTTGAATTTCACTGAGATGTTTGGTGAGTTTCTGGAAAACTCCCGAGTGGCTGCTGCTGCTGAGAATGCTGACTGGCATTGGGAATGTGAGACGCATCCAGAACTGGTGACTGGCGTCAAGTGAAGCAGTTGTTTCCGGATCTGCCTGCATTCAGCGTTGCCAACCTGTTACGGTTTCGCAGTAAGGTGTACGATAATTTATGTCCCCATCATCACCTTCCGCCAATCTTCAGGTTTTTCATTATCTGATGTTAGCAACCCTGCAGTACAATTAATATAGTAATATTATATCAATCTTATGGATTATTGTGTACAAAATTCACCCTATGAGTCCAATTTGTGTTCGGAATGTGCGGGGGGGGGGGGACTTGGACATGTGTGTGTAGCTGCTGTCAGAGAGTCTGGTAGGGGAAGGCTTTAAATGGCCAACTCCTGAGATATTTTAAGTGCAAACATACCAAATTAATTTGGACAAGCATGCTAAAACTCTGACACCATAGGCTTTGGCAGTAAAAGATTCCAGTAAATTGACTCAGCATTCCCTTTTATGTGGCAACAAATGTGCATCAGTATTTAATTTTAACTTAGTTATGTAGAATCAAATCTAGGTTAGTTTTTTGGTTTTGAAAATTGGATGTTTTAATCGGATTATGCAGCTTGAAACATACTTAAACATACTTTAGGCATACTATATCATCACGGTTTCTAGATAGAAGATTCACCCGGTACTTGTAGTACACGGGTGAAGACCAGCCTTATATAAATACGGGCGAAAATAGCGTTAGTATGGAACAAGAAGTAGAATGCCTGGCACCAGTGTCAAATGGTTACTTATATCAGAACAGAGTTGGTGAAATGGGTGAGAATGCAAAAAGACAAGATGGCGGCCAGAGAATGCCATCGATTTCACTTTTAAATTGCATTAAGGTATATGTTTTATTATATTTTCCAACTCAAAAGTAGCGGGTAAACATGAAGACATATACAAAGAATAAATGTTGCTTCTTAGATTGTGAAATTAGCCCGATTTTTCGACCGTTTTTATATAAGGCTGGTTTTTACCCCTGTACTGGAAGTATGGGGTGAATCTTTTATCTACACTGTTTCCTGCTAAATGGTGGAAAGCTGCTCCCAGTGATCGGCTAGTGTTGCCTGGGTTGACAAATCCGATATTTGTGTGCACCAGCAGTGTTTCTACGGATTCTGGGATTTAAGCCTTTTTCTTTGTTTAAATAAATATTTTGACGCCAGATAGCGCGCCCGTGCGCCTAACCGGGACCCATTAGCTTCGACAGAAACCCACTGCTGGGCCGTTACGGCGAGCCGTGAATGGGTAACTGATATCTACTGGACGCAGACGCTGGATATGCTGCAGACTGAGGCTGAACTAAAGAAGCCAATACTCAGTGATAGTCCCCCCCCCACCCCACCCCCACCCCCATCCCCACTGGGTCCACACCCACACCCACACCAACACCCACACCCACACCCACACCCACACCCACACCCACACCCACACCCACACCCACACCCACATCCACACCCACACCCACACCACACCCACACCACACCCCACCCACCACCCACACCCACACCCCACCCACACCCACACCCACACCCACATCCACCACCCACACCACACCCACACCCACACCCACACCCACACCCACACCCACACCACACCCACACCCACACCCACACCCACACTCACACCCACACTCCACAACCCAACCCACTCACCCACACCCACACCCAACCCACACCCACACCCACACCCGCACCCACACCCGCACCACACCCGCACCCGCACCCGCACCCGCACCCACACCCACACCCACCACCTCCACACCACACCCACAGCCACACCCACATCCACACCCACACCCACACCCACACCCACAACACCCACATCCACACCCACACCCACACCCACATCCACACCCACACCCACACCCACACCCACACCCACACCCACACCCACACCCACACCCACACCCGCTACCACAACAACATACTCACACGACCAGACGGCATGGCCGAATGAGTTGAGCGTCCGTCTCCCGTTTCGGTAGATCGTGGGATTCGAATCCAAGGGTTTTTATGTGCGTACCAAATTTTATTAAGTCAAAAATTCCGAATGAAAAGAGGTGGTAACAGCAGTCTACAACCACATGCGGCCACTCTCAGAATAAAGTAGGCCTGCATGCATGCATTTGAGCAGGTGTCCAGGTCACTCAGCAGTGCCTAAACCAGCACATAAGCAACGGTAGAGAACTAGTAACAAATACACATAGGAACAACGTAGAACAAAACAGGCAGTGCTGAGGTATGTAATGCCAAGTACACACCTACCGTATAGGATTCGCGCACTAAAACTCGCGACTCGACCCGACCCGCTTAAAACTGAAAACGGGCCGATTCATTTTTCGAATCGCGAATCGCAATCGTAATGCTAGTACACACCTACCGTTTTAGCCCTAAAAATTAGTTTTTAGTCGTGAATCGCAATCGGTAGGTGTGCTAGGGGAGTGCACACCTCATGACTTTTGGGCAGTTTTAGATCGTATACGGTAGGTGGGTGCGGAAAAACAGTAGGTGTGTACCTAGCATAACTCTGCAGCCTAAATAATATTGGCATAATAGAGTATACATCACATTAGCCATTTATAACCCACAGGTTTTAACCTTGTGTAAAAATATACAGATTTTCGGTTCGGAATTATATATTGGCAGAGAGAATTATTATCTTCGGGCGATGGATTGGGGACCAAGGTTATCTAATAAGCAAAGCAATGGGTGGCACTCGCTGTGTGACATGTTAATCTATGGGAGACATATGTTAATACATAGTGCCTGAGATTATGACGAGATATTCCTATATAAGAGACAGTTAATGTTGGTGAAATGTTCCCTCTGTGCACCAGAAAGGATGCAAGTGGAGGAAAAGGACATTTTCAATATATCTATTTATTGTAACTGTCTGCAGCTACCTGTTGCCGATGGGCCAGCACACCAGCCATACTGCATACATTATGTACACCACCTGCAGCTAGGTTGGGTGACCGCTGCCCATGTGGGGGGAGGGGGGGCAGCGCCTCTCGGGCTGTGGAAGGTGCATGATTGGCTGGCTGTGGGAGGTCCAGTCCCCTGCACTCCTTTGCCCCACCTGACCACACTAGCCTCACTTTGATATTGATTATTCTGGACACTGCTCCAGACACACTGGGCAGCAACACTCGACTCCTGACTCTTGAGTGAGACACACTCTCTCTTGGGCAGGAACCCAGAGACTCTGTCTGATGCTACCACCTTTCATATACACAGACTGAGCTGTGTGCAACAACCATAGGACTCCGGTTCAATGGGCTGTAGGCACTGATTCATAGACATACTAAAGAGGTAATGGGACTCTGTGTGGACAGAAGGTAAGGGGTCAGGGTGATAGGTCACTGGTAGGTGAATAGGAGTTGATACCAATAAAGCACAACTTCTTCACTGTCAATATTGCGTGACTTGTCTTCCCTTTCTTCCTTATGAGTTTGTTTGAGAGGGGCATCAGATGTGAACTGTCAGACAGTTGTCAGAACGCATCTGGGAAGAGTTTTGTGATATTATCTGGTGCTCAGACGGCCGGGCATCCAGAAATAATATACTTGGTTGAGTCATAAAAATTACTATAAAATTGGTACTTATCACTTCCTATCCAGGTACTCAGTATTATTAGGATATTGCAAGGACATGTTGGCTCAGTGTCAGGATAATGTGACTGAGTAGGATATCAGGTCATGGTGCTGATCTCCCAGTGGGGCAGTACTATGAAGTCACGTGAGTGTCCTGTCACAAGTCGGTACCCATCGTAATATGACCTTTAATGTTACCAGAACATAAAGCTCCAACAACCAACCTAACGGATGCTCAAAGTGGAAGAGGCGCGTGGTTGTTATTTTCTGCCATTTTGTTTCAGATGAATACATTAATTTGATTGTCGTCATCTACTTCACTTTATTTAGTTTGAAGTACATTTTGTTATGCATGGCTAACTTTAGAAATATTTTTAATTAAAGCAGGTGGAATTAATTTTGGCGTTCACATCAAGTAAATCTGGCACCTGTGATGGGTTCTATTAAATTGACTTGGTATCCGCTTACATCAGGGATGAAAGATCTCTGCGATTTCGCAGATTTCTGCCATTTTTCATCATTTACTGATTAACGTTGAACAAAATGCCAAGGAATCAGGATGTATCTGACTTTCTTCTAGGTCGGACTCCTAATCTGAAGGTTGGTGGTTCGATTCCCCATGCCCCCACCTCTGCTAATTTGGATTTCCACCGCTGTGTATAACTTACAGTGTCAGCAAAGGCCAGTTGCTCTCATACCATGTCGATGTGGTGTGGGAGCTTAAAAATCCTTTGGGTTTGTAAAAGTGTAGGCTCGTGCTTTCTATCAACAAACTGTCTAATGGTGAAAACAAGTCTATTCAGACTTATCCATGATAGGCAGTATAAATCTTCAAGAAAAAAATATATAACAACAATTATTTAGTTCAAATCCTGTTCTTATATGACCTTAGATGTTGCTAGAACATAAAACCCAAACAAGAGTTAGATATGGACGATAATACAGTCCCAATAAGGACAGTTGAAACTTGACTTCCGGCATTTTTCCACGATTCACTGACAGTGTTAATCCAATGGGCGGAAATCCGTGTTTTCGCGGAAATTGATCATCCGCGTTTACACATTTTTTTGCCGGAGATCATATTCATCCGTCCCTTCTATGGAACAACAATTGCTAAATAAGTCCACCAGTATCTACGTTTGGTATGGATGATCAAATCTAGATAAGTGTCTAAGTTTTGAAATGGTGACACTTCATAAAGCCCGAGTCACACCTCCCTGGATCAGGGGCTGGACCATGATCTGGTGTGGTCCGTGGCGATCCGGCATGATCCGTGGCCTCCATCCCGATGGCCTTTATCAACACTTACGCAGATCCACAATGGTGATCCGTTGCTGGTCAGCTCATCCGGGGTCCGCCCCTCAGGATGTTTTATAAATGTTTAAAACATCCGGGCGGTCCAGGGAATTATGCGAATCCGAGCTCCGATCCGGCACACATTCGGGATGATCCAGGTAATCCTGGGGGTGGGGGAAGGGTGAGTCCCACGGGGGGGGGAGTCTAGGGGTGCTCCGGGGGTAGTCCGTGCACCGTCCGGGGCAGTCCAGGTGTTTTTTAAACCGGATGAGCCAGGTTTTAGCCACGGTTTAACCCGGACCAGCCCCGGACTAGCCCGGACAAGCCCCGACATAGCCACGGACCACTCCCGGACTGCCCGGACAAGACCCAGACAAGCCGGATGAGCACGGATTAGCCACGGATTGCCATGGATAGACTGGTTTACCATGGATCAGTCCAGGATGAGCCCTGTTTTTGTATATATATATATACATAGCAGAAGCAAGTCCACTTCAAGTCCGGGACTACTCCGTGGACAAACCGGGTAGTCCGGGGGGTGGTCCGGCTCAGTCCGGGGCGATCTGGCCTCTGGTCCGGGGCTAGTCCATGGCTCATCTGGGTACGTGTGACCGCGAGGCCAAAAATGACCAAAATAGCGATTTTATCCTGGGCTGTCCGGGACAGTCCAGGCGACTGGTTCGGGGGTGGTCCGGCTAAAAATCTGGGCCTCATCCGGGTACGTGTGACTGGGGCTTTAGACTATGCAACTTTACTTATCGAATGGAATCCCACAGTTTAACACTGGCCCTGTTCGTTAGATGACGGATTAGCATCGTATTTGAATGTTGTGTGGGTTTTCATGGTACTTTCAATATACTACTAATTACTCTTTTATTTCAAATCTAATGCACTGGAATATTTGCTAATTGCTGTCCCTCAAACGACGCGGTGGCCCAGTCGGTATAGTGCAGGCTTCCTGTGGGGATGGTCGGGAGTTTGATTCCGGGTCGAGTCAAACCAATGACTTACAAATTTGACACCTGTCGTTTCTTAGCCAGGTACTCGACATTAATAGGATAGGGCAAGGACTGGTTGGCTCAGTGTCAGGATAATGTGACTGAGTGGGATTTCAGGTCATGGTGCATGCAGCCTGATTTCCATGTGGACAGCACTATAAAGTTGCCATGAGTGCGCACTGTCACAAGTCGATACCCGTCCTGATATTAGCTTAGATGTTGCCAGGACGTAAAACTCCACCAACCAACCATTTAATCCTATCAGGTATTGCTACACAGACCTGTGTCTAGATTGCAATCATGTACTTTCTATGTGACAGGTCCCACTCTACAGACTAGGTCGCCAGCGCGGCTCATCGTGCTGTCACATTACAACGCTTCTCGCCAACGCCTGTCGACGTATGTGAATTTTTGGCCCACCGTCGGGATACATCTGGAAGCGTTACTCGCGCATTAGGCACGCGTTGGTATTCGTTGATCTATGGCAATGATCGGGGACAGTCGGCGCCATGCGTCAGGGTATCGCCAAAGTTTTGTGCTTGCACAAAACTTTCGATGTGCACCGACGTGCGGGTGCCAACATTATGGCGACGTTGGACACGCTGGAATAACATTATGCAAACGTTATGCACATGCTGCACATGCATGAGGGTCATTCCCACGCATTGCGCCAAACTGTTGCTTTGTTTGTTTGTTGTTGTTTTACATCCTACCAACATCTAAGGTCATATCAGGATGGCACGCCAAACCTTTTTGTTTTTTTTCTCACAACGTCGGCCGCGTGCTACCAATACGTTGCGCTGACGCCGAAAAGTTTGATGTATCTCAACGTTAAAAAGTGATTTTGCACGTTGGTGGCGCACCGGCGAGAAGCGTAATAATGTGACAGAACCATAAGAAGAACAGCAGCTCTTGAACAATTTTAATATCTCCTCTAGACTCACCTATTTAAGTATTTAAGGTACATTTAAAAAAAATACTACATGACCTTTATTAATCCATCAAGTATCCTAACCAAGCTGTAAATATGTCTTATCATGGTTTTATCTGAGAAGTGGTTGGTGGTTGGAGTTTTACATCCTGCCAACATCTAAAGTCATATCAGGATGGGTACCGACTTGTGACAGTGCACACTCATGGGGATTGTATACTGCTGCCCCACTGGGGGACTAGGCCACCAGCACCATGTCCTGATATCCCACTCAGTCACATTATCCTAACACTGAGCCAACCAGTCCTTGCCCTATCCTAATAATGCCGAGTGCCTGGCTAGGAAGCGACAAGAATCAATTTTTAAGTCATAGTTTGAATCGACCAGGATTGAAAGACCTCCGCCAGTATGAGTTTGACTGCCCTTCTATTATTGTAAGACATCAAGTTCCTCTAATTATATGTTCGATTGGAGATGGAGATTTAGCTACAACTTTCTCCAATACAGGAACTAGACTGTAAACTGTTGTCCTTAATCTATTTCTCTGACTGTGTTACCCACGTTCTGCCAGCAATCACATTACAGTACAACCCCATTAAACCAAGCTTGGTTAAACCAAACAATCGGTTAATCCAAACTTTTTCAGCGGCACGGCAAAATACTACCATTTATCATATAAAAAAGTTGGTTAAACCAAAGTCGGTTAATCAAAACTATCGGTTAATCCAAACAAAATTGTTGGTCCCCAGGCCATTTCCGGTATGGTTAAACCAAACTTTCATGCGATTATAAGGACATCTGAGACTTTTTTGATATGATAAATGGTAGTATTTTGCCAGGCCGCCAAAAAAAGTTTGGATTAACCGATCGTTTGGTTTAACTGAGCTTGGTTTAACTGGGTTATACCGAATTTAAATAAAATCAATAATCAAAGTGTCCACATATATTGTATATTACATTCATAATGCACCCACGTTTTTGCCAAAGCCAAGTAGTCAAAGTCGAAGCCAAAGCTCGGTTAAACCAATGATCGGTTAATCCAAACAAATTTCTAGGGTCCCTTCAAGTTTGGTTTAACAGGGTTATACTGTAGTAAGCTTCCTAATGTTGACTTTGCCATTTGCAGACGTATATACGGCTACCATTCAGGGACTGTACCGTGCAGTCTCTGTTAAGTGTTTGTCTATGTTTCTAATTAATGATTCCATAACAATGCATCGATCAATATGACTAGGACCGAGACAACTTATCTAAAAACCGTCAGTTGTTCTTTTATTTACTTTTTGTTTATAATACTACCGGTCGATATTTACTCACAATTTTGATTAAATGCTTCCCAGTGGAGAATGTATGCAAATGTGTTTAAATGTGTCTCATTCAGTACAGGTCCAATGTGTGCAAATGTGTTTAAATGTGTCTCATTCAGTACACATGTCCAATGTATGCTAATGTGTTTCAATGTGTCTCATTCAGTACATGTCCAATGTGTGCAAATGTGTTTAAATGTGTCTCATTCAGTACATGTCCAATGTGTGGAAATGTGTTTAGATGTGTCTCATTCAGTACATGTCCAATATGTGTAAATGTGTTTAAATGTGTCTCATTCAGTGCATGTCCAATGTGTGCAAATGTGTTTAAATGTGTTTCATTCAGTACATGTCCAATGTGTGCAAATGTGTTTAAATGTGTCTCATTCAGTACATGTCCAATGTGTGCAAATGTGTTTAAATGTTTCTCATTTGGTACATGTCCAATGTGTGCAAATGTGTTTAAATGTGTCTCATTCAGTACATGTCCAATGTGCGCAAATGTGTTTAAATGTGGCTCATTCAGTACATGTCCAATGTGTGAAAATGTGTTTAAATGTGTCTCATTCAGTGCATGTCCAATGTGTGCAAGTGTGTTTAAATGTCTCTCATTCAGTACATGTCCATTGTGTGCAAATGTGCTTAAATGTGTCACATTCAGTTAATGTCCAATGTGTGCAAATGTGTTTAAATGTGTCTCATTCAGTACATGCCCAACATGTGAAAATGTGTTTAAATGCGGCTCATTCAGTACATGTCCAGTGTGTGCAAATGTGTTTAAATGTGTCTCATTCAATACATGTTCAATGTGTGCAAATGTGTTTAAATGTGTCTCATTCAATACAGGTCCAATGTGTGCAAATGTGTTCAAATGTGTCTCATTCAGTACATGTCCAATGTATGCTAATGTGTTTCAATGTGTCTCATTCAGTACATGTCCAAAGTGTGCAAATGTGTTTAAATGAGTCTCATTCAGTACATGTCTAATGTGTGCAAATGTGTTTAGATGTGTCTCATTCAGTACATGTTCAATATGTGTAAATGTGTTTAAATGTGTCTCATTCCATGCATGTCCAATGTGTGCAAATGTGTTTAAATGTGTCTCATTCAGTATATGTCCAATGTGTGCAAATGTGTTTAAATGTGTCTCATTCAGTACATGTCCAATGTGTGCAAATGTGTTTAAATGTGTCTCATTCAGTACATGTCCAATGTGTGCAAATGTGTATAAATGTGTCTCATTCAGTACATGTCCAATGTGTGCACATGTGTTTAAATGCACCTCATTCAGTACATGTCCAATATGTGTAAATGTGCTTAAATGTCTCTCATTCAGTACATGTTCAATGTGTGCAAATGTGTTTAAATGTGTCTCATTCAGTGCATGTTCAATGTGTGCAAAGTGTTTAAATGTGTCTCATTCAATACATGTCCAATGTTTGCACATGTGTTTAAATGTGTCTCATTCAGTACATGTCCAATATGTGTAAATGTGCTTAAATGTGTCTCATTCAGTACATGTCCAATATGTGCAAATGTGTTTAAATGTGTCTCATTCAGTACATGTCCAATGTGTGCAAATGTGTTTAGATGTGTCTCATTCAGTACATGTCCAATGTGTGCAAATGTA
This sequence comes from Branchipolynoe longqiensis, assembly GCA_030323885.1. Classification (NCBI taxonomy): domain Eukaryota; kingdom Metazoa; phylum Annelida; class Polychaeta; order Phyllodocida; family Polynoidae; genus Branchipolynoe; species Branchipolynoe longqiensis. The sequence goes on along the minus strand of CM059197.1, from coordinate 81,351,889 downwards.
TTTAAATGTGTCTCATTCAGTACATGTCCAATGTGTGCAAATGTGTTTAAAGGTGTCTCATTCAGTGCATGTCCAATGTGTGCAAATGGGTTTAAATGTGTCTCATTCAGTACATGTCCAATGTGTGCAAATGGGTTTAAATCTGTCTCATTCAGTACATGTCCAATGTGTGCAAATGTGTTTAAATGTGTCTCATTCAGTACATGTCCAATGTGAGCAAATGTGTTTAAATGCGCCTCATTCAATACATCCCCAACCACTCTATTTAAAGTGCACTAGTCAATGAACTGCTAAAGCTGCAGGCCCCAGCTTACAAAGTGATCTGGCACACTGCACAACCCCCACCCCACCCCCACTGTAGGCATTGCCCTCCGATCCAGAGAGAGGTGCAGTGTGGCAGTAAACTGGTTCCGACAGTCGTCCATTGGATTACACACAGGACTTGCCTGATGAGTTCTGCTGATTCGGACAGCACACACTAGTTGTGCCTCACGCCGCTAGGTGGCGCGCCAGGCGCTTACAGCCTGACAACAAGCCGGGCCGACGCCTAAATAGTTCAAATGGCTGACGGGAAGCCTCCATGCAAAGCATTTAGGAGGCGGTACCCCCAAGGGCCGCATCAGACGAGTCCTGAAGCACTCTGACTGAATAATAATTATCAACAATTTATGGGGAAAGTTAATATCATCTTTGACCGAGCCCTGAGTGTCAGAGAATGGACTGTTAAACATTAGTTAGTGTTGGGTCTATCAACAATTGTTGTGAAAAGTTAATATCATCTTTGACCGAGCCCTGAGTGTCAGAGAATGGACTGTTAAACATTAGTTAGTGTTGGGTCTATCAACAATTGTTGTGAAAAGTTAATATCAATTATCATCTTTGACCGAGCCCTGAGTGTCAGAGAATGGACTGTTAAACATTAGTTAGTGTTGGGTCTATCAACAATTGTTGTGAAAAGTTAATATCATCTTTGACCGAGCCCTGAGTGTCAGAGAATGGACTGTTAAACATTAGTTAGTGTTGGGTATATCAACAATTGTTGTGAAAAGTTAATATCATCTTTGACCGAGCCCTGAGTGTGAGAACATGAATGGTTAAAGTTGCATTGTCCGATGGTTTCGAGATTCTGTCATATATTAAATCAGGTAAATATATTAAATTGATTGTCATAATCTACCTTATTTTAGTTTGTGGTAACTTATATATTAAATAACTAATTTTGGAGATATTTGAAGCGCAAACATGCCAAAGTAATTTTGGCAAGCATGACACAACTCTGATACAACAGGTTACTACAGTAACATGTTCTATTAAGTTGACTCCGTATTCTCTTATATCTGGCTTAATAAGTGTATCAGTATCTAAGTTAGATATGCACAATAAAATGTAGGCGAGTGTTTGGGTTTTGACAATTAGGTGCTTCATAGGACTATGCAACTTTAAAGACGAGCTATTGTTGCATATATGGGTCATTCTTTAAAACTGGGCACCACATATCTGGTTTCCACATTACGATGGTGATAAATTGTTCTTTCTTTCTTGGATTGCAAGTCAAATAATTATTGTATCCTCTGTGCATTAAGTATGTTAGCAATAGTACATTTATTGAAGCTATCCCAAGAAAGAAATTAAAAGTTTACTTATATGATTTTGTGCTAATGCGAAAAAGTGAAAATTTACACATTTACACTATGCATGTAGCCAAACATTTTTTCAAATCTATTTTTCAACTTTTTTCTTGTGACTCATAACCTTGTCTGCTGAAGAGTAATCAACAAAATGTTGTATATGTTAAAATGAGGTTCTGGATGTGGCTTTGATTTTCATGTTACACGAGTGATATTAATGTATTGCTCAATTTGTATAAGATCTAATTCCAAAAGTGAAATTAATTTTTTTCAACTCTGACATATGCACAATATGCATACCTTCCTAGGACATTGGATTAGGCTATTATTTGGAAGGTTTTTTGCTATTATGTGGAAGGTTTTCACTTTTGGTTTCCATGTCACACTTTCGTGCCCAGTTTTATAGAATGACCCATATCCATCAAACTTGTACTTAACTACTGCCGCCCAAAGGAGTGTGGGAGAGGTAACCCTTCATACCATGATCCTTTAATTATAACCACATCTAGAATGGAAGCGGGGGGTTATTTTTTACCATTTGTGCTGTTCTGGCGCCCCCCCCCCCCACCCCTCCCCCCACCCCTCCCATCCAATCCCCCCGTCCCACGCCAACCCCAGCTCGTGCTTATTAATTTGTGGTATTCCCACACGTGTTACTATGTGCATTTCAATATAATCCCCGCCCCCTCACCACCACCCCCCCCCCCCGCAACTTTGATCGCGGGGAGGAATCCTGCACATGCGCCCTTTGACCTTTGCCTAAAATATCCTCAGTACGCGCGGATCACCTCCCTATTGCCGAGCGGTCATTTTGTTTTTACGCCGTTGACCTTTGCCTGGGGGGATCGCGCTCTAACAAGGTCAGACTCCTAGGCCTTCGTTCGGTCATTGGAGGCGGTGAGCGGATGACCTTGCTGTGACCTTGCTGTGATCTTCGGTGACCTATGTGCATGTTGATTGACCTTTGAGTATGTCCTACGCTGTGGCTGGTTTCCGAGTGTCATGGGGCTGTCACACTACGACGTAAC
>CM059197.1:81222150-81348734 GCA_030323885.1 Branchipolynoe longqiensis | reverse complement strand
TTGTTCATGATGGGCAACCAACATGGATAATTTACGCGCGCACAAGGAGCCCTACCCTCCTCCCCCTGCCCACACATCCTCCCTCCACCCTTCCGACCCGATGGTGGCGCCATCTGAACTCAAACCCACCATCTAGAAACCCTGCCGGAGACAAGCAGAACTACCACACGGGACCATGACGTCACGATCTCGCCTCGCGAGACCCACACCCTGCTCCACCCATCCGACCCGACGGTGGCGCCATCTGAACTCAAACCCACAAACTAAAAACCCTACCGGAGACAGGCAGAACTACCACACGGGACGCTGACGTCACGATCTCGCCTCGCGAGACTCACGCCCTGCCTGACCTACATACCACCTATATAACCTGAGCAGCTCACTGCTCCAGCCACTACCAACCGGGCAGTCAGACGACCAACACCACGCCTCCAGCTCCAACTCACCACTACCAGCCACCTGGCTTGCTCTCCAAACAGCCACCCGGCTTGCTCTCCACCTACAGCCACCCGGCTTGCTCGCCACCTACAGCCAACCGGCTAGTCTCTCCACTGCACGCCGCGCAGCCGGGCGAACAACCCCAACCCTGCACCTACCGGGCCCGTCTGTCGCCCTGCTGCCACAACAACCAAGTAAGCACCAACCACCCATCTCACAGTCACTCGGCACGCTATAACCGCACCCACCACCCGCCGACGAAACACCGCGAACACGTCGCAACCCTCCCCGCAGCCAAACGAACGGCCCTCAACTCTACATCACACGGCAGCATACTACCAACACTGACTGCCCAACACGCCGCCAGGTAAAACGAACCCAACCACGACACACCCGGCCAGCCACCGCCACTGCACCGCTGCCGACAACACACCGCGAACACATCACACCGCGAACACATCACACCGCGAACACATCACAACCTGCGCGCAGCCAAACGAACGGCCGACAACTCCTCCACACTGCACCACCCTGCTGCCGCGCCCGTCAAAACAATACAATGACGGACACGCCGACAACCGACAACCGAGCCGGCCACTACGCAGCCTCTACCCACTGCACTGCCGGCGACACACCGCGAACACACCACAATCCGTCCCGCAGCAAAACGAACGGCCACGCTTGCTCTCCAAACAGCCACCCGGCTTGCTCTTCACCCACAGCCAACCGGCTTGTCTCTCCACTGCCCGCCGCCCAGCCAGACGAACATCTCCACCCCTGCACTTACCAACGAAACCGCTGACGACTCAACCGGCCGATACTCCCACTACACCGCCCGGCGTCGACACACCGCGGACACTCACAACCCTGCCCACAGCCAAAGCGAACGGCCAACAACCACATCACACTGCACCACACTGCTGCGCGCCACAAGCTCTAACTGAGCCGAGACTACACTATCACCACTCCACCAACCGCGGATAAGGCAAACTCTACAATCTGCACCAACCAAGCGACCTGCACACGCCCTCCCCAAAACCGTGAGCTGCTCGAGTCACCGACCGACCTGCCTGACGCAATCCGACCACCTGCACACCACGTCAAAAGAAAAATGGCGCGAACAACGAAACGCACCAGACGCAACACTGACGCTTCTGACCACACGGACGCTCCACCTGAACCTGCACCCGTGCCAGCGCCAGCAGCCGCCACAGCATACGCAACACCAACCACACGCACACGAGGCAGACCGCGAGCCACCACCACCCGAGCTCCGCCAGCCGAGGCCCTTTCACATACCACCCCAAACAAGTCAATCGACCCAACCGCACAGATGGCCGCATTACAGCAAACACTGACAGAAACACCAGCCCAGCAGGCCGAGCTCAACAGAACCATGATGGAGAGGGTTACGGCCATGGAAACATCTAAAAGGAAGCGATCAAACAGCCAAGGATCATCGGCATCCTCCTCCCGAACACCCGCCAGCCGACGCAACTCCGACCACCACAACAACCGCCGAAACCGCAACCGTGAACCGTCCTCCTCACCAGAACACGGGCGAGCATGGCGCCCCGCGTCCACCACACGCAAGAGGCATAACGACCGGAGAGACAGCGACGCCACCAGAGGGAGAGAACGCAGACCGCGCGCATCCAGGCGCTCCCCATCATCCGAAGATGAACGAGCACACCGGAAGATAATGGACGACATCATAGCACAAGGCGACGGCTACAACAAGCAGCACAGAGGTAGGAAACCACTACTTCCACACACCTTTGTTATACGGGCAGAACAGAAGGGGAAGGTGGGGCAGGGCCAGAGCACCTGGTTCGAATACCTATCCGCCATACACAGGATGGCGAAAGACCACACGGTACCCACAACCTGGATTGAACCACTCGCAGACCACGTCGAACAGATAGTGGAGATGGCGGCAGAGTGGGAGTGGGACACCTGCCTTGCATGGTCCGAAAGGATCTTTAACATGATAGATGACGGCAGGCTCCCGAGGGCATGGAGAGATCCCACGGCCATAAAGGACGTGCAGCGAGACGCGTGCCTTACCGGACAGAGAAGCATCCAGGCACAAAAACGATCCGCAACAATCAGAAGAGCCCAACGCACACCTCCGCCACACACCGATGACACCCAAAACCAAAGGACAGACACCACATCAACACCAGCATACCAACAATACAGGCGGCCCGAGTTCAACTACGAAACCGACGGCCGGCCATGCCATCGATGGAATACGGGCCAAGACTGCGGCTTCACTACATCCCACGGAACCGGGGTAGAACGCTTTGCCCACCTCTGCGCGTGGTGCGCAAACAAATACCGCAGGGCTAACCCTCACAAAGAAACCGAGTGCAACAACAAAAAACGGCAACTCGAGAGGCGAACCCAAGGTGCATCCAACGAAAACACGACGGAGAAATCGGATTTTTGCTGAACGGCCCCAGCCAGGCCGAAAAAACGGACACGACAAAAACAAAAACCACACCCAAACAGGCCACCAGCGGACGCACACCACTAGCCGAAGTGAACCTGAACCACCAGAACACCACCGAAAACCCAGGCCCAGACCACCGCCAACAGGCCACAACTGGCTCACACTACCGGCAACGCAGACGCAGCAAGCCGGCAACACACGCGGCAAGCGCAGACTCCACACACAGCTCAACGGCCACATCAACAGCCCCGGCAAACACCACCCAAACAGGCTCAGCCGCCACCCAACCCAACACGACCGCCAGCACCACGAAGCCACGCCTCGCCTCCCAACAAGACGGTCCATCCCGACCTCAGCCCTCCACTACCATCACATCAAACGGAGACGGCCAGCCGCCACCCCCGCAAAGCGTCTCCCGGCCACCAACCATCGCCTATCACGACACCACCACAAAGGTCCAACCCACCATCCAAACAAAAGACGGGGAGACAACCCACCGACTTAAAACACCACCACCTGGCCCCACGACCATGAACTCAGGTTGCCACGAGGAAGGAACCAAAACAGCACGGGTCCGGCCCACGGCCACTCCGCCCATTCCATCCACCAGTCGCCCCGACCCGCAGGAAGGCGAACAACCTGATGCGCTACTCACAGCCGACCATAGGGCACAGGCAGACGAGGACGTCGACGAGGCACTCGCAGACCCCACCAACGAGCCGGCACCGCCCTACGACCCACCCCACACACCAATAACCTACCGCTCCACCATCCTTAAAATCTGGCCGACCACAGTTGCCCAAGCATGGAACGATCACCCATACAGGACCATTTACGACCAGGTCAGAGCTACGGGCCTCCCCAACCACGTCGCGGCAAGAATCCCGGTTCCATCCGACCTAAATATCCCGGCTTGGAGGAAACACCTCAGGAACTACCATGACACAGAACTGGTAGACTTCCTCGAATTCGGGTGGCCGGTGGATTACACGGCCGACGAACCACCAATCCCGGCCGCAGCAAACCACGCTGAAGACGCCGACCAAACAAAATGGATCCGCCGCTACGTACACAAAGAAGTAGCACATGGCGCACTCCTCGGCCCTTTCACCACAACACCCTTCACCCCATGGGCCCAGACCAGCCCCCTCATGACACGGCCGAAGAAGAACACAGATGAGCGCCGGGTCATAGTAGACCTCAGTTATCCCAGAGGAGCCAGCGTCAATGCCGGGATCAGGAAGGGATACTTCCAGGGCAGACCAAACACCTACACACTCCCGGGGATAATGGACCTAGCAGACGAGGTCACCAGGCTCGGCCAAGGATCCTACATCTGGTCCGCTGACCTAGCACGGGCATACCGCCAGCTGCGAACGTGCCCCCTCCGGCCAAGGATCCTACATCTGGTCCGCTGACCTAGCACGGGCATACCGCCAGCTGCGAACGTGCCCCCTCTCCGTCCCCCTCCTAGGGATCAGGTTTGATGATGACATATACTTTGACCTGGCGCCCGCCTTCGGCTGCAGAACATCATCAATGGCCTGCGCACGAACAACAAACGCCGTGATATATCTCATACGGAAGCGGGGACACTTCGCACTATGCTACCTCGACGACTTCATCGGGGCAGCAGCCACCAAAAAGGCTGCCGACGCGGCCTACCTAGACATGCTGAAGATCATGGCGGCCCTCGGCCTGGCACTTTCCCCCACAAAATGCACCCCACCCACACACCGCACAACCTGGCTGGGCTATGAGGTCTGCACCGACCAAATGACCGTCAGCATCCCTGACGACAAACTAGCAGATGTGATGAAAGAATGCAGAGACATAGCCAACGTCAAGACCCTGACCCGGACGACCCTACAGCGCATAGTAGGACGCCTACAACACGTCGCGAGATGCGTAACCTCAGCACGCAGGTTCATGAACCGCATACTGGCCACCCTCCGCGACACACCACGAACCGGCAGACACCCCGTCAACACCGAATTAAGACGAGACCTCGCTTGGTTTGCGGACTATGCGAGAACCACCAACGGGGTGGTCCTCCTCCAACCAGCACCGAGATCACCATGGACTATCGAGTGCGACTCCTCCCTACGCGCCGGAGGAGCACACTCCCAGGTGGCATATTACACGGAGGCGTACACCCAGGAATATATGGCAACCGGCCACCATATAAACAGGCTCGAGGCCATAAACTTGGTCGTCGCCCTCCACGCCCTTGCCCCCACCAGACCGCAGGATTATGAGATTACCATCAACACCGACAACCAGACATCCCAAGCGGTCCTCTCCACCGGAGCTGGGAAGGATCCAGTCCTCTGCGCCTGCGCTAGGGAAATATGGAGATTTGCCGCCCTGTACTCCACGGAAGTACGCATCATCCACAAGCCAGGCAAAGAACTGATCCTTGCCGACGCACTCAGCAGGGCACCATTCGACAGCGCCGCAAGAGAAAAAGCCGACGCAATCTGCCGCCGCCTTACCCTAAACCGACTTCGGGTCACACATTGTAACGCCGTGATATCCAACGCTATATAGACTGGGGATAGTAATATTTGCCTTCTATCCCCAGCCTCTCCCGACGACGACCGGACCCACATCGCAACACTCTTCCGGGCAGGCCTGGCGGCGGGACGTGGGCCAACAAGAACCGGCAGGTCAAACGCTACCTCCAACACGCACACGATCGCCGCTACGACCCCCGCCGCCCATCACAGTACGACCTCATGGCCTACGTCGCATCACTGGACACAACACTAAGATCGCCCTCGGCAGTACTAAAATACTTCAGCGGGGCACGGACGTGGGTCAGCACCAGCGAGGGCCGGACGGCCGCGTTTGACACCTACGCGGTCTCCGTAATCAAGCGCGGGGTCGTCCGGTCCTCCCTCCACCAACCAAGACAGGCCCCACCCATAACACCAACAACCTTACTCCACATCATCAACCACTTCCGAGCCGTGGGCCCCCGAGCACGGGTGCTCACCGCAGCAATACTCATGGGGTACGTCACCCTACTGAGGCAAGGCAACCTGCTCGTCACTGGCCGGAAAGACGACCCCGGCCACACCATCCAAGACGCGGACGTCCATGATGCGGGTACCCACCTTGTCCTCCACGTCCGATCCACTAAAACCACCAGACTGGCTCGCGATAAATTCTCCATCGTGGTCCGACCGAACGAGCAACTCACCATCTGCCCCGTCCGAGCATGGCGGGCCTACAGGAGGTCCGCTCGGCCCGCCCCGCAGGACCCGGCGTTCCGGCTCCCCAACGGAGCCCCGCTCACCGCTCCCACGCTCCTGGCCGCTCTCAGAGCTGCGCTCCGAGCCGCTCGCCACCCGTGTCCGGAAGACTACACCCTACACAGCCTCCGGAGAGGGGGAGCACAGGCCTGTGCAAGGGCCGGCGCATCCATCGACGAAGTCCGGTGGCTAGGGAACTGGCGGTCCTCGGCAGTTCACGCATACGTCCCGAAGGTGGCCTTCCCCGCCACGACACAGGCCCTCCCCACATTTGGTTGAGGGCCTGAGTCAAACTTACCTTAAAACACATTGATCTGACATTACTCATTGCCTTTTACATGACTTTTGATTCAATAAAATTCCATAACATGGGCTCCTTGTTCGCGTGTTTAATTGTTCATGATGGGCAACCAACATGGATAATTTAGGCGCGCACGAGGAGCCCTACCCTCCTCCCCCTGCCCACACATCCTCCCTCCACCCTTCCGACCCGATGGTGGCGCCATCTGAACTCAAACCCACCATCTAGAAACCCTGCCGGAGACAAGCAGAACTACCACACGGGACCATGACGTCACGATCTCGCCTCGCGAGACCCACACCCTGCTCCACCCATCCCACCCGACGGTGGCGCCATCTGAACTCAAACCCACAAACTAAAAACCCTACCGGAGACAGGCAGAACTACCACACGGGACGCTGACGTCACGATCTCGCCTCGCGAGACTCACGCCCTGCCTGACCTACATACCACCTATATAACCTGAGCAGCTCACTGCTCCAGCCACTACCAACCGGGCAGTCAGACGACCAACACCACGCCTCCAGCTCAGCCGCCCACCCAACCCATCAAAACGAACAATCAAACGCAAGGGTTGAGGGCCTGAGTTGAACTTACCTTAAAACACATTGATCTGACATTACTCATTGCCTTTTACATGACTTTTGATTCAATAAAATTCCATAACATGGGCTCCTTGTTCGCGTGTTTAATTAGCAAATTCACAAAGCCATAGAACATGTGCAGATACTTGGAAACCAAAACTAAGCACATAATCAAGTTTCATATATCATATTGATTGCATTTATTTTTTTCGGAAAGAAAAACAAAAAAAGAACACAGATATATCACATTTAAAACAGCTAAAATATCAAATTGGCCCTGTTGTAAAGGTAACAGTTCCTATGTACTACCTAAGAATAAAAGTAACATTTTCAGGGAGATGCCATATCTCAGCTTCTAATTAAGATACAAACATAAATTTGGTATCACTAGAATCAGCAGAACTGTATCTATAACTTGCATGTACTTTAAAAATGTAGACAATTGAACACTAAAATTGTGTTCCAACTACCATTCATGACACATGAAATTTGGTTGTATGCCTCCACAATCTCTTCAATACACTTCACATGACAAACACAGCATTCACTGCTCACAGACAACATTATTATGTAGTAGGAATTAGTTACAGCAACATCATTCACTTTGGAGCCTTTGAAATAGTGTTTTCAGCTCGCCGGTTGCAAAATCGGTCTCACTTCTTCAGCTTCTTGATTCACGTGCCATGAATGAATTTACTATTTTGTATGCCGATTTAATAGCAAAAAGCTTGCTCTTCAATTTGACAGGTGTTGAACCTGGAATGTTTGTATTTGTCACTTTTCCTTTTGAATTTTCCCTCACTTCTATCATATATATCTCAACATGTTTGGTCTGAAAATGAGTCTTAAACTGTCTTCTATTCTGCCACTGTTAGATAATTGTAGTAACTGTTTAACACGCCAATCACAGCCACACAACAGACATGGGGGTTCAGTGCCAACTCCTGCCAGGTTTCATGCAGCCTGGCTGCGTCACTGATGGCAGCCTGTTAAAAAAAGGCTGTTTGGAGCAGCTACTTATAGCTTTCATATACAAACTGCCATTTAGCTTTTAGACAGTACACCACTTTGACATCTAGGGATGAAAGATCTCTGCGATTTCACGGATCTCCACGATTGTTTATATTCACCGATTAAAGTTCACAAAATGCCAACATATATGACCCGCAATTGGGTAGTTTGTATCCCATTATTATATGACCTTAGATGTTGCTAGAACATAAAACCCAAGCAAGAAAGCGTTTGGCATGAGTGATAATACAGTCACAATAAGGACAGTTGAAACCTGACTCCGGCATTTTTCGGCTATTCCCTGACACTGCTAATCCTACAGGGGAGTTTTCGCAAAAAATCGCTGTTCGTGTAATAACCATGGCTTGGTTCTACCAGAACCCGCTAGGTGGCACCACGGTCTCGACCAAATTTCCGTGCTTTTTGCCGGATACCACTTTCATCCCTGATAGGGATGAAAGATCTCCGCGATTTCGCGGTTTTCGGCGTTGTTTTATATTTACCAAATAACGTTAAAGCTGCATAGTCCGGTGAAATATCAAATTTTCAAAGCCAAACTAATTATCTAGATTTGATTTTACGTATCTAACTTAGATACTGATGCACTTATTAAGCATTTGTTTCTACATAGAAGGCAATACTGAGTCAATTTAACAGAACCTGTTACTGCAGAAGTCTATGGGGTCAGAGTTTTGGCAAGCTTGCAGAAACTAATCTTACATGTTTGCACTCAAAATATCTCAAAAGTATACCATTTAAAATAAAAGTAACTTTGAACTAATATAAAGGAAATACTAGTGATCGATCTAATAGATTTATCTCAGAAAAATTACAGAAATTCAAAACCATCAGACTATGCAACTTTAACCAAAATGCTAAAGGCCCTGTCACAATGCATAAGAGTATGCCGACGTACGTGACACACGCTGTCATACGGCGGGAATTTTAAACAAGCTCAAAAATACTACTTATGCTAAAAGTACCCATAACTTGTCTCAGCGTACATTAGCATACACCAACGTGTTGCCGCAACATGACATACGTCGGCATATGCCAATGCAATAGGGTACAGTGTGACAGGGCCTTGATGAATGAGTGGTAAGCCTATATTGCAATAATTGGTTAGTTCGAATCCAGTTCTTATATGACATTCGATATTACTCACTCATACTCATCTGCTTCTGATTTTGTTAGGCTTATAAGCCTGTATGCGGTCGATGCATGTCAAAATTTGATTTACTAGGATTAAATGCATCGAGTACCGGATGTGTGCAATATTGCAGCCCTCTCCAATGCTTATCCAGTCTGCCTTTGAAGGCGTTGACGGAAGGCGCTTCTATGACATGTTCAGGCAGTGTGTTCCAGGCATTTACTATCCTGTTACTGAAGAATAGCTGTCTGACAAGTTTTATTGCTCTTTCCTTCTTCAGCTTGTATCGATGACCTCTAGTTTTACAGTTGGCCAGCTTCAGGTATCTAGCATCAACCGCATATCTTCCAGTGGCGTGTTTGAATGCTTCTATTATGTCTCCCCTGGCCCTTCGGTAGTATAAGCTGGGTAGGTTGAGAATCCTGAGACGTTCTTCATATGGTAGTTCTCTTATGGTTGGTGATAACTTTGTAGCACGTCTCTGTACACTCTCGATCATTGACATGTCCTTCTTGAAATTTGGTGTCCAAGCCGTGTTGCCATACTCAAGGTGCGGCCGGATCAGTGACGTGTACAGTGTCTTCACCGTGTCATTGTCTAGATACGTGTACGAGCGGCGTATTGCTAGAACAGGAAATCCAAACAAGGAATAATTACGTATGGCGGTATGTGCTATTATACAGCCACAACAAGGACATTTGAATCTGCCAATATAAGTAGCCATTGGATACTGGAACCCGGAATTCCACTTGCTGTTCCATACTAAAGCAATTTTCTCCCATATTTAGAGTTAGACTATGTTGTCATTCAACCCTACTGCAAGTATCGGGTGAATCTTTTATCTACCAACCAACCATTGCACATGTGTGAGAATTCTACGATGTAAAGACCAACACTCAATGTTCATAACCAGGGCCTGTATGCAGGAGTCGGTGGTAGCGGCTTTTGGTGTTACAGCCTATTACCGGGTAGCTATCACCGACGTCGGGAACTGTGTCAAGTGGTATGCAGGAGCGAGTAACACTTACATTATAGCTACACGTGAAGTTATTTATAGATTTGGGAAATCCCTCTGCGTTTGTAGCCATATATTAGGCTAAAATCTATTAAATGCCATCATATTTAACAGAATTACATATGCAATAAGTGATATTTCATGAAATTAACCCTAAATTCGAAGCAATATTAATGCTGTCGCCGCAATGGCGGTGATATTAATATTTTCGAATCGACAAATGCAAGCAACCGCCGCCGCCGCCAGTATAAAAAGCGACGTCGATGCGGTGGCAGCGGCGATTTGTTTACTTTACGTTCGTTGATTCGAAAATATTAATATTAATATCGCCGCCGTTGCGGCGGCAGCATTAATATTGCTTCAAATTTAGGGTTAATTTCATGAAATTTCACTTATGCGTATGTAATTCTTTATTGCGTATGTAATTCTGTTAAATATGACAGCATTGAATAGATTTGGGCCTAATGAACTCGCTATACCTCCTATTTATCAGGGGTAAGGTAACACCGGTTAAGCTTTTGGTGTTAGGCCTATCACTGCCTTGTGCATACCATTTTTCGCCCCTACCCGGGAAATTCCCTCCTACCACCGTTTTGGCTCGCTACCACCGAATACCACCATGCATTAGGAACAACGTAGAACAAAACAGGCAGTGCTGAGGTATGTAATGCCAAGTACACACCTACCCTATAGGATTCGCGCACTAAAACTCGCGACTCGACCCGACCCGCTTAAAACTGAAAACGAATCGCAATCGTATGCTAGGTACACACCTACCGTTTTAGCCCTAAAAATTAGTTTTTAGTCGTGAATCGCAATCGGTAGGTGTGCTAGGGGAGTGCACACCTCATGACTTTTGGGCAGTTTTAGATCGTATACGGTGGGTGGGTGCGGAAAAACAGTAGGTGTGTACCTAGCATAACTCTGCAGCCTAAATAATATTGGCATAATAGAGTATACATCACATTAGCCATTTATAACCCACAGGTTTTAACCTTGTGTAAAAATATACAGATTTTCGGTTCGGAATTATATATTGGCAGAGAGAATTATTATCTTTGGGCGATGGATTGGGGACCAAGGTTATGTAATAAGAAAAGCAATGGGTGGCACTCGCTGTGTGACATGTTAATCTATGGGAGACATATGTTAATACATAGTGCCTGAGATTATGACGAGATATTCCTATATAAGAGACAGTTAAGGTTTGGTGAAATGTTCCCTCTATGCACCAGAAAGGATGCAAGTGGAGGAAAAGGACATTTTCAATATATATATTTATTGTAACTGTCTGCAACTACCTGTTGCCGATGGGCCAGCACACCAGCCATACTGCATACATTATGTACACCACCTGCAGCTAGGTTGGGTGACTGCTGCCCATGTGGGGGGGGGGGTGTCGCCTCTCGGGCTGTGGAGGGTGCATGATTGGCTGGCTGTGGGAGGTCCAGTCCCCTGCACCCCCTTGCCCCACCTGACCACACTAGCCTCACTTTGATATTGATTATTCTGGACACTGCTCCAGACACACTGGGCAGCAACATTCTACTCCTGACTCTTGAGTGAGACACACTCTCTCTTGGGCAGGAACCCAGACACTCTGTCTGATGCTACCACCTTTCATATACAAACTGAGCTGTGTGCAACAACCATGGGACTCCAGTTCAATGGGATGTAGGCACTGATTCATAGACATACTAAAGAGGTAATGGGACTCTGTGTGGACAGAAGGTAAGGGGTCAGGGTGATAGGTCACTAGTAGGTGAACAGGAGGTTATGCCAATAAAGCACAACTTCTTCACTGTCAATCTTTCGTGACTTGTCTTCCCTTTCTTCCCTATGAGTTTGTTTGAGAGGGGCATCAGATGTGAACTGACAGACAGTTGTCTAGTAAGAGCTTTGTGATATTATCTGGTGCTCAGACAGCCGGGCATCCAGAAATATTATACTTGGTTGAGTCATACAAAATACTATAAAATTGGTACTTATCACTTCCTATCCTGGTACTCAGTATTATTAGGATATTGCAAGGACATGTTGGCTCAGTGTCAGGATAATGTGACTGAGTAGGATATCAGGTCATGTGCTGGTGTCCTGATCTCCCAGTGGGGCAGTACTAAGAAGTCACCATGAGTGTCCTGTCACAAGTCGGTACCCATCGTAATATGACCTTTGATGTTGCCAGAACATAAAGCTCCAACAACCAACCTAACGGATGCTCAAAGTGGAAGAGGCGCATGGTTGTTATTTTCTGCCATTTTGTTTCAGATGAATACATTAATTTGATTGTCGTCATCTACTTCATTTTATTTAGTTTGAAGTACATTTTGTTATGCATGGCTAACTTTAGAAATATTTTTAATTAAAGCAGGTGGAATTAATTTTGGCGTTCACATCAAGTAAATCTGGCACCATATGATTCACCTGTGATGCGTTCTATTAAATTGACTTGGTATCCGCTTACATCAGGGATGAAAGATCTCCGCGATTTCGCGGATTTCTGCCATTTTTCATCATTTACTGATTAACGTTGAACAAAATGCCAAGGAATCAGGATGTATCTGACTTTCTTCTAGATCGGACTCCTAATCTGAAGGTTGGTGGTTCGATTCCCCATGCCCCCACCTCTGCCAACTTGGATTTCCACCACTGTGTATAACTTACAGTGTCAGCAAAGGCCAGTTGCTCTCATACCATGTCTATGTGGTGTGGGAGCTTAAAAATCCTTTGGGTTTGTAAAAGTGTAGGCTCGTGCTTTCTATCAACAAACTGTCTAATGGTGAAAACAAGTCTATTCAGACTTATCCATGATAGGCGGTATAAATCTTCAAGAAAAAAATATATAACAACAATTGTTTAGTTCAAATCCTGTTCTTATATGTCCTTTGATGTTGCTAGAACATAAAACCCAAAGAAGAGTTAGATATGGACGATAATACAGTCCCGATAAGGACAGTTGAAACATGACTTCCGTCATTTTTCCACGATTCACTGACAGTGTTAATCCAATGGGCGGAAATCCGTGTTTTCGCGGAAATTGATCATCCGCGTTTACACATTTTTTTGCCGGAGATCATATTCATCCGTCCCTTGTCTATGGAACAACAATTGCTAAATAAGTCCACCAGTATCTACGTTTGGTATGGATGATCAAATCTAGATAAGTGTCTAAGTTTTGAAATGGTGATACTTCATAAAGCCCGAGTCACACCTCCCTGGATCAGGGGCTGGACCATGATCTGGTGTGGTCCGTGGCGATCCGGCGTGATCCGTGGCTCATCCGTGGCTGGTCCTTGGTGATCCTTGCTGATCCTTGGTGATCCGTGGCTGGTCAGGCCTCATCCAGGGTCCGCCCTGGATGTTTTTAAATGTTTAAAACATCCGGGGCGGTCCAGGGAATTATGCGATCCGAGCTCGATCCGGCACCATTCGGGATGATCCAGGGGTAATCCTGGGGGGGGGGGGGAAGGGGGAGTCCGGGGGGGGGGAGTCTAGGGGTGCTCCGGGGGTAGTCCGTGTACCGTCCGGGGCAGTCCAGGTGTTTTTTAAACCAGATGAGCCACGTTTTAGCCACGGTTTAACCCGGACCAGCCCCGGACTAGCCCGGACTAGCCCCGACATAGCCACGGACCACTCCCGGACTGCCCGAATAAGACCCAGACAAGCCGGATGAGCACGGATTAGCCACGGATTGCCATGGATAGACTGGTTTACCATGGATCAGTCCAGGATGAGCCCTGTTTTTGTATATATATATATATATATATATATATAGCAGGAGCAAGTCCACTTCAAGTCCAGAACTACTCCGTGGACACACCGGGTAGTCCGGGGGGTGGTCCGGCTCAGTCCGGGGCGATCTGGCCTCTGGTCCGGGGCTAGTCCATGGCTCATCTGGGTAGGTGTGACCGCGAGGCCAAAAATGACCAAAATAGCAATTTTATCTGGGGCTGTCCGGGACAGTCCAGGCGACTGGTTCGGGGGTGGTCCGGCTAAAAATCTGGGCCTCATCCGGGTAGGTGTGACTGGGGCTTTAGACTATACAATTTTACTTATCGAATGGAATCCCACAGTTTAACACTGGCCCTGTTCGTTAGATGACGGATTAGCATCGTATTTGAATGTTGTGTGGGTTTTCATGGTACTTTCAATATACTACTAATTACTCTTTTATTTCAAATCTAATACACTGGAATATTTGCTAATTGCTGTCCCTCAAACGATCAGCTCAAACTCTCATTTAAACCATACCGGACACGGTGGCCCAGTCGGTATAGTGCAGGCTTCCTGTGGGGATGGTCGGGAGTTTGATTCCGGGTCGAGTCAAACCAATGACTTACAAATTTGACACCTGTCGTTTCTTAGCCAGGTACTCGACATTAATAGGATAGGGCAAGGACTGGTTGGCTCAGTGTCAGGATAATGTGACTGAGTGGGATTTCAGGTCATGCTGCCCGCAGCCTGATTTCCATGTGGACAGCACTATAAAGTTGCCATGAGTGCGCACTGTCACAAGTCGATACCCGTCCTGATATTACCTTAGATGTTGCCAGGACGTAAAACTCCACCAACCAACCATTTAATCCTATCAGGTATTGCTACACAGACCTGTGTCTAGACTGCAATCATGTACTTTCTATGTGACAGGTCCCACTCTACAGACTAGGTCGCCAGCGCGGCTCATCGTGCTGTCACATTACAACGCTTCTCGCCAACGCCCGTCGACGTATGTGATTTTTTGGCCCACGTCGGGATACGTCTGGAAGCGTTACTCGCGCATTAGGCACGTGATGGTATTCGTTGATCTACGGTAATGATCGGGGACAGTCGGCGCCACGCGTCAGGGTATCGCCAAAGTTTTGTGCTTGCACAAAACTTTCGATGTGCACCGACGTGCGGGTGCCAACATTATGGCGACGTTGGACGCGCTGGAATAACATTATGCGAACGTTATGCACATGCCGTGCACGCATGAGGGTCATTCCCACACGTTGCGCCAAACAGTTGCTTTGTTTGTTTGTTGTTGTTTTATGTCCTACCAACATCTAAGGTCATATCAGGATGGCGCGCCAAACCTTTTTGTTTTTTTCCTCACAACAGCGCGCGCTACCAATACGTTGCGCTGACGCCAAAAAGTTTGATGTATCTCGACGTTAAAAAGTGATTTTGCACGTTGGTGGCGCACCGGCGAGAAGCGTCGTAATGTGACAGCACCATAACAAGAACAGCAGCTCTCGAACAATTTTAATATCTCCTCTAGACTCACCTATTTAAGTATTTAAGGTAGATTTAAACAAAATACTACATGACCTTTATTAATCCATCAAGTATCCTAACCAAGCTGTAAATATGTCATATCATGGTTTTATCTGAGAAGTGGTTGGTTGTTGGAGTTTTACATCCTGCCAACATCTAAAGTCATATCAGGATGGGTACCGACTTGTGACAGTGCACACTCATGGGGATTGTATACTGCTGCCCCACTGGGGGACTAGGCCAGCAGCACCATGTCCTGATATCCCACTCAGTCACATTATCCTAACACTGAGCCAACCAGTCCTTGCCCTATCGTAATAATGTCGAGCGCCAGGCTAGGAAGCGACAAGAATCAATTTTTAAGTCATTAGTTTGAATCGACCAGGATTGAAAGACCTCCGCCAGTATGAGTTTGACTGCCCTTCTATTATTGTAAGACATCAAGTTCCTCTAATTATATGTTCGATTGGAGATGGAGATTTAGCTACAACTTTCTCCAATACAGGAACTAGACTGTAAGCTGTTGTCCTTAATCTATTTCTCTGACTGTGTTACCCACGTTCTGCCAGCAATCACATTACAGTACAACCCCATTAAACCAAGCTTGGTTAAACCAAACAATCGGTTAATCCAAACTTTTTCAGCGGCACGGCAAAATACTACCATTTATCATATAAAAAAGTTGGTTAAACCAAAGTCGGTTAATCAAAACTATCGGTTAATCCAAACAAAATTGTTGGTCCCCAGGCCATTTCCGGTATGGTTAAACCAAACTTTCATGCGATTATAAGGACATCTGAGACTTTTTTGATATGATAAATGGTAGTATTTTGCCAGGCCGCCAAAAAAAGTTTGGATTAACCGATCGTTTGGTTTAACTGAGCTTGGTTTAACTGGGTTATACCGAATTTAAATAAAATCAATAATCAAAGTGTCCACATATATTGTATATTACATTCATAATGCACCCACGTTTTTGCCAAAGCCAAGTAGTCAAAGTCGAAGCCAAAGCTCGGTTAAACCAATGATCGGTTAATCCAAACAAATTTCTAGGGTCCCTTCAAGTTTGGTTTAACAGGGTTATACTGTAGTAAGCTTCCTAATGTTGACTTTGCCATTTGCAGACGTATATACGGCTACCATTCAGGGACTGTACCGTGCAGTCTCTGTTAAGTGTTTGTCTATGTTTCTAATTAATGATTCCATAACAATGCATCGATCAATATGACTAGGACCGAGACAACTTATCTAAAAACCGTCAGTTGTTCTTTTATTTACTTTTTGTTTATAATACTACCGGTCGATATTTACTCACAATTTTGATTAAATGCTTCCCAGTGGAGAATGTATGCAAATGTGTTTAAATGTGTCTCATTCAGTACATGTCCAATGTGTTTAAATGTGTCTCATTCAGTACACATGTCCAATGTATGCTAATGTGTTTCAATGTGTCTCATTGAGTACATGTCCAATGTGTGCAAATGTGTTTAAATGTGTCTCATTCAGTACATGTCCAATGTGTGGAAATGTGTTTAGATGTGTCTCATTCAGTACATGTCCAATATGTGTAAATGTGTTTAAATGTGTCTCATTCAGTGCATGTCCAATGTGTGCAAATGTGTTTAAATGTGTTTCATTCAGTACATGTCCAATGTGTGCAAATGTGTTTAAATGTGTCTCATTCAGTACATGTCCAATGTGCGCAAATGTGTTTAAATGTTTCTCATTTGGTACATGTCCAATGTGTGCAAATGTGTTTAAATGAGTCTCATTCAGTACATGTCCAATGTGTGCAAATGTGTTTAGATGTGTCTCATTCAGTACATGTTCAATATGTGTAAATGTGTTTAAATGTGTCTCATTCCATGCATGTCCAATGTGTGCAAATGTGTTTAAATGTGTCTCATTCAGTATATGTCCAATGTGTGCAAATGTGTTTAAATGTGTCTCATTCAGTACATGTCCAATGTGTGCAAATGTGTATAAATGTGTCTCATTCAGTACATGTCCAATGTGTGCACATGTGTTTAAATGCACCTCATTCAGTACATGTCCAATATGTGTAAATGTGCTTAAATGTCTCTCATTCAGTACATGTTCAATGTGTGCAAATGTGTTTAAATGTGTCTCATTCAGTGCATGTTCAATGTGTGCAAAGTGTTTAAATGTGTCTCATTCAATACATGTCCAATGTTTGCACATGTGTTTAAATGTGTCTCATTCAGTACATGTCCAATATGTGTAAATGTGCTTAAATGTGTCTCATTCAGTACATGTCCAATATGTGCAAATGTGTTTAAATGTGTCTCATTCAGTACATGTCCAATGTGTGCAAATGTGTTTAAATGAGTCTCATTCAGTACATGTCCAATGTGTGCAAATGTATTTAAATGTGTCTCATTCAGTACATGTCCAATGTGTGCAAATGTGTTTAAAGGTGTCTCATTCAGTGCATGTCCAATGTGTGCAAATGGGTTTAAATGTGTCTCATTCAGTACATGTCCAATGTGTGCAAATGGGTTTAAATCTGTCTCATTCAGTACATGTCCAATGTGTGCAAATGTGTTTAAATGTGTCTCATTCAGTACATGTCCAATGTGAGCAAATGTGTTTAAATGCGCCTCATTCAATACATCCCCAACCACTCTATTTAAAGTGCACTAGTCAATGAACTGCTAAAGCTGCAGGCCCCAGCTTACAAAGTGATCTGGCACACTGCACAACCCCCACCCCACCCCCACTGTAGGCATTGCCCTCCGATCCAGAGAGAGGTGCAGTGTGGCAGTAAACTGGTTCCGACAGTCGTCCATTGGATTACACACAGGACTTGCCTGATGAGTTCTGCTGATTCGGACAGCACACACTAGTTGTGCCTCACGCCGCTAGGTGGCGCGCCAGGCGCTTACAGCCTGACAACAAGCCGGGCCGACGCCTAAATAGTTCAAATGGCTGACGGGAAGCCTCCATGCAAAGCATTTAGGAGGCGGTACCCCCAAGGGCCGCATCAGACGAGTCCTGAAGCACTCTGACTGAATAATAATTATCAACAATTTATGGGGAAAGTTAATATCATCTTTGACCGAGCCCTGCGTGTCAGAGAATGGACTGTTAAACATTAGTTAGTGTTGGGTCTATCAACAATTGTTGTGAAAAGTTAATATCATCTTTGACCGAGCCCTGAGTGTCAGAGAATGGACTGTTAAACATTAGTTAGTGTTGGGTCTATCAACAATTTTGTGAAAAGTTAATATCATCTTTGCCGAGCCTGTCGAGAATGACTGTAACATTAGTGTTGGGTCTATCAACAATTGTTGTGAAAAGTTAATATCATCTTTGACCGAGCCCTGAGTGTCAGAGAATGGACTGTTAAACATTAGTTAGTGTTGGGTCTATCAACAATTGTTGTGAAAAGTTAATATCATCTTTGACCGAGCCCTGAGTGTCAGAGAATGGACTGTTAAACATTAGTTAGTGTTGGGTCTATCAACAATTGTTGTGAAAAGTTAATATCATCTTTGACAGAGCCCTGAGTGTCAGAGAATGGACTATTAAACATTAGTTAGTGTTGGGTCTATCAACAATTGTTGTGAAAAGTTAATATCAATTATCATCTTTGACCGAGCCCTGAGTGTCAGAGAATGGACTGTTAAACATTAGTTAGTGTTGGGTCTATCAACAATTGTTGTGAAAAGTTAATATCATCTTTGACCGAGCCCTGAGTGTCAGAGAATGGACTGTTAAACATTAGTTAGTGTTGGGTATATCAACAATTGTTGTGAAAAGTTAATATCATCTTTGACCGAGCCCTGATTGTGAGAACATGAATGGTTAAAGTTGCATTGTCCGATGGTTTTGAGATCCTGTCATATATTAAATCAGGTAAATATATTAAATTGATTGTCATAATCTACCTTATTTTAGTTTGTGGTAACTTATATATTAAATAACTAATTTTGGAGATATTTGAAGCGCAAACATGCCAAAGTAATTTTGGCAAGCATGACACAACTCGGATACAACAGGTTACTACAGTAACAGGTTCTATTAAGTTGACTCCGTATTCTCTTATATCTGGCTTAATAAGTGTATCAGTATCTAAGTTAGATATGCACAATAAAATGTAGGCGAGTGTTTGGGTTTTGACAATTAGGTGCTTCATCGGACTATGCAACTTTAAAGACGAGCTATTGTTGCATATATGGGTCATTCTTTAAAACTGGGCACCACATATCTGGTTTCCACATTACGATGGTGATAAATTGTTCTTTCTTTCTTGGATTGCAAGTCAAATAATTATTGTATCCTCTGTGCATTAAGTATGTTAGCAATAGTACATTTATTGAAGCTATCCCAAGAAAGAAATTAAAAGTTTACTTATATGATTTTGTGCTAGTGTGAAAAAGTGAAAATTTACACATTAACACTATGCAGGTAGCCAAACATTTTTTCAAATCTATTTTTCAACTTTTTTCTTGTGACTCATAACCTTGTCTGCTGAAGAGTAATCAACAAAATGTTGTATATGTTAAAATGAGGTTCTGGATGTGGCTTTGATTTTCATGTTACACGAGTGATATTAATGTATTGCTCAATTTGTATAAGATCTAATTCAAAAAGTGAAATTAATTTTTTTCAACTCTGACATATGCACAATATGCATACCTTCATAGGACATTGGATTAGGCTATTATTTGGAAGGTTTTTTGCTATTATGTGGAAGGTTTTCACTTTTGGTTTCCATGTCACACTTTCGTGCCCAGTTTTATAGAATGACCCATATCCATCAAACTTGTACTTAACTACTGCCGCCCAAAGGAGTGTGGGAGAGGTAACCCTTCATACCATGATCCTTTAATGGTATGAATGGAAGCGGGGGGTTATTTTTTACCATTTGTGCTGTTCTGGCGCCCCCCCCCCCCCCACCCCTCCCCCCACCCCTCCCATCCAATCCCCCCGTCCCACGCCAACCCCAGCTCGTGCTTATTAATTTGTGGTATTCCCACACGTGTTACTATGTGCATTTCAATATAATCCCCGCCCCCTCCCCCTCCACCCCCCCCCCCGCAACTTTGATCGCGGGGAGGAATCCTGCGCATGCGCCCTTTGACCTTTGCCTAAAATAGCCTCAGTACGCGCGGATCACCTCCCTATTGCCGAGCGGTCATCTTGTTTTTACGCCGTTGACCTTTGCCTGGGGGGATCGCGCTCTAACAAGGTCAGACTCCTAGGCCTTCGTTCGGTCATTGGAGGCGGTGAGCGGATGACCTTGCTGTGACCTCGCTGTGATCTTCGGTGACCTATGTGCATGTTGATTGACCTTTGAGTATGTCCTACGCTGTGGCTGGTTTCTGAGTGTCATGGGGCTGTCACACTACGACGTAACGACGTCAAC
This sequence comes from Branchipolynoe longqiensis, assembly GCA_030323885.1. Classification (NCBI taxonomy): domain Eukaryota; kingdom Metazoa; phylum Annelida; class Polychaeta; order Phyllodocida; family Polynoidae; genus Branchipolynoe; species Branchipolynoe longqiensis. Next base: position 81,327,875 of record CM059197.1, on the reverse strand, counting down.
GTAGGGAGAACGTGAAGAACGTTGAACTTCTCGGCGTAGTATGCAAATTTGGGCAGAAGTTGAACGTGGATGCAGCGTAGTGGACGAGAGCGTAACGTTGGTAAAGCGTAGTGATACCGTCAATCCCCGAGAGAGGACAACGTCACTACGTTCACGGAACGTTATGAACGTTATTCCATCGCCAGAAGAACGTTACATGACGTTAGCTATGTCGTGACACGTTGAACGTACGTTGAATGCACGTTCTCCTGACGTTCTCCTGACGTTCTCCTGACGTTCTCCTGACGTTCTCCTGATGTTCCCATTAAGCCTCGTAGGCTTTTGCACTTGGTTTAATGTGGGTCAACATAGTGGAACGTAGTGGAACGTAGTTGAACGTAGTGAGCAGCGTTGAAATAACGTCCATTTAACGTCATTGACGTTCACTGAACGTGAACAGAACGTACGGCGAACGTAAACCCTTACGTTCGACCTACGTCGAAAGTTTTGAACATGTCCAAAACCTTGACGCAACTCGACGTAACACGACGTAATGTGACGTAGCTCGACGTCATTCTAACGTCATTCTGACATCATCATGACGTAACCCAACGTCATGACGAAAAATGCCCACGTTAGGCTCACGTTGGCTCGTTACGTCGTAGTGTGACAGGGGTATCAGTCTGGTCTCGCTGAGTACTTTTGTTGAAGGGGTTCAGTTCAGTTCATTGGTTTGTTTGTGGTCCCTAGTTGGGCGTCCGCTGGTTGCAAAGATCTGCAACATTACGAATGCCACTCATGGCGGAGTCCTATTTAGATATTTGTTTCTGTCCTTTCTGTCCTTTCTTTCTGGTCGCAGGTTCTCAGGGAGCGGAAGTAGGAGGGAGCGGCGCTGGGGCCCTCGGTCGGCAGGATGCTGACAGTGGTGGCGTGGGTGGGTGTGGGTCTGGGTGGGGGGTGGGGTGGGGTGGGGTGGGGGAGGGGGGGGGGGGGGGGGGGGGTCTTTTAGGGTCCGTGGCCCAGCACCAGCCCTCCCTGTGGCGTAGTGGTAGTGTAATGACAGAGACGTGACTCCTCCAAGCTCTAGACACCAAGTGCAGTTTATTGTTACTCACTTTACCACGTCACGTGACCCTGCCAGCGCTGGGTCCGGTCGGTCCTGTTATACATATATATGCTTACACTACACTCCCGGCACAATGTAACAGGGAATGCTCTCAGCGGGATTAACTCCTATTTAGTCGCGCAGGGCTACAATACAGGCGCCATCTTGGATGTGTTGCTGGGTGTCCTAATTATTCTGATTAAGCAGAGGCACTTAATTAATCACCTTGCTTTAAAAAACAATCATGATCAGATTAGCGACAATAAACATGGGACCCTGAAATAGCGCCTACCTTCATCGTTAGAGGCACTGTGTCGTGATTGTGTTGGTTCTAACAGGGAGAGAGCTTCACAGAGAAGTAGTAAGGATGAACGCCGCTAGGTGGCAGCAGTGGAGATGTAGTAGGGTGCGGGTATATACAGTAAAACCTCTCTAAATCGACCGACCACGGGACCGACTTTAAATAGTCCATTTAGGGAGGTGGTCGGTTTAGGGAGTTTTCTTTATCGTTATAATGGTATTTATTGTATGGGTGGTCGTTTGAGACCCAAATAAAGCGATCGAACTGGGGGAGTGCTCGATCTGTGGAGGTGATCGGTTAGAGAGTTTTACTGTATATATATATCGTTATGGATTCAGCCGGTGTTTTTTTTATATTGACATAATAAAGTATGTGGCCAACTTGTTATTATTAAAGTTGTAAGATGGGTTTTACAATCCAGTACTTCTGTGTGTATGATGCAGGATACATAATTATATATAACAGGCGTATATATATCTGAATATATACCATATTATATATCATAATATACATCATAATATACCCACAGCTGATATATATTGTCATGGGGGGTGATGAAAAGGGGAAATATTGTGCCTAGAGTGGGACTCGAACCCACATCTCTTTGCATTCCGGGCCAGTGTGCTAACCATTACACCACCTAGGCTCCTTGATATCACCACACTACCCATGCATACCTGTCTATGTGGTTACTTGGCTGAGAGGTCAGGGCATACTACTACACTCGTCCCCCTGGAATTGTAAGTCTTTTAATGCTTACAATTACATACATACAGGCAATGCACTAACACATACATACACATGGTAGTTTCAACAACTGTACAGTGCATAGCTTGTACAGAATCGTGGTCATGGCACCAGTGTCATGGGGGTGATGAAAATGGGAAATATTGTGCCTAGAGCGGGACTCGAACCCACATCTCTTTGCATTCCAGGCCAATGTGCTAACCATTACACCACCCAAGCTCCCTGATATCACCACACTACCCACGCCCACCTGTCTATGTGTTTACTTGCCTGAGAGGTCAGTGCAGGCCACCACAATATCATAATATATATCATAATATATATCATAATATATATCATAATATATATCATACTAGATACCATAATATATATCATAATGTATACCATAATATATATCATACTAGATACCATAATATATATGATAATGTATACCATAATATATACCATAATATATATCATAATATATATCATAATATATATCATTATATATATATATATATCATACTATATACCATAATATATATCATAATATATATCATAATATATATCATTATATATATCATAATATATATCATAATATATATCATAATATATACCATAAATGTATCATTATATATATCATAATATATACCATAACATATACCATAATATATATCATAATATATATCATAATATATATATCATAATATATCATGATATATATCATGATATATATCATAATATATCATAATAATATCATAATATATTCATAATATATATCATGAATATATCATGGTATATATCATGATATATATCATAATATATGTCATAATATATATCATAATATATATCATACTATATATCATAATATATACCGTAATATATATCGTAATTTATATCATAATATGTATAAGAATATGTATAAGAATATGTATAATAATATTATTTCCTAATATGTATCATAATATGTATCATAATATGTATCATAATATGTATCATAATATGTATCATAATATGTATCATAACATGTATCATAACATATAGCATCACATACATCATAACATACATCATAACATACATCATAACATACATCATAACATACATCATAACATACATCATAATATACATCCTAATATACATCCTAATATACATCATAATATATATCATAATATAATCGGTTGGTTGTTGGAGTGTTACGTCCTGGCAACATCTAAGATCATACCAGAACGGGTACCGATGGTGCACACTCATTGTGACTCTATAGTGCTGCCCCACTGGGAAATCAGGCTGCCAGCTCCATGAGGCGATATCCCACTCATTCACATTATCCTGACACTGAGCTAACCCATCCTTGCCCTATCCTCTTAATGCTGAGCGCCATGCTAGGAAGTGACAAATATCAATTGTATAAGTCAATGGTTTGACTCGACCGGGAACCGAACTTCCAATCTCCTGGACACGAGGCCTGCGCTCTACCGATTAGGCCACCGCGCCCGGTACTCTGAATGAAGGCGGCCGCACAGTTCCCGACAATCCGAACCGAATCCCCATTTGGGCGTGAATAGCGTGATCACTAAGATTAGACTGCATGGTTATTACTATTAGTGGTAGTTATGTGATGTCACACAGGGAAGGAAGGCAGATTTACATAGGTTATAGGGCATAGTGAGAAACAATCAACCTTACGTCACGTGATAGGGTATGCACTACTAAGGACTTTACCACTGATCTACCTGTTTACAATGTAATGTAAAGGGCCCGGAAAACCAATGCCTCCGCGCTGGGAAAAAATGTATGTTCTGATGAATAAACTGTTTTACCCCCCACCCCAGAGATATATATATAATGAGCCTGTGTCAAAAGGTGCTAACTCTTCGTTTTTTTGTCCATTGTAACGATTGACACAAAACAGCACAGAAACGGTTACACTGAAAACACAAGGACATTTGCTTCAAATCAATATGTATTCTATTGGGATTATGAAACACCATGTAAAAAAACAATTCAGTTTATCCTGAGCAAATGCATAAGTAGATAGTATGTTGATCGTTACAATGGACAAAGTTTTGTCCCATATTGCTTAGCACCTTTTGAGACAGTCTCATATATAACATCATATCGCCCCCCCCCCCACCCCCCAACCATCACCATTAAGGCTGAATGACATTAATAGCCACAATTTGACCACACAGACTCTCGGGCCATAGTTTGGGTCTTAAATGACACCGAGTTATTTCAAATTATACAAATTATGAAGATTGATATTTGTAAAGTTCAGGCGCAAAACCACATAAACGCCAATCCAAAAATGTAGTTTAAATAAAAGATTTGTACCTGAAAATAATTTTAATTCTCACTAATTCAACTTTTCATGTGATCATATGATTATGGAGGAATGAAGAAAAAAGTAGGAATATAAAAAATTAACTTTTTGTAAGTTTGATTCCAATGTTTGATTCCATTTTTGGATTGGCGTGTTTTGGGGTTTTGCGCCTGCACTCTTCAATCATAAAGTGCCTGTCACACTATGGTCGATTGAGCAACGGACAGAACCGGACAAAGAATATTCTAGTCCGGTGTTATTCAGAGTTGAAATGTATCGATTATCTAACGGATGGGTAACGAACGGGTAACGGTCAGTAACGGATAGTAACGGACAGTAACGGTTGATAACCTATCTAATGATCAACGGACAATTCAGAATACAAAAGGAACTATAATGAACGTAATGGATATGTAACAGACGGGAATGGACGGGAACGGACGGGAACGGCCGGGAATGGAGGGAATGGAAGGAACGGACGGGAACGGACGGGGAATGGACAGGGAACAGACGGTAATGGATAATAACCGCATAGGTCAGTCCGGCGCAATCCATTACAAGTTTGTGCATCCTCAAAACTTGTAACGGATTGGGCCAGATATCAACCGATATGCAACGGATATGCAACAGATATGCGATGGACACAAACCAGACTTTGCCGGATATCAACAGACTTTGTTCGGTTTCTTTCCATTTCCCAAATCCGGTGATGCGTGACAGAGCCTTAATCTTTGTTCATAAGCGGGTTTCTGGCCGCCGAGACTAACCCCACACCCGGACCCACCCCCTCACCGTCACCCTCACACACACACACCTACACACCCACATACCCACCCACACCACAACACACACACACACCCACACATCCACACCCATCCACCCACACACACCCATATACCCACACGCACCCGCACACCCACCGACACGCCTAACCCCCACCCCACATCCACACCACCCCACACACATCCACACCCACATCCACATCCACCCACACACCCACATATCCAGCCAAACACAAACACACACCCCCACACACATACACACACACACCCACACACACTGATTGTCTGAAAGTAGACTGTCTAGTAAAGAGTTGGCCATCTTCCCATTTAATTGTCCTAATTAATACATCAGCCAGTATACAGTGAGACCCCGTTATAACGCGACCGTTGGAGTCCATGAAAGCAATCGGGGAAAAAACAGCAGGGTCGCGTTAAATGGGGATTCAGTTTACTGAATTACCTTTCAATTGAAGAATTCTCGGGCCACAGACTCATCGCGTTATATTCAAAGTCGGGTTAAATCGGGGTTTGTTTCATTGGGGTTTCACTGTATATTCGACGAACTAACGGTAACATGCGACCATTCGCGGTGTTCAGGCTATTCACGCCCAAATGGGGATTCGGTTCGGTCGAGTCAAACCATGACTTATCAAATTGATACTTGTCGCTTCCTAGCCTGGTGCTCGGCATCAATAGGATAGGGCAAGGACTGGTTAGCTCAGTGTCAGGATAATGTGACTGAGTGGGATATCGGGTCATGGTGTGGTTGGCCTGATTTCCAAGTGGGGGAGGACTATAATTTTGCCATGAGTGCGCACTGTCGCAAGTCGGTACCCGTCCTGATATGACCTTAGATGTTGCCAGGATGGGTTTTTTTTTTTTTGTTCTTTGTTATTTGACCTCCTAGCAACATCTAAGAAAGTGACAAGTATAAATTTTAAGCTCGTTGGTTTGACTCGACCGGGAACCGAACTTCCGACCTTCCGCACGCGAAGCCGCGCTCTACCGATTAGACCTCCGCGCCTGGTTGCCAGGACGTAAAACCCCAACAACCAATGTTAAGAATGAATCTAGCATTCATTAAGAAGGCGCCTAGCTGAGTGCGATCTGCATGTTATTTACATGCGCACTGAAGGCGGCTCTCATTGTGACGCCATTGCTGCGTTAACATCTACACCGGCCTTTGTTCCAAGAGCGGCCATCCGAATGCTGCAGATACGAAACAAGCTGATTAAATTCACCGCCAACTAATAGTGCTCGCGAGCAGATGGCCCGCGCCGCAGTCATGGTTGCCAACCCTGACGGTTTCGCCGTAAGGTGTACAATATTTTATGTCTCATCATCACCTTACGCTGATCTTCCGGTTTTTCATTTTCTAATGTTGGCAACCCTGCAACACCGTTAATATGGTAATATTATATCAATCTTATGGATTATATTTTTAAAGAATTTTGTACCTCCAGATCCCCCCAATATAGCATCCCTTAAGATCTTCCGGTTTTTCATTTTCTAATGTTGGCAACCCTGCAACACCATTAATATAGTAATATTATATCAATTTTATGGATTTAAAAAAAAAAGATTTTTTTACCTCCAGGCGCCCCCAATATAGCATCCCTTAAGATCTTCCGTTTTTCATTTTCCAATTTTGGCAACCCTGTGGATTCTGCGAGTAACTCATTTACAGTCGAGTTGTCGACAATAATTGAATTATCTCAGCCTGTAGGAGGCACAAACTGGCACCACATCTGTGTACATGAAGTATATCAACACTGTCAACCTCAGCACCAAGCCGCGAGTGAGGACAAACCTTCTCCTTGATAGAGCGGCAAACATGGAATAGGCTTCCACCCGAAATAATCAAAGCTCCATCATTAAATGCATTGAATAACAGACTTGATCAATTTTGGATTCAGTATCGGTATAGTTAGTCCTCGCTGCATGACCGCTATAATTATGACAGGTCATATATAGACAGGCCGAATCTGTTAACAGGATATTATGCCTAAATATATAAACAGAAGACGATTAGTGTACGTAAATAAGTGTAAGTATAAGCCTCAGAGAGACTCGATTGATGTGGAGCGTCATAACGCTGTATATCCCATATTGCTATTTGTTGCTGTACTCATTGATTAAGCAGGCAAATTTCAACTGAGGACAATATGGGTATTCCAAGCCCCGCTGGTCCCTCAGTAAGGACTGAAGCTGGGACCCAGCAAACCGGGTCACAGCGACAGCTGACATGGCGGAAAGTGTGTGTGTGAGGGAAGGGGGGAGGGCGGAGGGGTGAATAAACATGTACCATGATACAGGAAGTGGTATTTTATCTAGGTCAATTTCACTGCAATCTACATTGGTATTTTATCTAGGTCAATTTCACTGGAATCTACATTGGTATTTTATCTAGGTCAATTTCACTGCAATCTACATTGGTATTTTATCTAGGTCAATTTCACTGCAATCTACATTGGTATTTTATTAGGTCAATTTGACTGCAATCTACATTGGTACTTTATCTAGGTCAATTTCACTGCAATCTACAGTGGTATTTTATTAGGTCAATTTCACTGCAATCTACATTGGTATTTTATCTAGGTCAATTTCTCTGCAATCTACATTGGTATTTTATTAGGCCAATTTCACTGCAATCTACATTGATATTTTATCTAGGTCAATTTCACTGCAATCTACATTAGAAGCAAATGTATGGCAATGATCCGATCATGTTTGGTCATCAGGAGACATGTGGGCGTAGGTGCAAATTGAGGTTATAGCATAAGGCCTATGGTGACGTATTTGGCTGGGACGGGAACCAACCTCAACTTCCTCTCTCTTAAGCCCCAGTCACACATAGCTGGACGAGCCCCGGATTTTGAGCCGGACCACCCACAGACCAACGGCCCGGACTGTCCCGGACCGCCACGGATAAAATCACTGTTTTCGTCGATTTTTGCCTCGCAGTCACACTTTCCCAGACGAGCCCCGGACCGCCCCGTACCACCCCCGGACTGCCCCCAGACTGGCCCCGGATGGCGGTCCGGGGCTCGTCCGGACCCTGATCCGGGTATGTGTGACTGGGGCTTTAGCTGAAGCTGGGACCCGGTGTTTAGAATCGCAGCTTTGGTCTACGCTGGGGGACCAGCGGAACTTGGAAGAGCCATATTGCTGTTCACTCCCGTCAGGAGGTCTGGCCCATTAATCATGTCCTACATAGATGTAGTCTAGATGGTCCATGTCAGTCAATGACTGGCACTCTTAAGTGGGGGCGAATGCTGGCCTGGGCTGGTGGAATGGGTAATGCCTGACTCTAACTGTGCCGACATAGCCCGATAATAGGGACAGGCGCCTGACAACAGGCCACGTGTGTAGTTCTGAGCTGTCTGAGGAAGGTGTCTGAGGAAGGTGTCGGCAGTTGAATCCTGCCTGCTCAACTGGAGATCGCAGCCCTTAAAATAGGTCAGTGTTTATTTCATGTACACATGGTACATGTTACAAGCTTAAAAGTCTGCACTTTGCAATGACATTAAACTTGTAACATGTACACATGGTACATGTTACAAGCTTAAAAGTCCGCGCTCTGCCTGGACTTTGAAGCTTGCTCCTGCTTGGATTATCGGCCCATATAAGTGCGGCTCATGGTGGACACCACTGACATGGATGTTGCCAACATAGTGGCCATCACCGCCATCGTAGTTCCAAACATAGTCGCAACCAATGTCATATTTATCACCATTTAAGACTCTTTTCTGATAACCGTGTGTGAACACACATGCATCCAAACACACACCTTCACTTTTATTGAATGTTACCGCCAGCATCAGGTTTTTTGCTGGACACTGAATAAGGATGGTGCTCTATGCATTATTTATATTCACATAATGGATTATGCTGCACATATATTTACATTAAATACAGTATATATATATATATATATTTGCTGTATAATTGATTATGCAAATATAAATACTGAATACGATCCATCCAATATTAGGCATCTCGTCGGTTGCAGCTTAACACCACTCTCTTGTAGCCTCTATCTCCACTGGCGCCACCACCGGCCAGTCCTGACACTACTGTTCTTCAATTCTCACCGTGGTAGAACGTGTACATAGAAATATGGTGCAGGCCTGTGTATAGGGAAGGGGAGGCGGAGCGGGACGTAGCTCAGGCAGTAGCGTGTCCACCTGTGAAGGTGCCGATCATCCTATCGATCCTGCTCAGTGGACACATTTTCAGTTTGGGCTATTTTCCGTTCCAACCAGTGGTCCACAACTGGTTCATCAAAGGCTGTGGTATGTGATGTTCTGTCTGTGGGAAAGTGCATATAAAACACCCCTTCCTGCTTATCGGAAAGAGTAGCCTGTGTTGGTGGCGGCGGATTTCCTCCAAAGAAATATGTCAGAATAACCATCTGTTTGATGTCCAATAGCCATTGATGAAAATTAATGTGCTCTAGAGGCATCGTTAAATAGAACAACCTTTGGGAAGGGGAGGCAGGGGAGGAGGGGTTACATAACTAATTAATGCCAACTGCCTTGTCCCGAACTCAAATAGTCGGTTTGTGCCCATGTGTTGCCTGCCTACCATCCTGATGTGAGCTTAGATGTTGCTAGGACGTAAAACAACAAACAAACTACAAACAAACATCGCCTACCTAGTTTAAACCAGTCAGATGGCTGTAGCATTTTGCTTTTGCCTGTTGGGGTTTTACCCACTAGCAACATTATCAGATTCAGGACGGGTACCGACTTGCGAGAGTGCACTCATGATGACTTTATAGTGCTGTCCCACTGGGGGGAGAAACCTACAAGCGCCATGATCTAATATCAGAATCACTCATATTCGCCTGATAGTTAGCAAGCTAGTCCTTACCGCTGTCCTAATGATGTCGCAGGCTAGGTAGCGACGAGTGTCAATTATGTAAGTCATTGGTTTGACTCGGTCCGCGTTCTACCGCATTGGGTCCCACATGGGAAGAGCCAGCCAGCGCTCTGAACGATGCAGTCACTCTGTCCGGTTAAAGTTGCATAGTCAGGTGGTTTTGAATTTCTGTCGCTTTTCTGAGATACATATATTAAATTAATTGTCATAATCTACCTTACTTTAGTTTAAGGTAAACTTTTACTTTAGTTTAATGTTGCATATTCCGATGAAAACATCAAATTTTCAAAACCAAAACACTTATCTAGATTTGATTCTACATATTCAACTTAGACAGTGGTGCACTTATTAAGCAATTGTTGCTGCATAGAAGGGCATAATAAGTCAATTAATAGAAACCGTTACTACTGAAGTCTATGGTGTCAGAGTTTTGGCATGCTTGCGAAAATTATTTTGGTGTGTTTTGACGTCAGATATCTCCAAACTTAGCCATTTAAAATTTAAGTTACTTCAAACTACAGTAAAGTAGATTATAATGATTAGCATAATATATTTATCTCAGAAAATAGCAAAAACTCAAAAGCATCGGACTATGCAACTTTAATGTAACTGTGATTTAAAATTACTAACTTTTGAGATATTTGAAGTGTAAAGATATAAAATTAGTTTTGGCAGGGAAGCTAAAACTCTGATACCGTAGGCTTCAGCAATAACAGGCTCTATTAAATTAACTCAATATTCCCTTCTATGCAGCGACAAATGTTTAATAAGTGCATCAGTATCTAAGTTAGATATGTAGACCAAATCTATATATACAGTAAAACCTCTCTATCAGACCACCTCCACAGATCGACCATTCCCCTATATTGATCGCTTTATTTGTGTCCCAAACGATTGCCAATACAATACCATTATAATGATTTTTGTAAGACCTCCTTAAACAGACCACTTCCCTAATTGGACCATTTAAAGTCGGTGCCATGGTTGGTCGATTTAGAGAGGTTTTACTATAATTGTTTTGGTTTTGAAAATGTGATGCTTCATCCGACTGTGCAGCTTTAATGGCTGTAGCAACAATCGGACCAGGTCTGCTGCGTTCTGCGCAGGTAAAGCTGCGCAGAACGGCGCTATAGTCTGACTGCACACATTAAAGCTGCGTAGTCCGATGAAGTATCAACTATTGAAAACCAAAGCAATTGTCTGGATTTGATTCTCCATATCTAACTTAGATAGTGATGCACTTCTTGAACATTTGTTTCTGCATAGAGAGGAACATTGAATCAATTTAATATAACCTGTTACTTCTGAAGACTACGGTGTCAGAGTTTTGGTGTGCTTACCAAAACTAATTTGCCATGTTTGCACTTCGAATATCTCAAAACTTAGCCATTTAAAATAAATGTTCTTCAAACTAAAGTAAAGTAGATGATAATGATAATGTAGTGGTCTGCACTGACCTCTCAGGCAAGTAACCACATACACAGGTAGGCGTGGGGAGTGTGTTGATATCAGGGAGCCTAGGTGGTGTAATGGTTAGCACACTGGCCCGGAATGCAAAGAGATGTGGGTCGAGTCCCGCTCTAGGCAATTTCCCATTTTATACCCCACGACACGTTGCCGTACAGATCCTTAAAGCTGCGCTGTGTTGTTGAACCACCCGTGTATGAGTGCATTGCGTTGTATGTAATGTAAGCATTAAAAACTTACAATTCAGGGGGACGAGTCGCACGACCTCCAGCAGAACCACATAGACAGGGCGTGGGGAGTGTGTTGATATCAGGGAGCCTAGGTGGTGTAATGGTTAGCACACTGGCCCGGAATGCAAAGAGATGCGGGTTCGAGTCCCGCTCTAGGCACAATATTTCCCATTTTCATCACCCCCATGACAATAAATTTTATATATTTGTCTCAGAAAAATGACAGAAACTCAAACCCGCCAGACTATGCAACTTTAACACTATTGACGTCTCCAGCAGCTCACAAGAAAGCCCTTCCAGACGAAGGGCTTTAACTTTCACTCGAAAACAGAATCATTGATTTCGGCTCAGCTTTATTTGCGCTTTGCTGGCAGATGAAAATTGATCACTTTAAAAAAAAAAAAACATTGTATTTTAAATATCTTATTCAAACCAATGCGACACATTTGTAGCAGGCCACACAGGATGTCCAAATGAGTTGAGCATATGTCTCCCGTCTTACTCTTAGTAGATCATGGGATTCGAACAGACGGGTTCGAATCCTGGTCAAGTCAAATCAATGACTTATACAATTAGTACTTGTCGCTTCCTAGCCTCGTGCTCGGCATTATTAGGATAAGGGAAGGACTGGTTGGCTCAGTATAAGGATAATGGGACTGAGTGAGATATCAGGGCATGGTGCTAGCGGCCTGGTCTCCTAGTGAGGCAGCATTATAAAGTCACCATGAGTGTACACTGTAATAAGTCCGTACCTGTCCTGATATGACATTAGGTGTTGCTAGGACATAAAAGAACAACAAACAAACCCAGTGGGGCAGCAATATGATGTCACCATTAGTGTGCACTGTCACAAGTCAGTACCCGTCCTGATATGACCTCAGATGTTGCCAGGACATAAAACTCCAACAAGCCACCAAGCCATCAGGCATTCGCCGCCTGCCGTCATGGCACCCTATTAAAGCACTGCCACCTGCCGCCATGGCGCCCTATTAAAGCACTGCCACCTGCCGCCATGGCACCCTATTAAAGCACTGCCACCTCCCGTCATGGCACCCTATTAAAGCACTACCACCTCCCATCATGACGCCCTATTAAAGCACTGCCACCTGCGTCACCGTGGGCAACCGGAGCACCGTGGATATGATATTTTGTCTCCGACAGCTACAAGAAAAGTGCATTGAGCAGGACCAACCACTGTACATGGTATTTGTCGATTTCACTAAGGCGTTTGATACAGTATGGATGCCCAAAGAAGTTCACAATTATGATCGAGGCTCTACATACAGGAATGATGGCGAACGTTAGTGTTGGAGGGGAAGTCTCGGAATCGTTCGGGGTTACCAATGGGGTCAAGCAAGGTTGTGTACTGGCCCCCACGCTCTTCTCCATCTTCCTATCAGCAATGCTCGATGAGGCTTTCCGAGACATGGGGGATGGCATCTATATACAGTCCAGACAGAGCGCTGACCTATTCAATGTCGCACACTTCAGAGCGAAGACCAAGACTACTCGGATACTGGTGAGAGAGCTGCTATTCGCAGATGACAGTGCACTGGTTGCCCACTCTGCTGAAGAGATCCAGAAAATAGTGGACACTTTCTCCGATGCATCAAAGAAGTTCGGCCTGAAGATTAACATCAAGAAGACGGAGGTGCTGTACCAACCCAACTCTACAAGAACCCGAGAGGAGGATATCATGGTTGACGGAAACAAGCTGAACTCTGTTCCGGAATTCACCTACCTCGGAAGCACTATATCAAGTGATGGACACATTGATGCTGAAATACAGAGGAGGATGGCCAAGGCTAGCGCATCTTTCGGCCGACTACGCCAGAGACTCTGGAACAACCACCATGTGTCCATGCGGGTCAAAGGCAAGATCTACCGTGCAATCATGCTATCCACCCTACTACAGTGTACAGACGACAGGTGAAAAAGCTGCATGCCTTCATGATGCGACATCTGCGTTCAATCATGAGGCTAACCTGGAAAGACAAAGTGACAAATAAGGAAATACTCGAACGGACGGGGCTGCCCTCTATGGAAGATCTTCTGATCAAAAAGAATCTCCGGTGGACTGGACACCTCATGAGGATGTCATCAGACAGGCTACCAAAGCAGATCCTCTATTCTCAACTGTCTTCTGGTCACAGAAAGAGAGGGCACCCTCATCTCCGGTTGAAGGATACCATCAAGAGAAACCTGAAGCTGAGAGACATTAAGACCGACTCATGGATATCACTCTCACAGCAGAGAGCTAAATGCAGAGTGGCAGTCAAGTAATGAAAGCAGTCTTTGTCACATCACGACCTACAGCATGATGATGATGACCTGCCATCATGGCACCCTAATAAAGCACTACCACCTGCCGTCATGACGCCCTATTAAACCACTGCCACCTGCCGTCATGGCGTCCTATTAAAGCACTGCCACCTGCCATCATGGCACCATATTAAAGCAGTACCACCTTCCGTCATGGCGCCCTATTAAAGCACTGCCATGTGCCATCATGATGCCCTATTAAAGCACTGCCACCTGCCATCATGGCACCCTATTAAAGCAGTACCACCTTCCGTCATGGTGCCCTATTAAAGCACTGCCACCTGCCATCATGATGCGCTATTAAAGCACTGCAACCTGCCATCATGGCACCCTATTAAAACAGTACCACCTTCCGTCATGGCGCCCTATAAAAGCACTGCCACCTGCCGTCATGATGCCCTATTAAAGCACTGCCACCTGCCATCATGGCACCCTATTAAAGCAGTACCACCTTCCGTCATGGTGCCCTATTAAAGCACTGCCACCTGCCATCATGATGCCCTATTAACGCACTGCCACCTGCCATCATGGCACCCTATTAAAACAGTACCACTTTCCATCATGGCGCCCTATAAAAGCACTGCCACCTGCCGTCATGATGCCCTATTAAAGCACTGCCACCTGCTGGCACACAAACTAGATGGCGCTGGCTGTCTTCAAATGACAACTCTGAATTCATACCAATATTGTAGTGTTACAACAGCTGTCCACTCAGCTCGAGCCGGGGGTTCGGGAAGCTAAATGAGACAAAAAGAAATAAAAATTGTACTATAGGCCATATTCACGGCGAGAATTGTTTGTTTTTTATTCAACCATCGCTTTTACAGAGTGCAAAAGCATACAATCAATTGTGTGTCAATAGGTACTGTGAATTTAAAAAGCTCAATATGCAATGAATCAGTGAGCTGCTTCGCGCTGTCCATTCTTTTCTTTTACAAGTAAAGTCTTGGAAGAGATTAATTCGAATAAGAACTTAACTAGACGCTTCCTTTCTAGGTGATCGGCATTAATAGGATAGGGCAAGGACTGGGTAGCTCAGTGGCAGGATAATGTGACCAATTAGGATATCAGGTCATGGTGCTGGCAGCCTGATTTCCCAGGAATGCAGCACTATAAAGTCACCATGAGTGCGCACTCTCACAAGTCGGTACCCATCCTGATATGACCTTAGATGTTGCTAGGACGTAGAACAACAACCAACAACAACTCTTGCGCTCTGCCAATTCGGCCACCTCGTCCGGTGAGAGCCTGTGGATCGACGCTGTCACTCTCCAAGCGGAATCTAAGATGTGCCAATGTTCGTGCGACCCAACATCCGCTGGGAGATCGGCTGAGATAAAGACGTCCATTGTGAAAATCGGCCATAACAGGAATAGTACATATGCGGGTATTGGCTTCCCCGATGTGCTCCGCAGCGCCGCTCGTGGCGTATTAGTGAACTAATCTTTTTACTTGCCTATCTGGATAATGAATAATCTAGACACACACGGGAAATTAAGGAGTGGGGAAGACCAGTCGTCTGTGACTGGGATTTCCCCTGCTTGGGACAACTAATGTACCAAAAAACAAAAAAAAGAGAGACAAATAAGTGTTCACACTTCCTGTCTACCATTCGCTATATCGCTATAAGGCAGTGAATGTAGGTTGTGGGTGTATGTTGGTGTGCAGGTTTTAAAATACCAAGTCTGATACTTGTCGGTGTTTCATAATAAAATTAAAGTTGCATAGTCCGACGCTTTTTAGTTTCTGACATTTTCTGAGATAAATACACTAAGTTGCTTCTTATAATGTACCTTACTTTAGTTTGAAGTAACTTTTATTTGAAGTGGAAACATGCCAAATTAATTTTGGCAAGCATGCCAAAACTCTGACCCCATAGGCTTATGCAGTAACGGGTTCTATTCAATTCCATCAGTATTCTCTTCTATGGGGTGACAAATGTTTAATAAGTGCACCAGTATCTAAGTTAGATATGTAGAATCAAATTTAGATAAATGTTTTGGTTTTGAAAATTTGATGTTTTCATCGGACTATGCAGCTTTAAGTAGTGTGAGACGTCAGTGCTGTTTTTAACCATGAAAAGGGCGGTTTCCAAGCGGGCGTTAAAGCCTATAAGCAGGGCTGCCTATATATGAGGGTATATGAGCCTGTCTCAAAAGGTGATAACTCTTTTTTTTTTTGTCCATTGTAATGATGGACACAAAACAGCACAGAAACGGTTACACTGAAAACACAAGGACATTTGCTTCAAATCAAGATGTATTCTAATTTCTATTGGGATTATGAAACACCATGTGAAAAACAAATCAGTTTATCCTAAGCAAATGCATAAGCAGATCGTATCTTGATCGTTACAATCGACAAAGCTTGACACTCCACTCGCTCGGAAGTTTATATATATGCATATATATGTACATGTGTGTAGTATCCATGGTTATGTGCATATATGCATGTCCGTCCTGATATGACCTTAGATGTTGGTAGGACGTAAAACAACAACAAACAAACATATATGTATACACATTTACATGCATATGTGGCTATACAGTGAAACCTCTCTAACCGACCACCTCCACAGATCGACCACTCCTCTATATCGATCCCTTTATTTGGGTCCCAAACGATCGCCCATACAATGCCATTGTAATAAAAAAAAAATTAGATCCCTAAACCCTTTAAAGGCGGTCACATGGTCGGTCGTTTTAGAGAGTAAGTCCATTTAGGGAGGTGGTTGGCTTACGGGAGTTAAAATAAGGTTTCAATGGTATTGTTGGGACCCAAATATAGCGATCGGTATAGGAGAATGGTCGATCTGTGGAGGTGGTCGGTAATACCCCTGTCACACTACGACGTAACGAGCCAACGTGAGCCTAACGTGATGATTTTTCGTCATTACGTTGCCGTACGTTGGATTACGTTATGATGACGTCATAATGACGTTAGAGTGACGTCGAGCTACGTCATGTTACGTCGTGTTACGTCGGCGCGCGTCGAGGTTTTGAACCTGTTCAAAACTTTCGACGTATCTCGACGTGAAGCCATTACGTCGGGATGACGTGACAATGACGTTAGGTAGACGTTCCGCGATCGTTATAGCAGCGTAAATGACGTTAGAGTCACGTTATGTCACGTCAGACCGACGGCCCGGGTGGGAGCAACGTGTGGGCAGCGTTTTGCACGTTACGGTCACGTTACGGTCACGTTACGGTCATGTTACGGTCACGTTACGGTTACGTTATGGTCACGTTACGGTCACGTTACGGTCACGTTACGGTCACGTTACAGTCACGTTACGGTCACATTACGGTCGCGTTACGGTCACGTTACGTCCACGTCGCACCCGTTACGGCGACGTTACGCTCACGTTACACTAACGCCCGGTCACGTCGCCAATTACCCCTCCCCTCTAACGTTGTCACGTTACAGCTAACGTCACGACGTACACCGACGTTACTTTCACGTTACGCTCACGTCCACAATTTGCATATTACGCCCATAACGTTGACGTAATATAATTATTTTCACGTTCTGCCTACGCTGACGTAGTCACGTCGTAGTGTGACAGGGCCTTTAGAGAGGTTTTGCTGTATATTGTTTTGTCACATTCGGGATTCTTAAATCATATTCCTTTTTGAGATTCTTGACTCATAACGAGGCTGGTTTCGACAAACAAGTGGTTGCAGCAGTACATTCTATTCTATTCAATATTTCAGACTGCACGCTTTGTGACTAGACAAGTGGGGATCCATGCAAATGTTTAAGAAGAGACGCAGCTACTTGTTTGTGGAGACGAGTCTCGTCCTGGGTCAGGAATTTCAAACATGAATAGGATGTATAATTTATTACGCCCAATGGAAGGTAACCATGCCAAAAGTAGCTAGATAACACACCACACAGCTACGTACAAGCCTATGATATGTAAATAGGAGTAGGGTAGTCTAGTAATAAGAGTAGAAAAAATAAATACATATATGCCAAGAAAATCAAAAAAAACTGACATAGGCTATTAACCATACCAACCAATTATCTATCTGCTACTGAAATGCAGGCAATCAAATAACTTATCAGCAGCGACTGTGTGGTAAGATAACACCAACACTACAACCGGCCAGCATTGAAAACAAGCCTGGGTACCCAGGCTTATATGCTATGGACAGTATAAATACAGCCTCAATAAAAAAAAAAAATTTAATTATGCGTATATAAAAGGGGTGGAGCTCTAACCTGATAATTATTATTATTATTTATTTATTACTTCTTGATGTATTATGCCCGTATTTGCCCCGGCATTGCCTACGTGAGCACCACCACCAACAAATTCCGGCTTGTGGGCAGGCAGGGTAGTCACTCTCAACCCTGATTCCAAACTTTTACCGGTAAGCCTGTATTATGCTTAGCCATGACCCAAATAAAGTGTCCTACCCATCACCTGCTTGTCTCTCTCCTTTTCTCGTAGCCCAACTTTATGTGATTTAAGAATCCGAATGTGGCCACCGGTCCCATCAGTGTGATAGACTGCGAATATATATAATACTACTACTAATATCATAACAGAATTCCCTTCTGCACCTTTATACTCATAGTTATACATTATATATTATATATAATCTATTATATACATATAAATGCTCGGAGAATTATTTATTATTATTATTCGATTCTACTCGAGTTAATATTATCCAATCGCCGACGTCCGGCTGCCTTGTTGCGAGCCCTGCGGCGTTCGACGGTTCTCAAGTGGTTTGAATTGCCACTTGCCTCCCGTTTTTTGCTTCGGCTGGTTGTGTGTACTCAGCGACTGCCCAGCCGTTACAGGGCCAACGAACGACGTCACAGGTCGGAGTTGTTGCCAGGATTGCCAGATTGCCTGATTACTCTATGACTGCAGGTGAATCAGTACGGTGGTTACTAAGGCAGGTGGATCTACGCGACATTACAATGACAAGAACGATTGAGACAGTGAGGATTGAGACGATCAGTGCTTCTGACATTTTGATTCTGCAGGTGGGGTTAACTCAGCGACTGCCTAACCGTTATGCAAGGGCCAACGGACGATGGTGATTCAGGTAATCAGACTAAGTTACTAAGGCAGGCGGATCTACACGACATCACAACTTCCCCACCACCACCCCAAAACAACACCACCAACACACACACCCAAAACACACCAAAGAGACGACTAATAGGCAAGGCGATCGGGAGACGTTCGGGCCAGCGGACGACTGAGAGGTGATACCGCTACCCTACTGTAGTGACTGCGGATTTAACCATAAGAAGGATGACAGAGAGACGTGTGACAACCATCAGGAAAGGATTATGGTTCGTACAAGGAGTACGACTAAGATGGCGACTAACTCAAAGGACGATTCGGGCCAACTGACGACTGCAATGGCGGAATTAATGACTGACGACAAGGAGGAGGCAACAAGAGCTGCAGTCGCAAAGTTGGAGGTGGAATTACAGTTACAGGACCTGCAGGACCATTTACAGGCTTTGGAGGCAGAGAGAGACAGAAGGAAATCCGGTCGTCCGCTGGCCCGGGACGAGGCAGAACGACAGGAGGACAAGACAAAAAAGTGCCAGTTCAGTACAGACATTCACGCGATTACTGAGGAAGCACGGCCAGAGTGGAAGATGAAGGACAGGGAAGAGGACGGTCACTCTTCCTATGGCCGGTCGCGGAGAAGATCAAGGGACACCGGACGGCAACGATGGACGACACGCTCAAGGAGTGACAGCAGTGCTTTCAAATGTAGACGGAGTAAGTGGGCATTGAAAAAACACACTTTGGGGGAAAAGGATGTGAGGAAGCTCAACTGCTATGAGCTAATTAATGCTAGGGCTTCTTGGTGCCTCACCATAGCGAACCTGTCCGTGCAGGACTATAAAGCCTGTGAAGTTCATCACCAATTGTGCTAGGGATGACCACTACAAGGACATTGCACATGTGGAGTACGACCTGGAGGTGGTCGGCTTACGGGAGTGTGGAGTACGACCTTTATACTCATAGTTATACATTATGTGATGTATAAGCATTATGCGAGTATAAAGCCGCGTAAGGGAATCTGATACTATATTATTGGCCAATGGGCTCTCTGCATCTATTTGCTTCCTACTCATACGGGCACCGGTGGCTCCACCACCGCCGAACCATACTTCCGCCGCTACCACTGTCACTTGCGACCGGAACTATATATATAAACTGCGCTGTCATATGTATTATCAAGTCAAACCAGTGACATACAAAATTGATAGTTATCCAACGATCCGACAGTGAGGATCTCCATATAAAATCTGTGCAAAATGATTCCTTGGATCATTTTGCTTTTCAGTGGCACAGTGAGTGACAGTTACACTTACAGTGTACAGGGGTGGTGGCACTACCATCGGAGCTGGGGTTGGGGAGGCTGGAGCAGTAGATGACTAGGACAGACTCCATCAGTCCATGGAGCTGAGTGAGTGGTGAGGGAAAGATGGGATATTCCTGGTTATTATACTCGTATAATTCTTATACAGCATATATATATATTAGTTGGTATAATTTATACCAACTAATATATATATATAACTTTCGTTTCTTTATTAAATGGATAAACCAGTTTTTCTTTGGTAATTGGAAGACCTACTTGCGCTGCTAACGGACATTATTCAATGAATAAACTACATTTAGTTTTAAAAAACTAAATTT
Organism: Branchipolynoe longqiensis; assembly: GCA_030323885.1. NCBI lineage: Eukaryota > Metazoa > Annelida > Polychaeta > Phyllodocida > Polynoidae > Branchipolynoe > Branchipolynoe longqiensis. The sequence goes on along the minus strand of CM059197.1, from coordinate 81,307,068 downwards.
AAAAAAAGAGGACGAAACGGAAACGCACCGAATTAGGTATATTTGAGAGTCGTTGTTGAGGTAAGAATATGATTCCATGAACTAACTATATTTTCATCAACAACAAAATTTCTCTCCACTCAAATTCACTTTCGATACAACTTCCACACATTTATTCAGTGCTGCCTTTGTCGGCATTCTTCTTCTTGTCGTCATACTTGATGTTCTTAGTCGGTCACTTTGTTGTCTCTTTGAACATCTGTTCTTTGTGGTTTGGGCTGGAATGGCGATCAGAAGGAAAGGAAGGCTTTGAATAAGGCGGGCATTCCTCCACACCCACCCACCCTACAGCTGTCACACACCTACAGCTGTCACACAGCTACAGCTGTCACACCCCTACAGCTGTCACACCCCTACAGCTGTCACACCCATACAGATATCACACCACTATAGATGTCACACCCATACACATATGACACCTCAACATATGTCATAGCCCTACAGTTGTCACACCCCTATAGATGTCACACCAATACAGATGTCACACCCCTACAGATTCCACACCCCTATATATGTCACACCCCTACAGAGGTCACACCCCTAGAGATCTCACACCCCTACAGATGTCACACCCTACAGATTTCATACCCCTACAGATATCACACCCCTATAGATGTCACACCCCTACATGTGTCAGACCCCTACAGATCTCACAGCCCTATAGATCTCACACCCATACAGATCTCACACCCCAATAGATGTCACACCCTTACAGATCTCACCCCCCTTTAGATGTCACAACCCGACAGATGTCACACCCCTACAGATGCCACACCCATACAGATCTCACACCCCAATAGATGTCACACCCCTACAGATGTCACACACTACATATGTCACACCCCTACAGATGTCACACCCCTACAGATGTCATACCCCTATAGATGTCACACCCCTACAGATGTCACACCCCTATAGATGCCACACCCATACATATTTCACACCCCTATAGATCTCACACCCCTACAGATCTCACACCCCTACAGATCTCACCCCCCTATAGATGTCACACCTCTATAGATGTCAAACCCCTATGGATCTCCCCACCCATATAGAGCTCACACCCCTAGAGATGTCACACCCCTACAGATGTCACATACCGATAGATGTCACACCCCTACTTATCTCACACCCCTATAGATCTCACACCCATACAGATCTAACCCCCCTATAGATGTCACACCCCTATAGATGTCAACCCCTACGGATCTCCCCACCCATATAGAGCTCACACCCCTAGAGATGTCACATACCTATAGATCTCACACCCCTACAGATCTCACACCCCTACAGATCTCACACCCATACGAATCTAACATGCTTGCAGATATCACACCCCTATAGATCTCACACCGCTATAGATGTCACACCCTCTCCCCTTCCTCGCTCCTCTGCTCCATACCCCCTCCCCCGCCTCCCTCCCCTCCTCTTTGCCCCGCCACCACCCTTTGCACCCCTCCCCTTCTCTGCTCCCTCCCCTTCTCTGCTCCCTCCCCTTCTCTGCTCCCTCCCCTTCTCTGCTCCCTCCTCTTCTCTGCTCCCCTCTTCTCTGCTCCCTCTTCCCTTCTCCCTCTTCCCTTCTCCCTCTTCCCTTCTCCCTCTTCCCTCTCTCCCTTTCCACCTCCCCCACTCCCCCCTCCCCCTCACCCTTCCCCTCCTCCTCCCCCACCCCCCCCCCCGCCCTTCCCCCCCGCTTCCCCTTCCCCCCCCTTCTCTTCCCCCCATTCCTTCTTCCTCTTCCCTCTTCCATATCTTCCTCTTCTTCCATCTTCCTCTGCCCTTCTTCCGCTTCCCTCTTCCCTCTTCCCTCTCCCATCTATCTCTCTCCACCCTCCTCTCTCCTCGCTCTCCTCTTCCCTTCCCCCTCTCCTCCTCCCCTTTCCTCCTCCATTCCCCCTTCCCTCCTCCCCTCTCCCCTATTCCTCTCCCCCTCGCCTCACCCCCTCGCCCCCACCTCACCCCTCTCTCCCTTTCCCTCTCCCCTCTCCCAATCTCCCTTCCCCTCTCCCCTCTCGCCTCTCCCCTCTCCGAGGTCCCATCTACCCATCTCGCCTTCTCCCCATCTCCCTCTCCTATCTCACCTCTCCATTCCCCTCTCAACTGCCTCAATCTCCCTCTCAACTCTCAACTCTCAACTCTCAACTCTCAACTCTCAAACTCTCAAACTCTCTCAACTCTCTCTTCAACTTCCCCTGTCCCCTTTCCCTGGCTCTGTCCGACCTTCCCTTCCCTCACCCCCCCCCCCACCCTCCGACTGCCCCTCCAACATTCACCTCCCCAAAGGTTCTAGGTACCTTCACGCCTCACCCATCACCCCTCACCCCTCACCCCACACCACCCACACCTGTAGAGCCCACCTGTAGGGCCCACAGGTAGGCCCGCCTCTATGGCCGACAGGTAGAGCCCACCTATAGGGCCCACAGTTAGGGCTGCATTTAGGGGCTGCATTTAGGACCTACATGTAGGGCCACATTTAGGGCCCACCTGTAGAGCCCACCTGTAGGGCCGCATTTATGCCCCGGTCATATACACGTTGGTGAACATAGTTGAACGTAGATAGGATAACATGGGTGAAACGTGGGTGATGTCACTACGTTCAAATACGTTAAGGTACGGCAGGTTTTGGTTGATGACCCACCTAGTGATACGGATAAAAACATTACGGTATGGATGCCGGTACATTACAGTACGGATCCCGGTACGTCCATCTACATTCAACGACGTTGAACTATGTTGAACTATGTAACCCGCAACTTCGTTCAACTACGTTCAACTTCGTCGACTAACGGATATGTGACCACGGCAGAATGGCCAAGGTTTTGTGTGGGTCAAAGTATGCTAGAGTATGCTAGAGTATGATAGAGTATATTAAGAAGTATGCCAGAGTATGCTACAGTATGCTAGAGTATGCTAGAGTATGCTAGAGTACACTAGAGTACGCTAGACTATGTCATCATCACAGACATAGTCTGCCTCAAACGTACCTCTCTTTTGAACATGTCCAAAGCTTAAATCGGAACTCACCGCCCACACATGTTCTTATCATGTTCTCATCACAGAGAAGTATGGATGCCTGTATGTTGCACTATGTTCAACTACGTTCAACTACGCTCAACTAGGTTAGCCTCCACTGCGTTCAACTACGTCCTCTAACGTGTATGTGACCGACCTTTAGGGCCCACATTTAGGGCTCCATGAAGGGCCCCATGTCATCATCATGCTGTCGGTCACGATGCGACAAAGACTGCTTTCATTACTTGAAGGCCGCTCTCCATTTAGCTCTCTGCTGTGAGAGTTGCATCCATGAGTCGGTCTTAATATCTCTCAGCTTCAGGTTTCTCTTGATGGTATCCTTGAACCGGAGACGAGGGCGCCCTCTCTTTCTGTAACCAGAAGACAGTTGAGAATAGAGGATCTGCTTTGGTAGCCTGTCTGATGACATCCTCATGAGGTGTCCAGTCCACCGGAGATTCTTTTTGATCAGAAGATCTTCCATAGAGGGCAGCCCCGTCCGTTCGAGTATTTCCTTATTTGTCACTTTGTCCTTCCAGGTTAGCCTCATGATTGAATGCAGATGTCGCATCATGAAGGCATGCAGCTTTTTCACCTGTCGTCTGTACACTGTCCAGGCCTCGGCTCCGTATAGTAGGGTGGATAGCACGATTGCACAGTAGATTAGTACATTTCATGAAAGCTGCCAGCAAAAGTGTTGAAGTGCTGCTGGCTTTTGCAAGTTACCAGCGGCACTCTCTCGGGGAGCAAATAGAGGTTTCACACCGGCAAGAACATGTCAAGACAGGCGCAAAACTATTTGTCCCTGCAGTGGCTGGTCGGGAGATGTTGGGAGTTCCATACATCAACCGCCCTTAATGCTGCCACAGTGACATGGTTTTCTGTTTAGGGTTTGCTCCCTTAGCCTTCGGTTCTGTCAAGAACCTGTACCACAAGGCACTGGTTTACAACTCTGCAGGTCAGGGGCGTCAAACTCCCTGAGGTATTGCTATATCTGCAATACCTGCATACCCCATGTAGGGCCCACAGATATGACGACATTTAGGGCCCACTTGTAGGGTTCACCTGTAGGGGCCACATGTATGGCCCACCTGTATAGCCCACTGTACAGCTCACCTGTTCAGCCCACCTGTTCAGGCCACCTATTAAGCCCACCTGCTCATCCCACCTGTGGGGCCCACCTGTGCAGCCCACCTGTGGAACCAACCTGTAGGGCCCACCTGTAGGGCCCACCTGTAGGGCCCACTTGTAGGGCCCACCTGTAGGGCCCACCTGTAGGGCCCACCTGTAGGGCCCACCTGTAGGGCCCACCTGTAGGGCCCACCTGCAGAGCCCAGCTGTAGAGCCCACCTGTAGGGTCCATCTGTAGGGTCCATCTGTAGGGCCCACCTATAGGCCCACCTGTAATCCCCACCTGTGGGGCCCACCTGTGGGGCCCACCTGTAAGCCCCACCTGTGGGGCCCACCTGTGGGGCTCACCGGGGGTTGTCGCACCTGAGGTGATTAGGCTTTGGCCGGCCGAGTCTTTGTCCGCTCTGTAGTCGGTCACCGCCCTCCAGAACGGACCAATCAGACGACATCAGGCGCCCCCCCCCCCAACCCCTCACCCGCGTCTCGACACAGCGCCCCGCGCCGGGTTTAATCAATACCGGGGGGAGGGGGGGGGCGCTACTAATAAGTCACCCAGCGTTTCCGTTATTTGAAAAGATTTAGTTGTCGAGTTTTACATCCTTGTCATGTCAGGATGGTTGGTTGGTGGAGTTTTACATCCTGGCAACATCTAAGGTTATATCAGGACTGGTAGTGGTACCAACTTGTGACAGTGCGCACTAAGGTCATATCAGGATGGATACTAACTTGTGACAGTGTACACTCATGACAACTTTATTGTGCTGCCCCACTGGGAGATCAGGCCACCAGAACCATGACCTGACATCCACTCAGTCACATTATCCTGACACTGAACTAACCAGTCCTTGCCCTATCCTAGCAATCCCAAGTGGCTGGCTAGGAAGCGATAAGTATACATTTTTAATTCATTGTTTTGACTCGACCAGTATGCAGGAAAACAACCCAAATCAAGAATACAAATAAAAAAGATTATAATAGATTAATTAAATTTAGATTGATAATTTGGTGTGAAAATTATCTAGCATTTATTCGGCGCGTTACCAAAAAAAAAAATGTTGTGATGGTTTTGTGTAGATGTTTTTTAAATGTTTTTTTTTTTGGGTGGGTGGGTGGGGACAAAGCGCCCTCATCTGGCTGGTTGCCGGTCAGTGAAGCCTTTCTACGGGGGCGACAGATGACTTCCACATGAATAATTAACCGACTGTGGCAGTGTGGCCTTCTGGGGAAACTTCCTATGCCCTGTGTTTAGTTATTGAATTATTTCCGACACTACTGGATGGACACTTACTCAAGCCTGGTCGAGTAAAAACAGGACTTAAAAAGTGATACTTGTTGCTTCTTAGCCAGGCAATCAGCATTATTAGGATAGGGCAAGGACTGGTTGGCTGGTGTCAGGATATAATGTGACTAAGTGGGATATTAGGTCATGGTGCTGGTAGTTAGATGTCCCAGCAGTGGGGCAGCACTATGAAGGTGCTATGAGTGTGCACTGTCACAAGTCGGTACCCATTCTGATATGACCTTAGATGTTGCTAGGATATAACCCTCCAACAATCAACCAACTATCCGACTCAAGCCCGACGGACGGGGGGAGGGGGAGGGACATAGGGAGGGGGAGAGGGGAGCTGTGGGGGGGGGGGGGGGCTTGATAGAGCGCTCCCTTCTCTCTCTCTCTCTCACTCTCTCTCTTGAAGATTTATGCTGCCTATCATGGATAAGTCTGAATAGACTTGTTTTCACCATTAGACAGTTTGTGGATAGAAAGCACGAGCCTACACTTTTACCGACCCAAGGGATTTTAACCTCCCACACCACATAGAAATGGTATGAGAGCAACTGGCCTTTGATGACGCTGTAAGTTATAAATCGAGAGCAGCATTCAAGTAATGAAAGCAGTCTTTGTCGCATCGCAGCGACCGACAGCATGATGATGATGAAGTTATACGCAGTGGTGGAAATCCAAATTGGCAGAGGTGGGGGCATGGGGAATCGAACCACTTACTTTCAGATTAGGAGGCCCACCTAGAAAAAAGCAGACACTCTAACCACTCCGCCACAGAGAACACCACTCCGCGAGAGGTCGCGGGATCAAGCACAGTAAAACGAGGACTTGACAAGGTCGATACTTGTCACTACCTTGGCTGTTGATGGGCTCGACCATGATAGACTAAGGACTGGTTGGCTCCGTGTCGTGATAAGGCGACTCAGTGGGATATCTGCTCATGGTGACAAAGGTGTGGTGTCCCAGTACAGCAGCACTATAATGTCGACATGAGCGTGTACTGCCACAAGTCAACACTTGTCCTTACTAGGAGGTAGAACCCCAAATAGGCCAAACCGATTTTGTTTCTGATGGTTAGATTTTGCGGCCTAGTGCCAACAATGTTTTAAGGTAAATAGGATGTCGGATCTCTTTAGCAGCGTCAAGCGGAATCTCTTTAGCAGCCTAAAGCGGGATCTCTTTAAGGGGCTGTCACATTAGGGTTTTTTGCGGGAGCGTACAGCGGCGTAGGCGCGTTACGTCATATACGTCGGCATACGCCGCCATATGCTGCCATACGCTACGCATATGCTACGCATATGCTATGCGTATGCTATGCATAGGCCATCATGTGCCGGCTTATGCCGTCGTACGCCGCCATGCGCTTTCTCCCATCCGTCCGTCCAAATTTGTTTGTGCATGCTCAAAAAATCTTGACCTACGGGAGCGTATGGTTCATACGCTACTCATACGCTTCTCATACGCCGACATACACTCCTCGTACGCCGGCGTATGCTCCTCGTATGCTAGGGGTACACCGGCATATGCTATGCATATGCTCAACTTGCGTCACCAGCGTATCTCTAGCGTATGTAGCATACGCATAACCTACGTGTTACGTATTTGAGCTTACTCCTAGCATACTCCTAGCGTATGCACAGCATATTCAAAGCGTATGCCATAGGTCTCGACATCGATCTGAGCAGGGTTAACGGACATGTTTGGACCGTCCTACATGTTTGCACAGTCCCATTTCTTCATATATCATATATGGAGACTGCTTCCTTACAGGTAGTCTGGTTGGAGCATATGTTTGGACCGTCCTACTCTGGATGTCACACAAATATTGTACACTAATTATTCAGTTTAAAATAAATATGATCCATATACATACTGTGGGCAGCTACTAATAAAGCATGGCTGGGAATTACTTTTTTTTTTGTTTATCAATAATATAAGCACAACATATTTCTGGTGTCCTAAACATGTGTTACATCTGAGCAACCATACTGCCATATGACATAGCTTAATCATGGACTACACCTTTATTTCTTATCTGATCAATTCATATTTTACATAGCTGTAAAGGGGAGATTTCTAGCTTTCATTTGCAACCAAAAAATGTAAATAATTCAAATATTAGATTATAACTCTCCATGTGACACTTCTCGCCAGTTTTCAGGAGAGTGACCCATGTGTGGATGTATGTATGTATGTATGGATACCCATCCTGATATGACCTTAGATGTTGCTAGGACATAAAACAACAACAAACAAACATCGATCTGAGCTGGTTTAGCAGACATGTTTGGAGCGTCCTACATGTTTGCACCGTCCCATTTCTTCATATATCATATATGGAGACTGCTTCCTAAAAGGTAGTCACTTTTGATAGTGGTTGGAGCACATGTTTGGACCGTCCTACTCTGGATGCCACACAAATATTGAACACTAATTATTCAGTTTACCTAAGATAAGATACGCTTTGCATACGCTAAGCATAGGTACCGCTTAGGTTACGCATACGCTACTCATACGCTCATACGCCACTGAAAAGTTTATGTATCTCAGAACAATTGATGGTATTAAAGTCTATGCTGTTAGATTAAATTGAAATAGTTGTCAGAGAACTCCTACACATATTCTTTAGATATATCAACTATCTACTTCCAAAATCACTTGTTGGACTCAGTAACTGAAATATCACACAAGAAGACACAATATTGTAGTATTTGTACTCACATGGTTTAATCCAAAACTAAAGTTGCTACAGGCACATGTACATAGTCTGGGCTGGCTGGTGGTGGTGGTGAGAGAGAGCACACACACGCCATGCACCCTTATTTATAGGTTTAAATCCAGGTACCAGTCAGGAGACCCCAGCCTGTACCCAGCAGGCCCTTGGCTGCAGAGTATCAATGCAACCAGGTACCAGTCAGGTGACCCTAGCCTGTACCCGGTAGGCCCTTGGCCACAGAGTACCAATGCAACCAGGTACCAGTCAGGTGATCTAGCCTGTACCCGGCAGGCCCTTGGCTGCAGAGCACCAATGCAACCAGGTACCAGTCAGGTGACATAGCCAGTACCCGGCAGGTCCTTGTCTTCAGGGCCCGTATGCAGGAGCCGGTGGTATTCGGTGGTAGCGAGCGAAAACGGTGTTAGGATGGAATTTCCCGGGTAGGGGCGAAAAGTGGTATGCACAAGTGGGTGATAGGCCTAACACCAAAAGCTTAACTGGTGGTACCTTACCTCTGATAGATAGGAGGTATAGTGAGTTTATTAGGCCCAAATCTATTCAATGGTGTCATATTTAACAGAATTACATACGCAATAAGTGACATTTTATCAATTTAACCCTAAATTCGAACCCTCCTTGGTCGTAATGCGTAGCATTACGTTTGATGCGAGGAGAGGAAGAGACCCTCCCCCGCCCCGCGCTGTCGCGCTGCCTTCTCACCTCGCCCGACGCCGCCGCGCGCCGCTTCCTCCCCCCGCCCCCCTGTCGCGCAGCATTCGCGCCTCACCCGACGCCCGCTGCTCGCCACCTCTCGCCCTCCCCCGGGCCGGCAGCATTCACACCTCACCTGCTGTCGCCCGTCCCGTTCCCTTATAAGGTCGCCCGCCGGCCTCCCTCAGGCACTCGCCCTCCTGCCGCCTTCCAGCTCTCTTCCCGTTTTCCTGCTTTGGACCTCGCCGGACTCCACCTCGGACCGCTGCAACTCCTCAGGCCGAAACAAGCATGCCAGGACAAGGCAAGGGCTCCCGGACGACCGCCCTGGCCACGCCGGGACCCTCCTCAAGATCCCCGCGGGGCGCTTCACCCTCCTCGGCCCAGGCGTCCCCCTCGGCGCCCTCGGACCGCACCTCGGGCGCCGACACGACGCCATCATGGAGGCCATCCAGCGCCTCCAGACCCTGTACCGCCAGACTAGCGCCCTTATCAACGCCCCTATGGACGCCCTGGAGTCGGGGGGACCCCGACCCCCCCTGCACGGCAGCCGTCTCACCGCCGCGCCCGAGGGGACGCCACCGCCCACCCCGAGGCGGCGGACGGCGTACGCCACACCGCCCATCCCAGCACCTCGGGCACACGCCCCCGCGGGGGCGCGCCCTCCCCCGCCGCCTCAAGCACCGGACGCCCTGGAGTCGGGGGGACCCCGACCCTCCCCGCGCGGCAGCTGTCTCACCGCCGCGCCTGAGGGGACGCCACCGCCCACCCCCAGGCGGCGGACGGCGTACGCCACACCGCCCATCCAAGCACCTCGGGCACACGCCCCCGTGGGGGCGCGCCCTCCCCCGCCGCCTCAAGCACCGCGGAAGGGACCCCGGACGACCGCCGCGGCCACGCCGGCCCCCTCCTCGGGCACGCCGGGAGGCGCCTCGCCGAGCTCGACCCCGGGTCCCTCCCCGGCGCCTCGGGACCAGCCCTCGGGCGCCGAGGCTGCCCTCCGACAGATCACGGCCCGTCGGCTTCGGACGGCGTACAGCCCACCGCCCATCCCATCACCTCGGGCACACGTCGCTGGGAACCGGGATCCTACCTCCTGCACCGCCTCGCCGGATTTTTAGGAAGCCGGCACCTCCTGCCCGGCCCGGAGGCCCCTAACCAGCCCACCTACCCTGACAACGCCGCCCACCGCACCCCTGCCAGCCCCCCTGACACCACTCATCACAGCACCACCAGCTTGCCCGATGTGCGGCCTGACCGCCACCTCGGCACTGCCGACCTCATTGGCAACCACCTCTCACTCGGCGGATCTCGCCAAGGAGCGGGCCTCCTCTTTTTGGCCGCCCGCTCCCTGTTGACGCAGGCCCCGGACACTCGCCGCCCCAGAGGACCCTCGACCCTCGTCAGACCTCCTCACCGGACCTCGCCAAGGGGCGGCCTCTTCCTTCTTTGGCCGCCCGCCCCCTGTCGACGCAGGCCCCCGACACTCGCCGCCCACAGAGGGAACCTGACCCCTGAGGCGGTGCGCCTCATCTGCCGGTCCCCCCCTACCTCCCTCGCCTCACCCCCTCGAGCCCTCTCCGCCGTTTTGGTGGAGGGCTCCTCGGCACCCCCTCACTCAGCTACTGACACTTGACTCTGCCTGAACTTTTATTCATCCTCTACCTTCCTTCACTGCTCCTCATGAGCCCAACTTGTGTACTGCTCCTCATGAGCCTGCTTCTTTTCTTCCACTTATTGTCATATATTACCTTACCTTGTTGCTCCTTATGAGCCCTATTCACTGCATTGCTCTTCTTGAGCCTGTCCTTTCCTTCCTCTATACTCTGTTTGTTTGAGGCGTAAATAAACACCTTTCTTTCCACCCCCGCCTTGCTTTCTTCCTTTTCGCGCATCAAGGCTACCGCAGCATTGGCGGCGATATTAACAGTTATATTTTCGAATCGACGAACGTACAGTAAACAAACCGCCGCCGCCTCCAGTATGGACAGTGACATCGATGTGGCGGTTGCGGCGATTTGTTTACTTTACGTTCGTCAATTCGAAAATATAACTATTAATATCGCCGCCAATGCGGCGGTAGCCTTAATGAGGGTTTGAATTTAGGGTTAAATTGATCAAATTTCACTTATTTTGTATGTAATTCTGTTAAATATGGTTGCATTGAATAGATTTAAGCCTAATATATGGGTACAGATGCAGAGGGATTTCCCAAATCTATAAATAAATTCACGGGTAGCTATAATCAAAGTGTTACGTGCTCCTGCATAGCACTTGACACAGTTCCCGACATCGGCGATAGCTACCCGGTAATAGGCTGTAACACCAAAACCCGCTACCACCGACTCCTGCATACGGGCCCAGAGCACTAAATAAAAACCACCCCAAAATTCCCAAATATTTCTCTTCAACCTTAGTGTTTATTTGGTTCGAGTCCAATTACAGTCGACCTGCGTCCTTGTCTCCGAGGTAGTTGCGGGCTGTTGATACAGTTTGTCTTTGATTAGGCCCGGACTTCGGACCCAGACGCAGGGGGGCTCTCAGTGCCCGTAACTCACTCTGACTGACTTCCAGCGGCGGTACGATTGTTTGTTGGGGTTTTACGTCCGAGCAACATGATGTGTATCTGATTTTTATTTTATATATCATATATATATATATATATATATATATATATTTTACCTCGGTATGCCGCCTCTGGCTAGCCGTAGGCTAGGGAGAAGGAAGCACATCCGGGTCCAGCAATTAGCATAAGTGACTCACAACGGGAGGACGTTTGTGAGTTGCTCAACAGGATTTATCTACTACTACTGCTTTTGTTCAAAAGTAAGTACCTTTTATTAGCCTACTTTGTTTTTGATGCTTTATAGCATCACCGTATGAAAGTTCAGAACTTTCTCACGTCCAATTTGGACTTTGTACGTGTTTTTTAACTTACGGATAGAACTTTGGGTGCCGCTGGCACTAACGAAACCGATACTGCAGTTCTATCGACACCTGTTTTTCAGACAGGGAGAAATGGCAACCCGAGTTGCTCATTACCTAAGAAAAGTCTCCCGGATCCTAATAGAGGATGATGTTGGGGATGCTTCTGGGTGTTTTTTATAAACACCCCAGACCGGTTTAAGGCGAACCTCCGAGTTTCGTAATATTTTCTCCAACTTGTTGGCGCTGTAGCCACGGGTGGGAGAAGTGTACGGAACAGAGAGAGTGGGCGATCTCACGATCGATACCCCCCGTTTGGTTGGTTTCGTTACCACACACCTAGGGCAAAATTTAGCTTCACGCCTGTACTGACACGTTGGAATACACGTTCTCTGTACCTTGTTCCTCAACCCAGTTTACTGGCTTACACTTGTGTAGTTGAGATGATTCCGGTTTAGTAACGCTTTATTTCGTTACAGGAACCGATGGCCACTTGCCGGAATTAGACGCCCGCTGCAGCGGTCGGCGTCCCTCCTACGGATTACGATTCGTCACCACCGGCTACGGCTCCGCCGTCCCCACAGCCCGGGCCACATGCCTCTGATCAGGACAGTGATCAGCCCCCTCAACCTGTTGGTTGGGAGGCTAAGATGGCGGCTATGGTGGAGGAGAAAATGCGCCAATTCCAGGCTCATACCTTTGTAGACCCTTCCCAAATCCCTGAGGAGGATTGGGAAGACTTCTCGGAAGACGAGGAAGACACGGTTTCGGCACCTGAGGTTCCGAAACCGAAAGCGCGCGGCAAGAAACGTCGCCCGGTTAGCAGCTCGGGAGACGAGTTCACCAAGAAGGCTAACACTAAGCGCTCCAAAAAGTCAAAGAAAAAGAAAAAGAAAAAGAAAGACTCGTCCTCGGACTCGTCAGACGACTCTTCTTCCACGGATTCTGATTCTGATACGGAACGCGCAGGCGTTTATGCCAAAATAGGGGCTAAAGTAGGCAAGAAAATTGTCAAAACGAAAGCTAACAAGGTGCGTACCACTACTATGATGCGCAAAACGGTGAATGGCCATTTCACCACCTTTAAGCCAGTGGAAGTCATCAACAAATTGACTGAACAGATCTCTGGAGTCAAGGGTATCCCCGCTACAGTGTCTAAGGAGATGGATGCGGGCATCCATTTGTCGGACGAGCGTCGCCGGTACGAAACTGCCCTCTGCGTTATCCATAAGGCAGTTTTGGGGGCCTTGACGTCCATTATCCCTGTCGCTAACAGAATGCAAACCGAGAACAAGTTCTCGTCTTTGGCTCGGGTTATGGACCGGGGCATTGCCTTACTCGCAGCAGCGAGTAACTACATGACTCATCGCAGATTTGAAAATGTTTTCAAATCGGTCACCACCGATGCGGGCAAAGAAGTCGCACGCTCAAAGAAAGTGACAGATCATGACGGCAAAGAATACACTGTGTATTCAGGACCTACCCCCATCAAAAGCAACCCTCTGGATAAATCCAAGATGTTTGGCGGTCAGCTGGCTTACCTTTACAAGCAGGTGGAGGTAGACTACAAGAGTGCTAAGAACACCGAAGCAAAGGGCCGTAAATTCCAAAACCCAGCCGGGTTCAGACGGGCTAGGACGGATTTTCGCTTCCCCAGAGGAGGAAGGCCGTTCAGGGGCGGACCGTCCTTCCCGTTCAGCCAGCGGGGAAGAGGTCGAGGCGACAGACAAGCCTCAAACTGGAACGACAACCGCGGCTACAAGAGAGACTTCGTTCCCAAACCACAGTTCCCCAAACCAGGGAACAAGTAGAGAACGCCACACACACTTTCCAACCTCCTGACCCTGAAATGGTCACGGAGGAAACACAAACTGAAGTAAGCTTTTCTCAAGCAGGCAATATTGTTAATTATTTACATCAATGGCAACAGTTAACCACTAACCCAGAGGTTATTAGTTTTGTTAAAGGCATTCACATTCCTTTCACACAATTGCCTGTCCAGAAAAGAGCTCCTTTTCCTTATCAATTTAATTCGCTAGAAAAGTTTCAGCTCGATCAACAAGTTTTACTTTTTGAAGCTAAAGGCATTGTCAACAGAGTTGAACATACTGAAGGTGAATTTATTTCAAATATCTTCTCCACTCCTAAAACAGATGGCACCATTCGATTGATTTTAGATTTAACCCAATTAAATGAAATCATTGAATACAAACATTTCAAAATGTTTTCCTTAGAAACAGCTCGTGATTTAATTACCCCAGATTGTTGGCTAGCGAGTGTGGATTTGAGAGATGCGTACTATACGCTTCCTATTCACCACATAGATCGAAAGTTTTTAAGGTTCCTCTGGAATGGCCAGCTTTTTGAATTTACCTGCCTACCAAATGGTTTGGCCTGTGCACCACGCCTTTTTACTAAGCTGTTGAAACCAATTTTTTCACACATGGCAAAACTGGGTCATTGTATGTTTCCATACATCGATGATTCTTTCATTATGGGCCAATCTTTCACACAATGTGATCTCGTCGTTCAAGATTTGTGTAAAATTTTTGCAAATTTAGGTTTCTTCATACATGACAAGAAATCCGTCTTTTCTCCTACAAAGGAGCTTAAGTGTCTAGGTTTCATTTTAAACACCACGGCTATGACCGTTTCGCTTACACGCCAAAAGAAAGATAAGCTTTACCACACAGCGATTCAGCTGTTAGACATTTCTAGGCCAAAGATTAGACAGGTCGCATTCCTTATCGGTATCATGGTTTCATATAGCCCGGCTATTCTATACGGAGCGGCACACATTAAATCACTTGAAATTGATAAGAATCTAGCTCTGGCCCGAGCTAAGGGAAACTTTGAAAAGACCATGTTTATTTCTGCAAACGGCCTTGCCAACATTCATTGGTGGCTAAAGCACTTTGATCAATCTCCCAACCCCATTAGAATGGGGGAGCCCGATACTACTGTTACCACGGACGCTTCTCTCCAAGGGTGGGGGGCACATCGAAATGATGTAGCAACGGGCGGCAGATGGCTAGAATCGGAACTACCCGATCAAATTAACGTTTTAGAATTAAGGGCCATTTATTTAGGTTTAACCAGCCTTGTTAAAGTCCCCAAAAATAATGTACGTATCCTCACGGATAACACTACAGCAATGGCTTATGTCAGGAATATGGGAGGTACAAAATCAATCAAGTGTAATGAAATCGCACTACTCATTTGGAACTGGGCTCAAACCTTTGACGTTTGGTTAACTGTGACACACATTCCAGGCACGCAGAATTGTCTTGCTGACAGAATGAGTCACCAGTTCCATGATCACTTAGAGTGGTCACTAAATCCATCCATATTCAAACATATCTGTCACACTTGGGGCTCGCCTCATATCGATTTATTTGCTTCGCGTAATAACTTTAAACTCGAGAAATATGTTTCGTGGCACCCCGAACCAAATGCTTGGCACATCGATGCCTTCACACTAAAGTGGCAACATCATTTCTTTTACATTTTCCCCCCCTTTACTATCATTAGCAAAGTCGCCAGAAAGATACAAATGGAGGGAACACACGCCATCCTCATCGTCCCCGAATGGCACACTCAACCGTGGCTACCGAGATTACTAGCCACAGCCAAAAGCAGCCTACGCTTCCCAAGATTCCGAAGAAACCTGAAGCATCAGGGACCACTACAACGCCACGGAAACGTGTCGACAACTCCGTTGGTGGCAT
Organism: Branchipolynoe longqiensis; assembly: GCA_030323885.1. Lineage (NCBI taxonomy): Eukaryota > Metazoa > Annelida > Polychaeta > Phyllodocida > Polynoidae > Branchipolynoe > Branchipolynoe longqiensis. The sequence continues at coordinate 81,291,524 of CM059197.1, read as the reverse complement.
TCCTTTTCTAAATAAGTACTTGGAACAATTCGGTTTGGACAAAATTACACAATAGCGTTTGGTTGATGATGCGTGTAGGAAAGGAACGGTTAAAATGTATACTACCTATTTAAAGAAATGGGGTATTTATTGCTTGCTTAAGAAGGTGAAGCCAATGAATCCCACAGTATCCCAGGTAGGACGCTTCCTACGTTTCTTAGAGGACGAAGGTCTAGGATATGTCGCGATCAATGCTGCCAGATGTGCTCTGTCAATAATCCTACCTCGGGTTAATGGACAAACAATGGCTAAACACCATGTTATTTGTTGGATCGTACGATCAATTTATCAGAGGAATCCACCTAAACCCAAATATAATAGGTTTTGGGATGTTTCTCTTGTGTTCAACCTCTTCAAGAAATGGCCAGAAAATAAATTTCTGGACGTTAAGCTATTAGGTTTCAAAGTAGCAGTGTTGCTTCTCCTCGTCACAGGACACAGGGGGCCAAACTATAGTCGCCCTGTCACTCAATGGTCTGGAAATTGATAACAAGGAAGCAACATTTGATTTAACGACTTTATTAAAATCAAATCGTTTAGGTGACCCCCTTTCCACAATCGGTGTCACGAGTTTCACACAGGATCGTAAATTATGTGTAGTCTCCGCGATACGGAATTATATATCCAAGACAAGGTTAATAAGAAACTCAAGACAACTTGATCAGGACAAGTGCTGATTTGTGTCAGTGCGCAATCCTGGCCAATTTATAGTGCTGCCCCACTAGGAGATGAGGTCACCAGTACCATGACCTGATATCCCAGCTAGTCACATTATCCTGACACTGAGCCAACCAGTAGATGAGGTAGGTAGATGGTATCGATGGTATAGATGGTATATATGGTATAGATGGTATATATGGTATAGATGGTATAGATGGTATAGACGGTATAGATGGTATAGATGGTATAGATGGTATAGATGGTATAGATGGTATAGATGGTATAGATGATGTCGATGGTATAGATGGTACAGATGATATAGATGGTATAGATGGTTTATATTATATTAGATGATAATAGATTATTTAGATTATTTAGATGAGATAGATAGTATAGATCATATAGATAGATGATATAAATAGATGATATAAATAATAAATGGATGATATTGATGACATAGATACCATAGTTTATGTAGATTATACAGATTATACAGCTTATATCAATTATATATATATCATATTTTTAATTTGAAAGTGAGACGTGAGTGACCATTGGAGTCAGCTCGTCGAGTGTCAGAGTCGGCGGAATGCAGAGAATGGGCGACTATGACTTAGTATCAGTATTTCGAGTTAGTTTGGTATGTGGGATCGGTGTCAGAAGGACTCCGACCAGAAACATGAGGAGGCATTCTTAATGTATATATATATACATATAATACATTATATAGTACGTATATCATATATAAGTGCATGCGTGATTCAACAGGGTGTGGGCGACTATTAATGTATACTGCGCATGCGCCGCTCCCGGGAGCAGCTCGTGCGGACGAGTTGCGCAAACAGCGCGAGCAGGATGCGCAGAACGCATGACGCAGGGTAAGTGCGTGTACATACACTGAGTGACTCAGTGTTGTAAGTGGCCCAACTGCTTTTGTTGTTTCGGCGGCGGCTATGGGGTGTGTACATACATGTGTCTCTGTGTCTCCCCGACATTCAAAACAACATTACCTGGCGTTCAGACCAAGACACCACCCAAAGGCAAAACACTCCCGGCCGGCACGAGGCCCGGCCCAAGAAGCAGCCGAAAGGGAATAGACGCGAAGCAACGGAAAAGATTTGTTTTTGTTACGTTTAGTCTAGACTAGAATGGGAGTTGGATTGAACAACACCGGGCAGATGAGAGAAACCGTGAAAGAGAGAAAATGGAACGAATCGAAGAAGAGCCGCCACACAGACAGACCGAGAAGAAGAAGAAGAAGCAATCCCTCCTCCCTCTCCTCCTCTCCTCCACCTCCTATCCTCTCCTCTCCTCATCCCTCTCTCATGCTCCTCCTCTCCTCCTCCTCTCCTCCTCTCCTCCCTCCTCCTCTCCTCCCTACTTTCCTCTCTCCCTCCTCTCATCCCCTCCCTCCCCTCCTCTCTCCTCCTCCTCTCCTCCCCTCCTCCCCTCCCTCCCCCTTCCTCCCTCCTCCCCTCTCTCCCCTCCTCCCACCCTCCTCTCCTTCCCCTCTTCATATCTTCATTCTCTTCCCTCCTCCCCTTCCTCCCCCCCCCCCCCCCCCCCCCCCCACCTCCCGTCCTCCCCTCCTCCCTACTCACCTTTCCTCCCTTCTCCTCCGCCTCGCTCCTCCTTACTCCCCCTCCTCCCTCCCCTCCCTCCACTCTCCTCCGCTTTCGCTCCTCCCCCTCCTCTGCTCCTCTACCTCAACCTCCCTCCTCTCCCTCTTCCACTCCTCCCCTATTCGATCCTTAACCTTTTTTCCTCTCATCCTGCCCATCCCTCCGCTCCCCTCTCCCCTCCTCTATCATTCTCTCACCCTCCCCCCCTCTTGCCACTCCCTCCCCTCCTCTCCTCCTCCTCTCATCCTCCCCGCATCCTCCTCAGCTCCCTCATCTCTTCTTTGCCCTCCTCCTCTCCTCCTTCCTCCTATCCTCCTCTCCTCCCACCTCCTCCCCTCCCTCCCCTCTTTCTCTCTTCCCTCCTCCCCTCTCCCCTCTTTCTCTCTTTCCCTCCTCCCCTCCTACACCATCCTCCCCTCCTCCCCTCCTCCCCTCCTCCACCTCCTCCCCTCTCCCTGGTTTCATTCCCTCCCCCCTACTCTTCCCCTCTTCCCCCGTCCGTCTTTTAAGCAATTCTTCTTTCTTCCTCTCTTCTTTTTTTCAAAAATATATCTCCAATACACATATATATATTATATTGTAAAAGTGCAAATCAGTGGATCCAATCACCAATACCAAATGTGAGAAACCTGCCGATTGTTGGATCCCATCACAAGTGTTTTGTATTGTGTGTCCTAATGATGGGATTGGAAGTCAGAGATTGCAGTGGGGACTTACATCAGACAGGTTTTATGTCAATTTCAAGGAAAATGTTAGGTAATAGGTTTTGAAAGAAGGTGTAGTAGGGGTGGGGTAGGGGTGGGAAGGGGATCAGCGTGCAGGGCTGTCTACTGCGCTTGAGAACTTTTATATATATAGGTCAGGGCAAGGATGGCCTTTAGAATACCTATAGCTATGTAGGGGTCTGACAGGCCTGTGGTATTTTCATTAAGTTTTTAAATTCAAGGAGACTTGTGGACCATCTTTTCCTCACTGGAAATTTATTCCATCATGTGCCACCTCTGTAAATCGGTGCTTTAGTCAGCTTGTTTGTTAGTGGCTTGGGTATTTTTAGAAGTGTAGCATCGCTCTGTCTGGTTACTCTCTATGGTCAACATATTGTTCATCATTGGATCTTTTATACATGAGACTGAGCAGATGTGTGTCCCTCCTTTGGCTAAGGTAGCTGACTTGTGCTTTAGCATGCATTTCCTTTACAGACAGGTTGTTTCCTCTGTAGACAGTTCTAAGTGCCCAGTTTTGAATCCTCTGTAATTTGTTTTCTTGTTGTTTTGTCAGCAGTCCATATATTAAATCATTGTAGTCAATTATTGGAAGAATAGTGGCTTTATATAGTAACAGGGCTGTATTCTCGCTCATGTAGTACCTAATTTTTCTGAAAGTTGTCATTTTTATGGCTATCATTTGATTAAGTCTTGAGAGTTGTCGATTACCATTTAGTGTAGAATCGAGTGTGGTCCCTAAATATTTGTATGATTCTACCTCATTCAATACTGCATCACCCAAATGTAAATTGATAGGTTTTGCTCTGGATTTATTTACTTTGGTTGCAAAAATTATGTATTCAGATTTCTTTGCATTAATTGTCAGTTTATTTTCCTTACACCAGATGTTAACCTTAGCTGGTACATCCTCAACTACCTCTGCTGCAGATGCAATGTTTGGGCTATGGACTGTGAGGGCCGCATCATCAGCAAACAGTGTGAACATGGCCTCATTTGTTACCAAGGGCTAGTCATTAATGAATATGAGGAAGAGTAGTGGCCCAAGCGTGGAACCCTGGGGTCCTCCAGTTGTAATTGATCTCTCTGTTGACTTAGTGTCATTTATTTTTTTAACTTGTTGTCCATTTGATAGATAGTTGGCTATAAATGTACAAGATTTAGGACCAAGTGATGTGTATATAATGTTGACATGCTCTACACATCGCCTAACTCACATTACACTGAATTACTCAACCCAAGGTCCATTTCTAGGTTGAGGTTCATAATCCCTTTCTGTTCCTACCAACTTCGCACTGTGTTATGTCTCACTGTATGTTTGTATCTTGGAAGTTAGAGTAAGTTCATTAGTTTAATATACAAGTCTTTGTAGATTCTCCTCTAACAGAATTGTCCTGACTGGTCGACTTAACCGTCGTTGTACAATTTAGGGCCTACAAGTGGTACAAGTGGTCGCTACTCTCAATAAGGGGGTTCCCCTTGGCACCAGTGCCGGGCCGTGTAGTTATAGCGACATTCATACTAATATAAGTGCATGTAAACACATATATAGGCTATATAATGTATTTTGTCAGTATACATAGGCCGGCTGTCCAAAACTGTTTTTTGCTCCTTTCGACTCATCCCATTGTACCGCAGATATTGGTTTGTTGGAGTTTTACATCGTAGCAACATCTAAGGTCATATCAGGACGGGTACTGACTTGTGGCAAATGCGCACTCATGGTGACTTAATAGTGCTGCTCCACTGGGAAATCAGGCCACCGGCACCATTACACGATATCCCACAGTCACATTATCCGAAACTGAGCTCACTAGTCCTTGGCTTATCCTATTAATGCCGAGCCCCAGGCTAGGAAGCAACAAGTATCAATTTTAAAGTCATTGGTTTGACTCGACCGGGAACCGAACTCCCTACCTTCCGCATGCGAGGCCCGCGCTCTACTGATTAGGCCACCGCGCCCGGTATTGCGCTGCAGATAAGGACTACTGGCGCCACCTGTATGTCTGCGGGCATTATTACTTTGCATGCGTTATTGTTGTATGTTTGTGTGGAAAATATATGTATACAATATTATGTACAAGCTTAACAGCCACGCTCCGCGAGAAGCTTAAAGCTAACTCCTATAATTAAGTGTTTGGGATAATTTAAAAAGAACTAATTTTAATGAGTAAACAATTTATTGGAGTAGAGAATAGAAGATATAAAATATATGTCACAATCAACTTCAGACCACTGGCAGGCAGCTGGGTCATTTTGCGAGCACACAGACAAACAAATAAACACACAGATTGACTTTTATTTATATCTGTATACATTGTCCATGCTGATTGTTATTGATATGTAGACAGAATATACATCCAGATATATGCACCCTTTTGGTAGATCGCGGGATTCGAACCCGGGGGTTCGAACCCTGGTCGAGTCAAACAAATGATTTCCGACGTGTCGCTTCTTAGCTAGACACTTGGATAGTGCAAGGACTGGTTGGCTCAATGTCAGGAAAATGTGATTGAGTGGGATATAAGGCCATTGTGCTGGCAGCCTGGTCTCCCAGTGGGGCAGCACTATAAAGTTGCCATGAGTGTGCACTGTCACAAGTCAGTACTTTTTGAAGATTTATACTGCCTACCATGGATAAGTCTGAATAGACTTGTTTTCACCATTAGACAGTTTGTCGATAGAAAGCCTAAAGGTGGCATTCCTTACACACGTTATGCGTAATGCGTTATGCATCATGCAGTATGCGGTATGCGACTGCCATCATTCCTTACACACGTTATGCGTAATGCGTTATGCGGCATACGACTGGCTATATTTAAAAAATATAAATAAACAATTATTCTCCATACTGCTCTGTATATGACCAAATATTGTATTTATATCTATGTAACTTTTTGTACGTCACATGGGGGTTCCTGCCTTTATTATAACCAAATTATAGATAAGTATTCATATTTTTGTGGCTCTGGTAGCATTTTTACCAACCCGAACCCCCACCACCACCACTACCATATGTTTCCACTCAGAATCCTTGCGCGTGACCGTTCCGTAATGCTCAGTCGCCTCTCCTACTCCTAGTGTTAAACTAATGGACACATCAGACTCAGGTTTCTATTCACACCCAGCTTGATGCATAACACATTACGCACCGATCGCTACATGGACCGATCGGGATAATGCATTCGCATTCGCATTCGCATTACGCGTGTAAGGAATATAGCTCATAGGTTTCAAGGCGTTTCGATTTTTTGTCGCATTCGCATTCGCATTCGCATTATGCATTACGCGTGTAAGGAATGCGCCCTTGAGCCTACACTTTTACCGACCCAAGGGATTTTTAACCTCCCACACCACATAGACATGGTATGAGAGCAACTGGCCTTTGATGTCGCTGTAAGTTATACACAGCAGTGGAAATCCAAATTGGCAGAGGTGGCGGTACGGGGAATCGAACCACGGAGCTTCAGATTAGGAGTGCGACTTAGAAAAGAGTCAGACACTCTAACCACTCTGCCACAGAGAACACCACTCCTCCTGATATGACCTTAGATGTTGCCAGGACTTAAAACTCCAACAACCAACCAACCAGATATATGCAAAGCAGTGCACATGCATAGAAAATATTGATATGTATAATATATAATGCAATATGTATGATGTAATATATATGCACAAAACATTTTCTGACATAAATAATACATATATGCATATAAAGGTATTACTATTAATCTGTTGCCATTGACTACGAGAATTAAATCTTAAAACCATGCCTAGTGGCATGCCACTTTAACTGCTCGTATACCTGTCCCATTTGTTGGATGGCAATCTGTATTTCTAACCTAAAATTCTGTAGTAATCTGTATGAATCTGTATCACATAATAACTCATATACATATGTCCCGCATACCATTAAAAACACGTGAATACAATTACATAATTTTAGCATTCTCACTCAATTCACCACCCGCCATACTTTCAGAATGACAATTTACGAGCACGCCATCTATTGCGCGGAACAGCAAATTAATTGGTGATTTAGTTCATTCCTTTATAATCAATTTACTTCGGCGATAAAAAAAAAACAATTGTTCCATTATACTGTACTGAGTGGAATGCGGGAATAATTTGGTTACACATTTTTATTTCCATAAATTTAACTAAAAATCCATATAAAAATTGGGTATGGCCGTATCACTAAAAATAACACCGATAATCTGTATCGGGTACGGGTAACCCGTATTAGGGTAACCCGTATCAGGGTAACCCATATCAGGGTAACCCGTATTAGGGTAACCCGTATTAGGGTAACCCGTATCAGGGTAACCCGTATCAGGGTAACCCGTATCAGGGTAACCCGTATCAGGGTAACCCGTATCAGGGTAACCCATATCAGGGTAACCCATATCAGGGTAACCCATATCAGGGTAACCCGTATCAGGGTAACCCGTATTAGGGTAACCCGTATCAGGGTAACCTGTATCAGGGTAACCTGTATCAGGGTAACCCGTATTAGGGTAACCCATATTAGGGTAACCCGTATCAGGGTAACCCGTATTAGGGTAATCCGTATCAGGTTAACCCGTATTAGGGTAACCCGTATCAGGGTAACCCGTATTAGGCTAACCCGTATCAGGGTAACCCGTATCAGGGTAACCCATATCAGGGTAACCCGTATTAGGGTAATCCGTATCAGGTTAACCCGTATCAGGGTAACCTGTATTAGGCTAACCCGTATCAGGGTAACCCGTATCAGGGTAACCCGTATCAGGGTAACCCGTATTAGGGTAATCCGTATCAGGGTAACCCGTATCAGGGTAACCCGTATTAGGCTAACCCGTATCAGGGTAACCCGTATCAGGGTAACCCGTATTAGGGTAACCCGTATTATATGGCAGGTTTGTGCTATGAGTATGCACCTAGCAGGAAGGCAGCAAACCAGATCGGACAAGAGGACATGCTTAAAGGCCATGTCACACTATGATGTACAGCGTCAGCGCGTGCTCAACGTTAGACAATTTGCCAGTACGTCGGCATTCGTCGAACCTTTCAGCGGCGGGCATAAAAATGGGCATATACACAACGTACACACAACGTACACACAATGTGCGTAATGTATGCAGAACGTATCTCTGACCTATTGCTAGCGTATGAGAGCGTACATGTGCCTCGCAAAAAAGTTCGCAAAACATTTTCAAAACGCTCGCATACGCTCACGGAACGCTGACCAACATTACATATGTTACTCCATGACTAGAAGTATGGCATATACATTAAATACCTGGATATACGGCAGTCATACATTCAAAGTACATTAGAAGTATGTAACGCATCCGTTGGCAGTACGCGGATTGTACACGGACTGCACATTCCCACTGGCTGAACGTATGGCTAACGTGCAGCAACGTATAGCAATGTATCCCTAACGTACTCCCAACATACTCCCAACATACGCCAACATATCCCAAATGTACACACAGCGTATGTTCAACGTACGAGCCACACGTCGACACACGTTGGAAATTTTGAGCATGCACAAACATTGTTCAGAGCCAGAGACGACATATAACTAAGTACCTGACGTACACCCAATGTATACATAATGTATGACGACCTACGCCGACGTGTTGGTTGAAAATCACATACGTCGGCATACGCTAAGGCTATAGATCGTAGTGTGACAGGCCCTTTACCCATTCCAAGCACCCACCCTCTACCGTACTGCACCTTCTCCTAAATGTCCCATAGTCTCCAGACCCCCTGTGTCCAGTATTCTTTTAGGTGTCGCTCCATGATTAATGGGTTGCCCACTTATTGCTAGGGTTACTTCCCAAATTGATACTTGTCGCTACCTAGTCTGGTGTTCGGCATTAATCGGATAGGACAAGGAGTCGTTAGCTCAGTATGCAGGATAATGTGACTGAGTGGGATATCGGGTCATGGTACCGGCGGCCCGTCTCCATTATAACGTTGCCATGAGTGTGCACTGTCACAAGTCGGGAGCCGTCCCGGTGTGACCTGAAATGTTGCTAGGGTGTGAAGCCCTAACAAACTTCTAGTATGTGTGTGTTGGGGGTGGGGGGTAAAGGGGTTATTTCCGTCAATGTGTGTGTGGGCGTGGGGGGGGGGGGTACATGTCCATAGGTCCATCGGCGGGTGTCAGAGGTTTGTTTGTTGTTGTGTTACGTCCTAGCAACAGATAAGGTCATATCAGGATGAGTACCGACTTGTGACAGTGGGCACTTTTATTGACTTTACAGTGCTGCTCCACTGAGAGACTAGACCACCAGCACCATGATCCGATATCCCACTCAGTCACATTATCCTGGTACTGTGCTAACCAGTCCCTACCCTATCATATTCATGTTAAGTGCCAGGCTATGTAGCAACAAGGATCAGTTGTATAAGTCATTGGTTTTACTCGGCTGGGATTCGAACTCCTGACCTTCTGCACATGGAGCCAGCGCTCTGCCCATTAGGCCACCGGGTTCGGTGGTATTGCGAGAGGAAACGTGGGATAACCCAAAGTACAGTAAAACCTCTCTAACCGACCACCTCCACAGATCGACCACTCCCCCATATCAATCAATTTGATATCAATCAATAGGATAAAGCTATAATAGGCCTTAGACCTGTTAGCCGCTCTTAATTAATAGAAATGGAGACAGTTCTTCAGATGTGGTGGATTGTAGCAACTGTCACTGGCTCCAAGATATATGTAATGCTTGACCAGTATGCATCCAGTCGGGACTTGAAACAGTTCACCGACTCTGCTGCTACGACACTCTCCTGCAGGTCATTCCACAGGTCAACCACCCTAAAGCCGAAAAAGTTGTGTCGCAGGTCCAGTCTGGACTACCGCTTCCTCAGCTTCAGGGAGTGCCCTCTGGTCCTGGTGTTGGAGTCTCTGATAAGGGGGCTGCCTGTCTTGTAGATACCATGGAGATATTTGAATACTTCAATCATATCCCCCCGGGCCCGTCTGTAGTACATGCTTGGGATCTTCAAATGACGCATACGTTGTTCATAGGGTATTTCATCGAATCCATGTACAAGCTTCGTGGCCCTTCTTTGGATCCTCTCAATTGACTCAGCATCCTTCCTGCAGAGTGGTGACCACACAACATTTCCATATTCCAAAAGTGGACGTGCAAGGGATGTGTACAGTCTGCGCACAACATCCTCGTCTAGGTATGTGTACGATCTTCGGATGATAGCCAGTATTCCATTAGCTCTGTTGGCTCGCTTTATTTGGGCCCCAAACGATCGCCCATACAATACCACAGTAATGATGGAAAAAAAACTCCCTAAGCCTCCCACCTCCCTAAATGGACCATTTAAAGTCGGTCCCATAGTCGGTCGATTTAGAGAGGTTTTACTGTATTGGGGCCGAGAGGTCATGCTATGTCATAGCGAACATATCAGTTGCCTTGGCTACTCAAAGAACTTGTTGTCTTTTTGATAATCCTTTATTGACGTCCGATCGCTCAGCCTCCTAATGTTTACATCGGATACCGTTGCTGGTGAGGTGTGTGTGTGTGTGTGTGCGTGTGCGTGCGTGTGCGTGTGTTTGAAAACAAAAATGAATCGGGCTGTTTTTCTTTGTCCTAAGCGGACCACGTGAGGTTCTATTACTCGGCATGAATAAACCATGTTGAAGAACACAATAGATGTTCATTTGCGCTAATTGGTTGGCTGGTTGTTGGAGCTTTATGTCCTGGCAACATCTCAGGTCATATCAGGATGGGTACTGACTTGTGACAGTGCACATTCATGGCGACTTCATAGTGCTGCCCCACTGGGAAATCAGGCCTTGTCCTATCCTATTACTGCTGAGCGCCAGGCTAGGAAGCAACAAGTATCAATTATCAATTTGATAAGTCATTGGTTTGACTCGACCGGGAACCGAACTCCTGACCTTCTGCGCGCGAGGCCTACGCTCTACCGATTCGCCACCCCGCCCGGTACCCTGCGGTAATTGGAAAGTGTATGGACGCAACACACGGCGTGTTGTTTTGTTGTCGGCTTTGTTGGTGTCACTGGTATGTGAGTGTATGAGTGGGTGTGGTGAGTGTGGTGAGTGGGTGGTCTGTGAGTGTGTGTGTGTGAGTATGTGTGTATGTGTGGTGTGTGAGTGTGTTGCGAGTGTGAGTGTGGTGAGCGTGTGGTGTGTGAGCGTGCATGTGAGTGTGTGTGTGGGTATGTGTGTGTGTGTGGGTGGATTTGGGAGTGAGTGTGTGAGTGAGTGTGTGTGTGCATCGGTGTGAGTCGGTGTGTATGTATGTGGTGTGAGTGTGTGGTGTGTGTGGTGAGTGTGAGTGTGTGGTAAGTGTGTGGTGTGTTTGAGTGTGTGGTGAGTGTGTGAGTGTGGTGAGTGTGTGGTGTGTGAGTATGTGTGTGAGTGTGTGTGTGAGTGTGTGGTGTGTGTGAGTGTGTGTGAGTGTGGTGCGTCAGTATGTGTGTGCGTGTGTGTGTGAGGGGGGGAGGCATTGTCCATACTGGTGGCTTTATTTAGGTAACAATAAGCGTTACGCTCTCGCTCCCATGTTGACATTTTGTTTTAGTCACTCCCTTGAAAAAGCCCCCCCCCCCGCCCCCCTGCAACCACACCTCGACAAATCGGCCAGAAATTAAACTTTGATCGCCCCAAAGTATTACTTCATCAAGGTATATTACATTAAACATGTTGGTAGATATTTATTAGTATTACGGTAATTTACCTCGTTCTCTCCCCCCCCCCCCCATGTTCTATCTACACACATGTATGTGCTCTATAATCCATTATGGGAATATAAACAAGGACACTACCGATCTTCAGTTCCCTATGTAATAGTTAGCACTTATCCTATCTAGCTGACCCTGTTATTATGACATAGACCACGGTGGCGCCCCCTGTGAGCGGCCCTGTGCACTGTATGCCAGCTGCGCCTGGCCTTAACGCATTCAATTTTTAACGGTACCTCCAGCTTAACAATTTTTAACGGTACCTCCAGCTTAACGCATTCAAAGGACGCAGGACGCAGGACGCTCCCCCGATCCAGCTCGCCTTCTATCTGGAATCATGCTAGCTTGACACTCATCTGTGCGATACGGTATGTCTGAGGGTTTCTGCAACCCGTGTGGTAAAATTCATTCTGGACCGAGGTGCATTACTGACGTGAAACGGGAGGACGCCGCAGGCAACCACATACGCATAACGTGCAAATTCTCGGCGGTCAAGATGGCGACGGCAGGAGAAGCCTCCGATGAACGAGTGATGGAGGATATCACAAAAGACGTACGGAGTATGTGCATTGATGAAGAGGAGCGACGCGTGAGGGAGGAAATAAGGCAGCTGGAAAGGGACAAGCGCATGTTTGACTTGGAGGAACGACAGACCGTGTTAGTAAAGGAAAAGGCGGCCAGGGACACAGTGAAGCCACCACCAGCCGAGCAGGGCGGAGCAGCCCATACGGAAAGAGGTCACTCAAGTTACGGGGAGGTATCGCGCAAGAGCCGGACACGGCGGCGCAGATCACACTCTCGTAGTGACTCCAGTTCACGTAGCAGGACAAGGAGCACGTCCCGGTGACGGAAAAGTAAGTGGTCTTTAAAAAACTATACTGAGGATAAGAAGGATGTGCGCAAACTATCAGTGGCCGAGTTACAGGAGGCATCATGCCTGTGGTTCCTGAGCCTGGACGGTGTGACGTTAAAAGATGGCCAGGCCCTATTCAGCCACCTTGCTTACATTGCATCGAAGGCTAAGCATGAGCTGTTCAAAGACACTGCCCATGTTCGATATGACACAGCCATGCGTAAGCTAGCGGAACGGGAGGGTTTCGCTGCGTTCACGGCAGGGAATGCGGCAGTGAGCCTGATCCACTACGGGCATGAGGCCATGCGGGCCAAAACTAAGAGTGCGACCACCGGGAATCCAAAGGGGCTCAAGACCTATGAGAAGGGAGGCAAGCGTGCCTGCTTCCCCTGGAACAAGGAAGTGGGTTGTGACAGTAAGGAGGGGGACTGTAGCTTTGGGCACTGGTGCAGCAAGTGCGGGAGCCGCAGCCACAAGCGCATTAAGTGCACCCAGGACTGACGGTGCACCGGGACGCGCCACACCGGGGACGCGGAGCATGACCCAGATTCGGCCATACCGTGGGAAAGCGGTGATGCGGGGTGGGGGTGCAGTGAACACCCAAGCGGACACACAACCCGGCGGTGGACTCAGCCGTGGCAGTGACTGTAGCGGGCTCCCAGGTACTGGGGTTTGTGACATCCAGGCCGACACACAACCCGGCGATGGACGCAGCTGGGACAGTGACTGTAGCGGTTTCCGAGGTACTGGTTGTGATGCATTACTTGACGGCGCCGTGGGGCGGCATGGGCATGGTATGGATGTTTACAATGGCGCATGTGGATCAGTGAAGGCGCCCGAGCCACAGGTTTGGCTTCCCGCACGTGGGGAGGTCCCGGATGTAAACAACAACAACACTGTGGTCGCGGCACATGTGGGTGCCCCGGCTCTGGGTGGGACCGACAGCACGGGAGACCCAGTAGGGGCGGGAGGCTGCCATGGTGGCCTTACGGAGGGTTGCAGCGGAGCATGGGGGTCGGTGGAGACACCCGTGCCACGGGCGTCGCCCCCGCGCATAGGGAGGCCCCGGATGTAAACAACAATAACAACACGTGGGGCAGGGTGGATACCCTGATGGCGGCGGCGGGCACCCTGGGGGGGATCCCCGGTGACCAGCAAGTGGGGGAGACTCCCCACAGAGGTACCCCTGTATGGACAAGCAGGGAGGATGGCCTGGACCCGGGGTGGCTCCACGTCGAGGACGGCACAGGGGATGAGCATGTATTCGACATCACCGTCAGGGAGACGGTTACCGACTGTGTGACCAACTTCCGACTCTGGAGGAGCTGCATGACAGGTTTGTGCAGCTGCACGCACAGTATTGATGGTGTTGTGTCCCAGATGAAGCCATGTAGGGTTTTCACAGAGTTGTTCATGAGGGGTGATACTGACCCTGATGCCGAATATATCATGAAAGGCATCTGCTTCGGCTTCATGGTAATAAACCGGGACTGTGGCGCTTGCTATGAGTGTCATCAGGGCGCCGGGGGAGACCGTGATGACAGAGAGGTCATGTCTGCCAAACTCAGGAAGGAGATCGAGGCAGGGGCTTTGACCAGGGCGGGTGACCGACCGCTATGTTTGCATAGACTCTTCTGCATCCCCAAGGATGGAGGGGGGGAGTGAGGGGCATGGTGGATTGCAGCAAACCAGAGGGTGAGTCAGTCAACAACTACACGGATAGCGTGACGGCCAAATTCTCCTACAATAGTGTCGACGATGTGGCCGCCCTGATGCAAGCCGGAGACTATCTCGCGACCGTGGACATCTGCGATGCTTACCGGGCGGTGAGCATCCACCCGCGAGACCGGGACCGCAAGGGCATATTCTGGGACTTCGGGAATGACCCAGTCTTTCTAAGAGATAACAGGCTATGCATGGGGCTGGCCTCCAGCCCTTATGTCTTCAGCAAGCTGTCTGATTTTGTTGTCCGCTGTGCCGTGTGTGAGGGCGTGGGGGAGGTGGTAAATTACCTCGACGACTTCTGTATCATAGCCCGTGACTTCGACCCGGGCTGTGCGGCGCAGGCCATCCTAATGGGGATCCTCCGGAGATTGGGCTTCTATATAAGCTTCCCCAAAGTCACCTCCCCGTCCACCAAAACAAGGTTCCTGGGTATCGACATCGACACCATCGCCCTGGAGATGTCGCTGCCGGAGGACAAGCTGACCAGGATGACCATGGCGCTTCTGGCCCTGGAGGGCCGAAAGAAGGCTAGGAGGATCCAGCTGGAGCGGCTGGCTGGCTTGCTGGCGCACTGTGCGAAGGTGGTCCGGGGAGGCCGCACGTTCTGCAGACGCATGTACGACACGATCAACGCAGTGGCAAAACCCCACTTCAAGGTCCGCCTCTCGGGGGGTTTCCATGAGGATAGACGATGGTGGCTGGACTTCGCCAGACGGTTCAATGGGAAGGCAAAAATAATCGGCCGCCATACCCCATACGTCTCGACTTACAGTGACGCCTCCGGGGAGGGGTTCGGGACGATCCATGCCGGCGATTGGAGGATTGGAGCCTTCGGGGAGGGACCAGACGGGAGGATCAGGGAGGAGGTGGGCCACCACCACGCCACACCCGATGGGACTTGTAGGGGGGCCCACATAAACGTGCTGGAGATGTGGGCAGCCTTCTGTGCGCCCCAGACCTGGGGCCACCTGTGGAAGGACAGCACGGTGGTCATGGTCATGGACAATGAGACGGTCCGAGCGGCCTTGACCTCGGGTCGGTCCAAATCAAAGGGGGTCATGCACTTCGTGCGCAGGCTGTTCTGGATAGCGGCACAGTACAATTTTGATGTTCAGTCTGTTTATGTGAAGAGTGCTGACAACACGATCTGCGACGCCCTGAGCCGTTGGAGCGCCAGTGACAGTAAGGACCGAATCCGGGTCGCAGACGGAGCACACAGGCTTTGTTGCAACCACATATTCACCAACTCCCCTGACCCTTCTATTTCCAGTTGTGGAGCTGCGGACGGAGAAGCTGGCCATGCAACGCAAGTACTACGCCCCAAACTCCATCACAACACGGGGGGTCCAGGTGAGACGATACCTGGAGTTCATTGAGGAGTTCGGGGGCCACTTTCCCACCACACCGTGCCCACCGGAACAGACAGCACTGTATGCAGTCTGGCTGGCCAGGACTCTCAAATACACATCGGTGTGCAACTATCTCAGTGGCCTGAACTTCTTCTTGAAGACGGAGGGCGCGGAGCCGATCGACTACAAAAACTTTGAGCTGGCATCCACGTTGAAGGGCATCAAGCGGGAGCGGGGTTGCCATCCCAGGCAGGCGGCCCCCTTACTGCCTGACATGCTTAGGCGAATATTCACGGCCCTGACCACCTCGGCGGGGCACACCGCCTGGCGGGCGGCCATACTGTGCAGCTTTAGGGCACTACTGAGGAAGTGCCAGGTGACAGCCTCGGACTCGTCACTACTGAGGGGAGACTTTTCCTTTCTCCCATGGGGAATGTTGGTGCGAGTTCGTCGCTCCAAGACGATACAATTCGCGGAGCGGATGCTCGAAATACCTGTGGCTAGGTGCCCGGACCTCTCCCTGTGTGCAGTTTATTGGACTGAGAGACACTTCAGGGAGGTCCCAGACGGGCCTGAGGCCAAGGCGTTCCGGATCCCCACGCCAGCGGGCGCCACGATGGAACTGCGATACTCGACATACCAAGGGATGCTGAAGCACTTCTGTGGGGTCGCGGGATTGGACGCTGGGGACTACTCATCCCACTCCTTGAGGAGGGGGGGCTGTACCTTCCTATCATTGTGTGGCACCACCCTGGAAGAGCTCAGGGTGCGCGGTGATTGGGCGAGCGATACCATCTTCGCCTACCTGCAGACGCCATTGAGCGTCCGCATAATGAACGACATTAGGGTTTCCACGGCACTGGATGGTGCGACTGAGCCGGTATACTGAGACTGTGAGGTTGGGGGGACCATGGGTCTCTTGGCATTTAATATATCTCCGCCAGAGAATATATATCTTCTTCTCAACCACATCAGTCTTATCTTGTTCTGTTTATTGGGGTCAACTGTTTATGTGCTCTATAATCCATTATGGGAATATAAACAAGGACACTACCGATCTTCAGTTCCCTATGTAATAGTTAGCACTTATCCTATCTAGCTGACCCTGTTATTATGACATAGACCACGGTGGCACCCCCTGTGAGCGGCCCTGTGCACTGTATGCCAGCTGCGCCTGGCCTTAACGCATTCAATTTTTAACTTTAGGTGGGCATTTAATATATCTCCGCCAGAGAATATATATCTTCTTCTCAACCACATCAGTCTTATCTTGTTCTGTTTATTGGGGCCAACTGTTTATATGTGTATATATACATCATGTATATGTATATATTTATATCTACATGTGTACATGTATATATATATATCTGTGTTTATGTATATATGTACATTTATATGTATATACGTGTATATATATTTATATAGCTAGGTATATGTACACGTGTCTATATGTCTATAAATATGTTGGCAGCTTTTAAGTCCATATAGAAGTTTATATAGTTGTAGTTCCTGTATTCCCCGCCCAGTTTGTAGCGCCATCTTTTAATGGAAAAACTGCCTTATTTTCTGTGAGACAGCCACAGGCGATGGCCTCACCTTGTGCTTCCTTCATTCCTTACTTCATATATGGGATGACTTACAAAATGTATACTTGTCGCTTCCCAGCTTGCCTCTTAGCATTACTAGGATATGGCAAGGAATGGTTAGCTCAGTATCAGGATAATGTGACTGGTTGGAATATCAGGTCATGGTGCTGGTGGCTTGATTTCTCAGTAGGGCAGCACTATAAATCGCCATGAGTGCACATTGTCACAAGTCGGTACCCATCCTGAGATGACCTTAGCTGTTGCCGTGATGTAAAATTCCAACCACCAACCAACCAATCCTGTGTGGGCCTTCATTCACCAACAGTGGTGTCTAAGATACCTAATTCAGTGAAGTCACTTACGACAAAACTGACTGAATGCGGTGACCGAATCGGTAGAGCGCCGGCCTTGCGTACGGGAGATCGGGAGTTTGTTTCCCAGTCGAGTCAAATCAATGACTTATAAAATTGATACTTGTTGCTTCCAAGCCTGGCGCTTGGCATTAATAGGATAGGGCAATGTGACTGAGAGGGATATCGGGTCATGGTGCTGGCGGCCTGATTTCCCAGTGGGGCAGCAATATGAAGTCGCCATGAGTGCACACTGTCACAAGTCGGTACCCGTCTTGATATGACCTTAGATATTGCTGGCGTAAAACCCCAACAAACAACGAAACAAACTAAAGAACCTAGTTCAGTGAACTCACTATCGAAACAGCCAAACTGATCCAGGGAAAAAGTGTCGAATTGTCTGCCTTTCTTGGACCAGGGACTATAATATATGTCTGGGAACAATAACAAACACAATTAGACCTGCACCGGGCGATAATCAACCTGTCACCGCGTGTCCGCCGGAATGCATCCTGGGTAAATGAGTGCCTGCGCCGACACGGACTAAGAATTTGTCGAGTGTGAGTGACGTCATGGCTGAGTACTTACAGTTTGGGTAAAATGTCGTAAACAAAGCGATAGTGGGTGTTAGATTCACCGGGAGTAGCATATATTTAACAACTAAATACACAACTCAAACTCTTCTTGATTTTAGACTACTATGAACGTGAATCAATGCAGCATAATGTGGCCGGAACACCAGTGGCTCGGCGCTCACAAAATACCTTTATTCGCTGAAGAAAATCATCATTTACGTTTAAAAAAAAAAGATTAATTAAAAATAACTGTTGTAGAAATTGTTGGGACTGGAGGCGGTGGCCGAATCGGAATAAAGGCTCAGTCACACCTTACCGGATTGGGGAAATGGATAGAAACCGGACACTGTCCAGTGAAATACGTCAATGTCCGGTAGGCATATGGTAGGCATCCGGCGTGTCCGTTCTGTGTCCGGTGGTGTCTGGTGTGTACGGTGTCAAGTTTTGAACATGCACAAAACTTGTACCGGACACCGCCGGACTGACGTGTACAGTTGGTGTCCGGTTTAAGTCTGTTTAGTCCGGTTCATGTCTGTTACCTATCTGTTACGTCTCCGCTTTGCTTCCTGCATAGTCCCTTGACGGTGTGGCGGGAATTCAGTGCATTTAGGAATGATATAATATGGTGCATTTAGGAATGATACAATCTGGTGCATTCAGGAATGATACAATCTGGTGCATTCAGGAACGATACAATCTGGTGCATTTAGGAATGATATAATCTGGTGCATTTAGGAATGATACAATCTGATGCATTCAGGAACGATACAATCTGGTGCATTCAGAAACGATACAATCTGGTCAGTATATGTTTTCGGCGCATCTGTGAACAGTCGGTTGATGTTCGGTCGTCCGTTTGACATTCAGTTGTCATCTGGTTATCGTATGGTGGCTATTCGTTAATGTAAGTTCCTTGTCTGATTAGCATCCGTTTCGTCCGGCGTCCGTTGCAACATTTCGGATAGAAAAAGGACTGGTTGGCTCAGTATCAGGATAATGTCATTGTTTGGGATATCTGGTCATGGTGTTGCTCTCCCAGTGGGGCAGACCAATAATGTCGCCATGAGTGTTCACTGCACAAGCCCGTACCTGTCCTGATATTACCTTAAATGTTGCTAGGACATAAAACAATAAGAAACAAACAAACAAGTTGGTATGCATCCTGATATGACCTTAGACGTCCTTATGATGTAAAACCCTAGCAAGCAAATATAAACAAATTTATTGCTGATAAAAGGGCCCCTGTGGGTGGTACCGGATGTGACGTCATGTCGGGCAGTGGAACACTGCTTCTACGCGAGCTGTCAGCTGATGGAGAGTTAGACAATTTGACAAGTATGACAAAACACAGCTGAATTACTAACAACTTACTTCCTCAAACTACTTCACGTAGTCAACCCCCCCCCCCCCCGCCCCCCCTCCGCACACCCCCACCCCAGGTATTAACCCTTTTAATGCTGAACCGGCAAACTAACCACACTCCGTCTAACAGAATAAACAAACCATTCTACTAACACTACATCTCAAAATGAATCTCCAACAACATGGCAATTAGGCAATTCACCACACAACAGACTAAAGCCATGTTCACACGGGCAAAATGTGAGGCAAATCGAATCAGGTGAGGCGAATTACCGGCCCGTTCACACGGGCAGTACTTGGGCCGGAAATCGAATGCTGCGCATGAGCAAGTCCAGGCTAACCAGCGCCATTTTGGGTTCGACGATGCTGGCACCAGAGAGTGTGGGTTCGAACTAGATATGTAATGACTGACTCGTATTGGTTTGGAACGGTCAAAACTTCTGCTGGGCAGTGAAACCCTAAAAATAAATGATAAAAAAAATATCTGTGCACCTCTAGCAGGTTCATAAATTATAGTATAGTATATAGATCGACGTGCTTAGTCCGCATGACGTAAGTCGGTTGCGTCCACATGGGCAAAATTAACCGCATCACAGAAATCGCCTCACGTAAACTACCAAGATAGGTGGTTTACAGGATCTGCATCACGTGAGTCGAATCAGCCCTAATCCGCCTCAGACATCCGTTCACACGACGAATGTGAGGCGAACTATACAAGTCGCTTTCTACGAATCGATTTACATCGTCCGTGTGAACATGGCTATAGAAACCTGCGATGGGAAACCCTGCATTGACCATGCGCCTAACCACCCCATAATGTAATGGTCTAATCAATACACATCTATGTATGTAAGTATGTATGCAACATATATTACCATCTTATATGTGAATTATCAAACTATCTCATATGTAAGTCTTGGAATCATTAATATTGTTATTTCAGCTGAACTGATCTAGCTGCTGATGACAATGCCAGAGTACATATACATATACATATAAATATATTGTAAATAACGGTATTGTCACATAGCTGGAAGACATGTGCCATCGCGCTGACAAAAAACTTTGATTCAATGAATAAACTATATTTACAATCCCCCAATAACAAAATTGTTAATGGCTTTAAATATGGGATATTTGATGACATTTCCAAGGGGGTTATACTTATAGGCTGATATGTTAGGATATGCTGATATGTTAGCTTATGTATAGTATGATATTTATTTGTATTTAATCAAAAGTACAGAAATTCATACAAAAGGACAGAAATTCATGGGATTTTGTGCAAAAGCACAGAAACTCATGGAATTTTGTACAAAAGCACAGAAACTCATGGGGTTTTGGGGTCGATCCGTGACTCGTGAGGTGACTGATGAGAACCTTCAATTTCCGTGACTCTCATGGGAATTTCGTGAGAGTTGGCAACACTGCGCAAGTTTAGCAATGTTTACGGAACCACAGGACGTCCATCCGTCACCAGCGAAGCGTGTCTGAAGGGTTCCCAGAATGCACCGCCTTCAGCCATCACTTCACTCCTCTGATATGTCAGTCTGGGTTAAATATTTATATTGATATTTCCCTTGTGAATGGGTCGGCGACACGAAAACCATTTGCACACTAAGATAAACTATACTGGTCTCTGAAGAGTGTTGTTTCCCCACAATCCCCCTCACGCAGAAATGAGGCCGAGACCAGGGCCGCGTTCAGGGTGCGCCTCCGAGACGTCTCAGAGAAATCCCTAATGTCACGCTAGTCTGAACTGCAAAAGCAGT
The DNA here is from genome assembly GCA_030323885.1 of Branchipolynoe longqiensis. Classification (NCBI taxonomy): domain Eukaryota; kingdom Metazoa; phylum Annelida; class Polychaeta; order Phyllodocida; family Polynoidae; genus Branchipolynoe; species Branchipolynoe longqiensis. The sequence continues at coordinate 81,270,185 of CM059197.1, read as the reverse complement.
TTGTCGCCTCGAAAATGACTGCCCCCATAGGCGGTGGCCATTTGCAATGGAAAAGCTGCACTGTGATTGGCTGAAACCAATGAGTATGGCAGCCATTTCTCGAGGCGCTTTTTGTCTCCTATCTGAAAAGGGAGATGTCTCGGAGACGCCTCGGAGACGCACCCTGAATGGAAATAAGCCAAAAAGCATCACGGAGATCTCTCGGAGACGGACCCTGAACGCAGCCCTGCATTGACGGATTATTGTGCAGCAAAGCTCTCTCTTTTAGTTTTCTTAAAGCGGCATAATCTGATGAAATGTGAAATCTTCAGAACCAAAGCGCGTACTTAGATTTAATCCTATTTGAAGAGCTCCTTTCAAAAAGCGCCATTTTCTGGATCGGCGCTTATTGCGTTTTGGAAAAGAGCTCTTCATTTCTCAGACGTAGATAACGGTGCACAGGATGCAGTGGACGAATCGATAGAGCGCAGCCTTCCCATGTGGAAGATCGAGAGGTCGATTCCCGGTCGAGTCAAACCAATGATTTACAAACTTTATACTTGTCACTTCCTAACTTGGCGCTCTGCATTTATAGGATAGAGCAATGACTAGGTAGCTCAGTGTCAGGATAATGTGACTGAGTGGGGTATCGGGTCATGGTGTTGGTGTTTTGATTTCCCAGTGAGGCAGCACTATAAATTCGCCATGAGTGCCAACTGTCACAAGTCGGTACCGTCCAGCTGAGCACAGGCTTGGAAGCAACAAGGATCAATTTGTACGTCATTGGTTTCACTCGACCTGGAGACGAACTCCTGATCTCCCGCACGCGAGGCCGGCGCTCTACCGATTCGGCCAGGGCGCCCCGTAGTACTAGTAGTAGTAACAGAAGAACCCCCCACCCCCCACCCCCAAGTAGATATAACACATGGCACTAAGTTGACTAACTTGTCGCTCCGGATACAATGGACTTGTTAAACTGCAAAAACAAAGGGTGGCCTTGTATTTATGGTGTTTTATGTTGAGAGAAAAAATCAAAACACTTCTGACATAAACCAGATTAAGCTTCGTGCACGAATGTCCTGAGGAATCTAACAACAAGTCGTCTTGTGTTTTTGTTGCTGGTGTTGCATATTCACATTGCTGGATTTGTAGCAGTTTGATTGATGGCGCTAAATTGTTTATTGACATGTTGAAGCTATAGTCGTGCCGTCATCCCTGATCCACTCGTGCTTTTACGGTTTTACAGCTGATAAAGGAACCGATGAAAATAGAGAAATACATTTTAAACAAAAGATCCACACGCACACTTTCTTTTGGGATGTATCGGTTGGTTATACTCCATTCCAAATAATATTTGCATAACGAGTTAAGGGCGCATTCCTTACACGTGGTATGCGGTATGCGAATGCGAATGCGACAAAAAATCGAAATGCCTTGAAGCCTATGAGCTACATTCCTTACACGCGGTATGCGAATGCGAATGTGAATGCGTTTTTCCGATCGGTCCATGTAGCGATCGGTGCGGCATGCGGCATGCGGCACGGGGGTGCGAATAGAAAACCATCAGTCGCATTTGTCCATTAGTTTTAGACAAGGAGAGGCGACTGAGCATTATGGAACGGTCACACACAAGGGTGTGGAGGGGACACACAGGCCTAGAGGGACGGTCCTAACATGGCTCAGTTTAGCTTGCTCCGAGGGATGTTAGGACCATCCCAGATTTTGTTGACCAAAAAGGACGGTCCTAACATGGCTCAGTTTAGGATGTTAGGACCGTCCCAATCGGGAGACAGACGGTTACGGGAAAGCTAAAAATGCTACCATATGCACAGAAATATGAATACTTATCTATAATTTGGCTATAATAAAGGTAGGAACCCCCATGTGACGTAAGAAAAGGTACATAAATATAAATGCAATATTTGTTCATATACAGTGCAGTAAGGAGTGTACTTGTTTATTTTTATTTTTTAAATATAGCCAGTCGCGTGCCGCATGCCGCATGCCGCATACCGTGTGTAAGGAATCATGCCATTCGCATACCGCATGCCGCATGCCGCATGCCGCATACCGCATACCGCGTGTAAGGAATGCCCGCTTTATACAACACGAAACCATAGTTAGTTCAGGCAGAGACTGTGAATATATACACGATCTCTGGTTCAGGGAAAGTTACATAGTCGATGGGTTAGATTTTGTGTCATTTATTCTTTTACATACATTTATTAGATTCGTCATCATAATCGACATTACTTTAGTTACTTTAATTTAAAATGCAAACTTATGAGATATTTAAAGTGAAAATATGCAGAATTAATGCTGGTATGGATATTAAAATATATTACAGGGATGAAAGATCTCCGCGAATTCGCGGATTTCTGGGATTTTTGTCTGTACCTACTGCAATCCTGCAGCATGATCAACCTTATAGGCACTACTAATACATTGTTTTACACTGCAGCACCATCAGCGTATACTACTAATATGTGGTGCAGACGCCATAGTACTATCAGCGCATACTAATACATGCTTCAAACGGCGCAGCACTATCAGCGTATACTAATATGTGGTGCAGATGCCATAGTACTATCAGCGCATACTAATACATACTTCAAACGGCGCAGCACTATCAGCGTATACTAATATGTGGTGCAGACGCCATAGTACTATCAGCGCATACTAATACATACTTCAAACGGCGCAGCACTATCAGCGTATACTAATATGTGGTGCAGACGCCATAGTACTATCAGCGCATACTAATACATACTTCAAACGGCGCAGCACCATCAGCGTATACTAATATGTGGTGCAGACGCTGTAGCAATATCAGTGCACACCATGCTTCAAACGGCGCAGCACTATCAGCGTATACCCACATATATGAAACCTGACCTCCGGGAATTTCCCGTGATTCCCTGACAGTGTTAGACCTATGGGAGAATGTTAGCTTTTCCATTTTTTTCTGGGATTATCATCCCTGATGTTTATTAGGTTTATCATTAAAATATACATTACTTTAGTTTGAAGTAACCTTTCTGTTAAATTGTCAACTTTTAAGGTATATAAAGTGAAAATATGCTAAATCAAAGGTGGAATGCATGTCTCAATTCTGACATGATTGACTTCAGTAACAATGTCTATAGAACTGACTTAGTATTGCCTTCTATGGAGCAATAGATGTTAAATGCACCAGGATATAAATTAGGTAGGTAGATTTAGAAGACCTGCAATTCCAGGGGACGAGTGTAGTACTAGTAGTCGCATCACATTATGTCAGGTTATGCGTTGGTTGATGAATGCGTCTGTGGTTTAACAAAAATTAAAATAAAGTTATTCTCAACCAATTTGCAATGTGTCCACTGAGTTGAGTGCTGTGGCAGTATTTACAGATTCTGTAAGTTGTAGTCTCTGTGTCCTGGCAATGCGGGTGAAGCTGTTAGTTCCGTAATCCTAGAAAGCCACGGTGGCAAATGCTGGCTTTGTCAGCTAATTGATTAACCTACAGATTTAAGTTACAGATCCTCTTCTGGCTGATCTAGGCCGTTATGGGCCTCTAATGCCAGCTCGCTATGGCAAAAAAGAACTATTTGTGTGCACACATATGGAGGTCGACAGTGATCTGAAGTCATATAATTGCGGGTGTCCTCTCCAATGTCTGTCCACCACTTGGTCCGGGAGACTGTTCCCCTGATCTGTCATGATGATTGCTTCCTTTGAACATACGCCGCATTGTGACCGACAACGGTTGGTTATTGGAGATTTGCGTCCTGGCAACATCTTAGGTCATATCAGGATGGGTACCGACTTGTGACAGCGCACACTCATGGCGATTTTATAGTGATGCCCCACTGGGAGATTAGGCGACAGCACCATGACCTGATATCCCACCTAGTCACATTATCCTGACACTGAGCCAAGCATTCCTTGCCATATCCTAATTTCTCCAAGGCGAAAGCAACAAGCATCAATCTCCTCGCTCCGCTCCCCCCCGCCCCGCCCCGCCCCGCCCCGCCCCGCCCCGCCCCGCCCCGCCCCGCCCCGCCCCGCCCCGCCCCGCCCCGCCCTACCCGCCCCTTCCGCCCAGCCCCCGTCCCCCGCCCCATCCCGCCCCGCCCCGCCCCGCCCCCCGCCCACCGCCCCGCCCCGCCCCGCCCCGCCCCCGCCCCGCTCCGCCCCACCCCGCCAACCCCCACGCGCCCCGCCCCACCCCGCCCCGCCCCACCCCGCCGCCGCCCCGCCCTACCCCGCCCCGCCCCGCCCCGACAACCGTCTTATGGGGACAACGAGCCATTTTTTCACCTATTTTATGAATATTCTCTGTCAATAACGACATGCCATATAGTTATAATATAGTAGAAATGACTAATTGTACAATGATCAATTGTAGAAATGACAAATTGTACAAATGACAAATTGTAGAAGTGATAAATACTAGAAATGACTAATTGTAGAAATGACAAATTGTAGAAATGTCTTTGTAAAGGACCATCCTATAGTAAATAGTCAGTCAAGTATAAAAGAAAAACATTGGTTTCAACCCATTTCGTCAGTCAGTCTCTGCCTCTAGCGGATCTCTCTCTAATATAATGGCATCTTGCTCCAGTACCATGGGTGTCCGTTATAGACAGAGTAGACTGGCTATACATTCACAGATTTTCTGGTGAACTGAGATCATCATGGGTAGAAATGTCTTAGTAAGTCATGTTTTTCTCGGGCATAATGGTATAAACTCATCTATTTGCATATATATTTTCGTGATTTACAATTTATTAAATAAATGGGTAATTAATTAATCATCCATGAATGTGTAATTCCGGTTAAACCGGATATCCGGCACAGCCAGGGCAAAGATGTGCAGATGTAGATCTATTTGTATTTACTGTCTGATGAGTCATCGGGAGTGGCGCCTATTGACTGTTGTTGAAGATTTATACTGCCTATCATGGATAAGCCTGAATAGGCTTGTTTTCACCATTAGACAGTTTGTCGATAGAAAGCCCGAGCCTACACTTTTACCGACCCAAGGGATTTTTAACCTCCCACACCACATAGACATGGTATGAGAGCAACCGGCCTTTGATGACGCTGTAAGTTATACACAGCGGTGGAAATCCAAATTGGCAGAGCTGGGGGCACGGGGAATCGAACCACCGACCCTCAGATTAGGAGTCTGACCTAGAAAAAAGTCAGACACTCTAACCACTCCGCCACAGAGAACTGTGTGTTCATTACGTATGATGATCACAGTTATACACATGGACCGTGGTATATTACTTTATTTAATAACGATGCATTCACTGTTATGAATCTACGTAATATAACGCACATCATGGCTGTGATGATATGTATAGTACAACCTCTCTAACCGACCACCTTCACAGATCGACCACTCCCCTATATCGATCGCTTTATTTGGGTGCCATACGATCGTCCATACAATATCATTGTAACCAATGAAAAACTCCCTAAACCGACCACCTCCCTAAATCGTCCATTTAAAGTCAATCCCATGGTCAGTCGATTTAGAGAGGGTTTACTGTAGATTGTGAACACGCTTATCAAGTGTTTGCGCATGTGTACCAGTAGATTCAATTCTTCTAACCTCGCTGCCGATATGGCATTGATTCATCAATCAATCATTTAATCAAATTGATGGGATGGCCGAATGAGTTAGAGCGTCCCTTCTCCTGTGCTGGTAGATCGTGGGATCGTGAGTTCGAACCCTGGTCGAGTCACACCCAATGACTTAAAAATGTATACTTATCGCTTCCTAGCCAGGTGCTCGGCATTATTAGGTTAGGGCAAGGAGCAGTGGAATGAGGAAGAGACCAATGTTACACGATTGAAATTTCCCCTGCTTTAACAACTAATGTACCAAAATAAGTCATCAATAAAACTATAGCGTGAAGAACTCCAAACTAATAAGAGCACATTACAATGGTTATTTGACGACTATTTCCAAACACACATTTATGTTAAGATTTCTTTTCTTTGACAATATTTAAATTCGTTAAAACTTCTTTAAAAAAATATAAATCAGTAAAACATCTAAACAAACTAATATTAAGTTGAGAATTCACTAAGACATTTTTTTATTTTGTAGAACCTCAAATGTTTTTATACTTTTCATATATATATTCTTGAATCAATCACGTGACCGGACTTGTATTTAAGTTGCATAGTCCAATGGTTTTGAATTTCTGTCCGTTTCCGAGATGACTATATTAGGTTGATCACTACCATCTACCTTACTTTAGTTTAAGGTCACTTATATTTTATATGGCTATCTTTCGAGATCTCTGAAGAGCAACCATACCAAATTAATTGGTGCATGCATGCCAAAACTCTGACACCATAAGTTTCTGTAGTAACAGGTTATATTCAATTGCCTCAGTATTCCCTTCTATATGGTGCCAAATATTTAATAAGTGCGCCAGCATCTAAGTTAAATATGTAGAATCAAATCTAGATAATTGTTTTGGTTTTTAAAATTTGATATTTTCATCAGACTATGCAGCTTTAATAAATGGGCCAGTACCTAATTCTAATGTGGTTGGATATGTAGGTCCAATCTAAACAACTAGGTTTTTATCAGAAAATGTGATACTTTTGATACTTGAGACTATGCGGCTTTAATTGGACGGCACTCCTAATCCTTCCTTCTCCCTTGATGTTTTCCAGCATCGGGCGGTAACCCAGGCAACCCCGGTGACGACATCTACATCGACGAGCCCTCCTCCAAGCCGCCCGTGTACAAGGTCACTCAGAGGTCGCCCGACGCCCAGGGGTCAACGGGCGCCGCCACGCCCCTTAGCGGCCGCGTCGCTGGCGCGTCGCCGCTCCTCCTGACGTCACTGGCGACGTGGCTGGTGACGTACGCGGGGTCCGCGTTGTGGTTGAACGGATGAGCGACTGCGAGGTTTGCGTTCTTAACGAGGTTTTTAGTGCACAACCGGAAGTTGTGAGGTGTGTGAGGGGTGGGGAGGGGTGGGGGTGGGGGTGGGGTGGGGGTGGGTGGGTGGGGGGGGGACCTCTAGGTGGGGGGGGGGATTTGGGTTGGGGTGTACACGGACATCTGGATGAAGAAGGAGTTTGGCGACGGCGACCATCGACAACGTCGGGCACACAAACTTTAAATGTACATGTATGCGTTATCGCTTAATCTTTGCTATCCTGGTGTATCACAAGCACGGTTGGTTGTTGGAGTTTCACGCCCTACCAACAAGCAAGGGTGAAACAGATTAAAACTGGCATTTTGTATGGGAAGAGGGCAATATCAATTATAATCCAAGCGTGTGGAAAGGCGAAGAAAAAGATGAGGGGACAATTAAAAGGCCCCCGTGATGTGGCGCCCTTACATGTGTGCGCGCGCATCCACATTCGTCTATGTAAGGTATCAGTACACAGAACCATATGCAAATACTGTTTTTTCTTGAGGAGTTTGTTCTTCCTTTCTTCCGTTTTGATTTGATTTCGCGATCTTCACTTGATGATATACTCACTATCTCGGACGGAGACCCGTTTGCAGGACCAAGTTAATGCATTTAGAAAATCGAGACTTGTTTTTCTTTTGTTTCTAAGAGCTTTTGTTTTGTTTTTGCACTGTACAAACTTTCAAGTTGTCGTTATGTCCTGTGTATACATACATACGTGTTAGAACGCCCCCTATGGGTTTTACGATGTACCACGATGTGAGTAGTCACTGTGTTTGTTGTCAACGCTGGTGGTGTGGTGAGTCGGGGTGTTTCTACGCGCAAGGAACAAACAAACAACAAACACAAAGTAACATTATTGGCGATGCAGTTCATACAGCGCCACCGAAGGTGGTGGTGGATTGTGGAACTATAAAGGCAGTGGTCTGTTGGCACTACTGGACGCTGCGGTGAATGTGTTCCTGGAGCTGGTGTTCTCCTCCAGTACCTGTGGGCTGATAGTCTCCCAGGGAACATGTTGATATCAGTATGGTGGGGGGGGGGGGGGGTGTCAGCAAATACTGGTGTATGTAACTTTAGCACTTAAGCCTCCCTGTTGTAATTGTCATGTATATATATGTATATGTATATATATGTACAGATGAACCTCGATCCAACGGACTAATAGGGGGGAGCAGTTGTCCGTTAAAGCCGTTTGTCCGTTGCAGCGACAACATTTTACGGGGGCTCTACCCCACGCACATTCACCTTTACTTTACTCTGGGGATCTTCATATGCCTCTGGGGATCTTTCATATGCCTACGTACATCAATGACCCCCTTCTTATCCTTACTAGAGTCAACATTAAACTTTACAGCATATTTTCTAAGCTTGTCCTTCACCTTATGGATATCACTCGGGAGTTTTAAACGTTCGGACCAGATATTCACTCTAGCGGATTGTGTCCGTTGGATCCGGAATCCATTGCATCGGTGTCCATTGGATCGAGGTTCATCTGTATATGGATACATATATATGCATATGTGTGCAAATATATGCATATGGATACATATATATATGCATCTGTGTGCAAATATATATAGATATATATGTGTTTGTGTGCTAATATATGCATATAGAACTTAGAAGCATATACATATGCAGATGCAATTGGTGATTTATATATAATTACCGACTATATAATTATAATCATCAATTATGTGTACGTTTTAACAATTATATGCATATATATTCAGATAAATGCGTGTATACGCAGATGTCATTCGCTGGTTTATAGATAATCATCAATTACATATAATAATCAATTATGTGTATGTGTTATCAATTATACGCATATATATTAGATAAATGCATAAATGCATATATATGAAGAGGTCATTTGATGATTTGTATAAAATCATCAATTATATATAATCATCAATTTAGCTTGTTTGATCAATTAATGCATATATATCAAGATATATGCAGAAGTCATTGGTGATTTATATATAATTACCAACTATATATAATAATCAATTATGTTCATGGTTTATGAATTATGTGCATACATAGTCGGATATATGTATATATATGCATATTTATACATATATATGTATATATGTGTGTACATATATATATACATTATATATATATTAGCATAATGCACTTATTACAACAAGGTGGTACATACAACAAATACAAATGCGTTGCTATGGTTACCGGAGGCATTATAACTAAACGTGGGTGGCAAGAGACATTGATTACATCACGATGTATTCTAATATCCACCCCTTTGTGGTGTTTAAAAGAAATCACATTTCCCACACCGTTTTAGAATGTCCACACAGGTTTGCATCAAAGTAATAATATATCCACAATTCCAACCTTTGCTTCACATAACCCAGATATCTAATCGTGGTAGCCTGCTATATATAGCCATAATTTAACGGCTTAATTTGGACATGATTGTTAAGTTGTCATTTCTTCTAGCTAGATGGCCTTGGAGGTAAACAACCGAGGTTTTATAATCAATTAGCGCTCGCCATACTTACCCCGACAATGCCTGAATTAATTAAGGACTTTAATCTGAGCACAGTTTCCTGGTGCTGGACTGATTTAATTGTGATTAAATTGCGGAGACGAACATAATGGCAGTTAAGGAAACAGGTTATAAATCTAAGGTGTACAGTTGTTTATAGCTCAAAGCAGTCGATAACGAAAGTAGGTCACACATTCAGTTGGATAAGCTAAAGAAAGTGAGACAGAGAGAGCTGTTTCGAGGGTAGGGGTCGAGTTGGTATGGGTTCAAAGGTCAAAGCTCTAAACCGGAAGTGGAACATGCTGCAGCGCTTTACCAGGGGGGATAAGCAGACGACATAGAGACGGGACTGCTACTACTACTAGTACTACTATCCCTGCCTGGTTCCACTGTAACCTAGCAACGCGGGACGCAGCGGGAAGGGTCACGTGACGGTGTGTCACGTGACCGTGTGACACGTGACCCCGCGGGGGGTTTGCGTTAAAGTGACACAAATGCTGGACATTGGTGACTGTGATTTAATTAGATTTATATTCATTTTAGTTCCGTTTATTTTCTATAATCCGGTTTTACAGATTTTCTTTGTTATTTGATTTTTTTTTTCCCATTTGATCTTTTTTATTCGATTTTTTTAAATTTAAATATTTGTCCCGCGTCTCCCCCAAGCCCCCCATTTTTTTCAAACAAAAATCCCTTTGGCTTAAACAAAAATGTTACTTGGAATCTTTTACGGTTGATATAGGTGCATTTTGTAGCATATCTCATCGGGTTTATTCAGTTTTGTTTTTGTTAAGAACTTAGTAAATTTTATTTTCATGTCATTGAAGAGTAACGTATACAAGCTGTAAGTTACTCATTGATTGTGTAGGCTATTCATTTCAACTGTACGCATGGAGATGGTTTACTAGTAAGGTAGTATTGCTCTAGTTGTAAATTGCACTAGCTAATTTGATTTTAATTTGTGACCGCTGTGGTTATTGATATATTATTTCACGATATTCAGATAACAGTGTATCAAGAACATAGAGATTATGAACCTGAGAGGTTCCCGTACGGCCAACCTTATCATGTAAGCGTCTTAAGTGCACGATAATATGTTGAGGTGCTGTTCAGTTGTCCATGCTCCCGTCATTTGTGAGACATCTGGGGCCGTATGCAGGAGTCAGTGTTAGGGTGGAAAAACGGTGTTTGGCGGGAATTCCGGGTTAGCGGCGAAAAAATGGTATGCACGAGTCAGTGTTAGGCCTAACACCAAAGGCTTAACCGGTGTTACCTTACCCCTAAAAAATAGTAGGTTTAGCGAGTTTATTAGGCCCAAATCTATTCAATGCTGTCATATTTAACAGAATTAGATACGCAATAAGTGAAATTTATTCAAATTAACCCTAAATTCGTACCCTCCTTAAGGCTAGCGCCGCATTGGCGGCGATATTAATAGTTATATTTTCGAATCGACGAACGTAAAGTAAACAAATCGCCGCCGCCGCATCGACCTCCCTATCCATACTGGCGGCGGCGGCGATTTGTTTACTTTACATTCGTCGATTCGAAAATATAACTATTAATATCGCCGCCAATGCGGCGCTAGCCTTAAGGAGGGTTCGAATTTAGGGTTAATTTCCTCAAATTTCACTTATTACGTATTTAATTGTGTTAAATATGATCGCATTTAATATATTTAAGCCTAATATATCGCTAAAGACGCAGAGGGATTTCCCAAATCTATAAATAATTTCACGTTTAGCTAAAATGTTAGTGTTACGCGCTCCTGCATACCACTTGACACAGTTCCTGACATCGGCGATAGCTAATCGGTAATAGGCTGTAACACCAAAACCCGCTAACACTGACTCCTGCATACGGGCCCAGGACTCTGTTCAGTTTGTATTAAACCTGTTGTGGTTGCATGGAGACTCCTCCTTGGACTGTTATTTATGCAAGTGAGCGATAATTAGGGATATTTCAGATTGCAGCATTCACCAAGCCACAAATTTCCCTACATTATATTGGAGAGTTCAGGCACAAAACACCGTAAACGCCAATACAGATTTTTTTAAATACAAATAAAAGGTTTTTACCTGAAGAGAATTCTAATTCTCACAAATTCCACTTTTCTTGTGATGAGATGGTTATGGATCAATAAACATACAAATATTTATGTAAAACAAATTAACCTTCTGAAGGTTTGCTCGCATGTTTATGTCTATTTTCGAAATGGCGTTTATGGGGTTTGGCACCGGAACTCTTCATATGCCCGTACATATATGTGTGTATACAAATATATAGTTATATATATATATATACATAATACTTCCCACACCTGCTCTGGTTGTCATAACATTAACACCAGGGGTTGAAGGTATTAATTGCCTTTTTTTAAATAATTTTTTATTGAGGCTGTATTTATACTATCCATAGCAGATAAGCCTGGGTATTCAGGCTTGTTTTCAATGCTGGCCAGCTGTAGTGTTGGGGTAAAGTTGTATCCAAGGGTATAAATGACCACTGTACATTATACAATGCACGTACTTCAGTTATATCTGCGTGCATTAATATATATATATATCTATATATACACATATAGGCATATATACGTGTATGCATGTATATACATGTATGCATATATATGTATGCATACATATGCAGGGTTGCCAACATTGGAAAAAGAAAAGCCAGAAGATCTTTATGTGGACATAAAATAGTGTACACCTTACGGCGAAACCATAAGGGTTGGCATCCCTGCATATATGTATGCACATATATGTATGCACATATATATACATACATATAATATATATGCATATAGACATACATATACTATATAGGAATACATGTGTATGCATATATATATACATACATATGATATATATGCATATGAGTCAGCCTCACGAAAACGGGCCAATCGGTGGTCAAGTGAAGATGTCGGCGTCGCAATTCTTAAAAGTGTAGTGCATTTCTTTGTTTCATATTAAATTATCCTAGAAACAAATGAGGTTGTTATATTTTCTCGACCTTTACATTCAGTATAAATTTAAGGACTTTCCAACATCTCTGTCAATGCTAAGCTATAATTATACCGATCGACGCTGACATCCAATGATCGATGCTGACAACTTTAACAGATGTCAGCGTCGCAGTTCTTAAAGTGTCATGCATTTCTTTGTTTTATATTAAATTATCCTAGAAACAAAATAAGGTTGTTGTATTTTTTCAACCTTTACATTCAGGATAAATTTAAAGACTTTCCAACACCTCTGTCAATGCTAAATTGTACTTATACCGATCGACGCTGACATCCATGCTCGACGCCGACAACTTCCACCAATTGGCCTCTTTTCGTGATCCTGACCCATATACATATAATATATATGCATACATGTGCATGCATCTATATTATATATATGTGTCCATATACATATGTATATATGCATATGAACAGGAGATGTGCATACAGCTCTATTTGTTCACGTACAGCAGTAGTGCCGGCATCCCACGTGACCACAACCCTTTGTACATGCGCACAAGGCGGATTTTGTGTTGAACAGTGAAGGTCAAACCCCCCAGTGTCAAGGTCGCGAAGAGGCATTGAGCTTAGACCCCCCCCCCCCCGTCCTTGTATCAGTCAAGTTGCACTGTGTACATACTTTAGGTGTATACCCCTCGTTATTGTCTGAGAGCATGCTGCAGGTGCCGTGTGTCTACTGTGTAATAACTAACTGTGTCTATATACACACCGTATTCGCATGGGTTAATGTCCTGGGGCCATATTCATGAGCTCGGGGTACGCTTAGCCGGAGGGTAGGCTTAACCGTTGGGTAGGTATCCCGCGGGTTAACGGCAGAGGTTAATTAGGTCAATCGGTATTCACCAATGCACTAGCCGTTGCGGATAGCTACCCGTTCGATTATTTATAGATTTGGGAATTCCCTCCAGTCGCTGCCTTGTTTACTTTACATTCGGCGATTCGAAAATATCAATATCGCCGCCGTTACGGCGTCAGTGTTAATTTTGCTTTGGATTTAGGGTTAATTTGAATAAATTTCACTTATTGCGTATGTAATTCTGTTAAATATGACTGCATTTAATAGATTAGGGCGTAAGAAATTCACGCCGATTCGGCGGCGACGGCGGCGGCCATTTTTGCGCCGATGTGTGTACTTTACATTCGGCGATTCGAAAATATTAATATCGCCGCCGTTACGGCGTCAGGGTTAATTTCAGTTCGGATTTAGGGTTAAATTGATAAGATTTCACTTATTGCGTATGTAATTCTGTTAAATATGACTGCATTTAATAGATTAGCGGTAAGAAATTCACGCCGATTCAGCGGCAACGGCGGTGGCCATTTTTGCGCCGATGTGTGTACTTTACATTCGTCGATTCGAAAATATTAATATCGCCGCCGTTACGGCGTCAGTGTTAATTTTGCTTCGGATTTAGGGTTAATTTGAATAAATTTCACTTATTGCGTATTTAAATCTATCAAATATGATCGCATTGAATAGATTCAGAACCACACACACTCACTATCCCCTCGGGATAGTGGCTTACCCCTGGGTCGAAATTGGGGTAGGGTACCCTCCGGATAGAGCCCCAGGGTAGTGCTACCCCGAGCTCATGAATAAGGATTTTCCGCCGTTAGCCGGGGGGGTAGCGTACCCCCCGGTTACAGCCTCAGGGTAGCGCTACCCCGAGCTCATGAATATGGCCCCTGGGTGTTTAAATTGGCAAACCACTGAAGTGGGGGGGGGGGGGGGGCATCTACCCACACATGGGCATTTAAGGGGTGTGGGCGTTTATGAAATATTGGCTGAGTGGGGTGTGGGCGTTAACCCAGACATGGGTGTTAACCTGTGAGAATACGGTATATATATAGTCTCAGACATTGTTCGATGTCATACCTAAATCCAAGAGTTCCTTCCAGAATCAGTACTCCCTATTGCAGGTATCGATAGCCATGGCAGAGTCAACAAATGCCATTTGGTGTTCTCATGCCTGACATTAATTATGTGGGGGGGGGGGGGAGCGAATTGGAACTTTCGAAAGGTGTGTTACTTTAGATTGCCTTCACGTTGTGTCATCCGGTAAGGTTTGCGAGATTATATCGCAAGCTTGGGTTAGCGCTTCTACATATACATAGTACATGGTGATGTTGACAGTGTTTGGTCCAGTGTTGTGAGTAAGAGATGGTTAAATAAGTGGAATTAAAGCCAGGTAGATATGAATGAGGGGGGAGCGGCAGCCAATGGCATTGGTATTAAACTTACACAAGTTACAGGCAGATTGATGTGAGCATAACATGGAGATGGGTTTCTCTCAGAGTTGGTTTCTTATTTTCTGTTTGGAGTAGACACAGAAAGGAGCAGTTTGCTAACATCTACACAGTCATGATGCACCCCCCTGTCTGGGACCATTATTACATGCTGAAATTCAGATCTTACGCTAGCCAGGCATGTGACGAGAACAAGTTGTAGCGGCAGTTTAAGGACAGTCTGGGATGGCATGGTACTGAGCAACAGTAAAAGTAGGATGGTCATCGTGTTAAAGGTAGCGTAGTGAAAGGAGAGTGATATGACGGGTGTCTTTACGCCAAATAAAATTTGGAAATTGGTGATCGCCCCCACACGTTCTTGGAAAATCGCTAACCACTGATTTTTTTTTTAACTGTTAAAAATGTGTCAGGCTAGCAGCAATTCAAATTTCATAAGCACATAATCTGTGCAGCATAGTCAGGTATTACGTCTATGTCATACGCCAGATGTTATACGTAACTGAGACAAATTAATAAATAAATTTGTTTAAGCATGCGTCCCCACCTCTACCAATTTGGATTTCCACTGCTGTGTATAACTTACAGTGTCATCAAAGGCCGGTTACTCTCATACCATGTCTATGTGGTGTGGGAGGTTAAAAATCCCTTGGGTCGGTAAAAGTGTAGGCTTGGGCTTTCTATCGACAAACTGTCTAATGGTGAAAACAAGTCTATTCAGACTTATCCATGATAGGCAGTATGAATCTTCAGAAAAAAACACGAAAAAGATGGACAAGCAATGAACAACGATAAGAACAACCACTTAGAGCTGAAACATATGCAATAATTGGGAAAGTTTGTTAGGCGGACGGGGCTTGTTATATGGCGTTTGGGTGGTTTGACCAAGGCAATGGTCACTGACCTTTGGGCGACCATTTGGGTCACAAAGTTTTAGTGCAGTACCTGCAACCTCCTTGCCCCCAAAATGGTCACAAGACATTCGGCGAAAACCACTGAAAACCACTTTACGAACACTTTGCAACCATTTTGTGACCACCTGTGACCTCTCTGTAACCGCCCCTTCTTTTGTTGCCGCAAAGTGGTCGCAAACAGTCATGTGACTGGGGTATTACCCGACCTTCCCTGCACTGATTCATAACTGTCGGTTCACATTGCGGTTCCCAGATGGATCGTAGGCACCATGACTAATCCAAGAGGGCGGCAACAGGGTTCGGCTGCTGTTTTGTCCGCAAGCCTAAAAGGCATAATGCGCGCGCATATAAAAGAAAGATATCAGCAGGTGGAGACAAAGTGCAGTGTCATCACAAATAGTCTTTGACTTTGCAGCTGGAGATCTGTTATTATGAAGCGCGCAAACACTTCACGTATGGTAATATGGACGCTGGTCACGTGATGGGTAATCGGGGTCATCATACATGTTCTGCTCTGTACACGCCCAGCAAGATGGCCACTTAAATTGAACCCTTTGGTGTGGAATTATCCCATTGGTAAATTGCACTGTGCATATGATTATGGTTCTGCATGGTTTGCTGGGTTGTTTTTTTTATAACTCACAAATATCACACAAAGAGAACTCGTATTAAATCTGGGAGTAAAGGCTTATAATGATAGAATACAAACGTGAACAACTATAAATATACATATTAAAACAAATATATGTATACATATATTTAAATATACATATATTTAAATATATATATATATTTATGTATATATTTATTATATGTATGTATAAAGATATATATGTGTGTTTTTGAATAGATATGTGAAAATATATATGCATATATGTGTGTAAGCGTATATGTATATATAGTAACATCTATAGTAAGTCATGGAAACAAGCTATATGTTGAGTTTTTCTTTAGAAATCAAGATACAAAGTTTTAGACATAATCGGGGGACTCCCTTTTAGTGCATGTACATTATAAACGATAAAGACCTGGGTTCCCAATTGGTTAAGGTCAAACAGCACCAAGCAAAGGTCAACGCCTCGTGAGTGACCTTGGATGTGATTCAGCATGGGATGTGAGGGGTCAAGGTCAAGGTCAAACAGAGCAGACGCCGACAGTCGTCCTCGATAACCCGCTTTTTGTAATTGCATATCATGACAAACTACAGTGTGCCCGAGCTAAGAGGACCAAGGCATGGGGCGGGGCGGGGTGTGTGGATAGGCAGACTGTAGAACGGGCACCCAGGTTGGTTGATAGTTGTTTTACGTCCTGGCAACATCTAAGGTCATATCAGAACGGAGGACAGACTAGAACAGGGACCCAGGAGATGGCGCTTGGGTTATGTGGTTGATTGTTGTTTTACGTCCTAGCAACATCTATGGTCATATCAGGATGGAGGAGCAGACTACCGAACAGGGATCCAGGAGATGGCGCTTGGGTTAGGTGGTTGGTGGTTTTGTATGTCCTAGCAACATCTAAGGTAATATCAGGACGGGGGTAGGCAGGCTGTAGAACATGGACCCAGGAACTGACGTTTGGGTTAGGTGGTTCGTTGTTGTTGTTTTCCGTCCTAGCAACATCTAAGGTCATATGAGGACGGTGATTGGGTTTAGTGAGAGGTAAGGTCGGCGGTAAGAGAGAGAGAGAGTGTGTGTGTGTGCTATGTACACATACATCGGTTTTACCGCGTCATGTCTGTTTTAAATACAAATACCACAAATTATGTGTCCAGAGAGAAAATTTATTTTTAAAGACGAGCGAAAATGAGATTGGAAATATCACCATTGGAGAGAGCCATTATTAAAAGTACGGATTTCCTTCGATGTGACGTAATGTTATGACGTAGCAGGTAATGTTAATTAACATCTTGGAGGCAGAGTAAGGTACAGCTTCAGTGTCATCCACTATTGGTCCTCGTCGGGCCACATCCTGGTACTCCGGGCAGGACGCGATGCCCAGGTCATTGGACAGCAATATCACAATTTTAATTTGGTATCATTTTCGTGAGACTTTTATTGTTCAAGTCCTAAGTTCTGCATCTTATTTCAAAGCGTCCCCTCTTCTTATTCTAGCACTGTTTTCTTTAGTACAGACAAAATAATTTAATTGAAAAGCGCGCCCCATTCTCATTAGCACCTTTTTTTTAAAACTACAGACAACAAATAATGTTATTGAAAAGGTTCAATTAATTCAAAAAGCCCGATCAAATTTAATGTTTGCTTTTTCAATTTTCTTTTGTTTTTGTTTAGGGCGTTACTTTGGTCAAATTTGTAATCGCGCAGATTAGAGCATATTTTGACCGACGCGCCCCCTGGCTACTGTGAAGTGAACCATGCTACGCCCCTGTGAGAACACTCCTACCTGACCGTGATCGTATTGTGTACAAAGCCACCCAAACCCTCCTGTAGGCTGGTTACTGTGACGACGCCATTGCTATATATATATATATATATATATTATAGTATTTCTACGCTATCACTTCTGTTATGCCAAGCTACACGTGTATTCACTATATTTGAGGACTTGCATACATACATATACATATATATATACACATGATTCTAACTGTCACTAGTGTCAGTGATCTGAACCTATAACGCTTTGGAGGGTAATCCAATCAATGCAGCCATAAAAACCCCAGCATGCACCGCGTCGATCAAGTAGCGCACCCGCTAAAGCCATGTGTTAATTGAAGATGGTAATTTTAGAATGTGAATTTATGATGAGTGTTGGTTTGGTTATACTAATATTAATATCAATAATAACACCACAAACCCAATGTGAACGGGCGCAAGTAAGCAAACACATAAGATCGATTCATACACGCATACGCCTGTTGACGTAAATACTTTTCTTTCTAGTGTGGGAATAGCAGCTGTACAGGTAGAACTCTGTGTAGTAATGATGATAAACCATGATTGCGCTGGGGTTGTTGCTGTCACCTTTAACTGAGGCATGCGCGGAGAAGTGTCCATATTTTTGTACATCATATACTACATATATGACAGTGTGTTAGGCGAGTAGCAGACTCCACTTCCTTGTAGTCCGATGCTTCTTCAATCCGTTGGTAGCCGCTAACCAGTATACAAGTAGCATCGAACATTAGGGGCCGTCACAAGTTATCAACATTTTCAAGGTAGTACAAAGAGTATTACTTTTCCAGACCCCCTCCCCCTGCTCCGCCTCCCCCCCCCCCTGCCAAAGTAGTCCACATCAACATTTTACGACACACCCAGACGCTGTGGCCAAAGAAGTTGAGTGCCTGCCTCCCATTTTGGTAAGTCATTGGATTCAAACTCCATGGTTTGAATCCTGGTCGAGTCAAACCAAATACCGTAAGAATTATTACGTATTGCTACCTAGCTTGGCGTTTAGCATTGCTAGCATCGGGCCAGGAGGACTGGAATGAAGAAGAGCAATTGTCCGCGATGGATAATTCCCCAGTTTAATCAACTAATGTGCAATGACCGGATGTGGTGGCCTAATGTACACACACAGTTTTTTCGTCATCAAGTCGACAAAAAATATCAAAATTTTAATTAAGTATTTGGTGTTTGTTCTCTGTGGCGGAGTGGTTAGAGTGTCTGACTTTTTTCTAGGTCAGACTCCTAATCTGAAGGTCGGTGGTTCGATTCCCCATGCCCCCATATCTGCCAATTTGGATTTCCACCGCTGTGTATAACTTACAGTGTCATCAAAGACCAGTTGCTCTCATACCATGTCTATGTGGTGTGGGAGGTTAAAAATCCCTTGGGTCGGTAAAAGTGTAGGCTCGGGCTTTCTATCGACAAACTGTCTAATGGTGAAAACAAGTCTATTCAGGCTTATCCATAATAGGCAGTATAAATCTTCAAGGAAAAGAAACAAAGAAAAAAATTCATTCATTCTCTGATTCAGCCACTGCCCACCCCCCCCCCCCCCCCCCCCCCCCCCCTTGCCATACGCTTTGTACGACCGTGGACATGTTGACAACGTTGGACGGCCCCTTATCTTCTGTCTATATTGTGACGTTCTATACTACTTCACTGGAATAGTGAACATCCCTTGGACGTCGTGTCGGCTTCTATGCATAACACCCACCCACTGTCAGAGCCTCGTTTTGGGTTTGTTCAGTTTCTGTTACATGTATACAAATTCTGTACGCCATATATTATAACATGACCGCTTCAGTATACATACACTTTCTAACCGAGTATCGTGTGCAATCAGATATAGTTTGGTATTTTGTACAACAATCAGTGTATTACAACCAGAACCCCACCACACACCCTGCTCGAAATTGATTTCCAAGTACATGTGTATTCTCCACCAATGTGTGCTACCAGAAGAATCGCATGTATAAATGTATAAAGCTAAGCAAATTGTATTTGGTGGGATAGATACACAACAATGTAAAGTGCCTGTCACACTATGGCGGATTGAGCAACGGACAGAACCGGACAAAGAATATTCTAGTCCGGTGTTATTCGGGCTTGAAATGTATCGATTCTGTAACGGACGGGTAATGGACGTGTAACGGATATGTAATGGATGGGGAACGGACGGTAATGGATAATAACCGCATAGGTCAGTCCTGCGCAATCCGTTACAAGTTTTTTGCATGCTCAAAACTTGTAACGGATCGGGCCGGATATCAAAGGATATCAATGGATATGCAACGGATATGCAACAGACACAAACCAGATTTTGCCGGATATCAACAGACTTTGTTTGGTTTCTTTCCATTTCCCCAATCCGGTGATGTGTGACAGAGCCTTTAGAGTTGTAATTTTCTCCTTTTTTATTTGAAAGTAAATAATAACGAATGTTACTGAGTAACGAAGATACCCACCTCCTTTTAAGTTTCCAAGGGAAGAATCGCCCATTTGGGTGGTATATTAGGTTGATTGAATATCTGATTAGCACAGCTAATATTGCTATTGAGTGACACATCTTTAAATGCCACCTTTGGTTAATATAACCAAAGTTGGGTTAAACTTGCAAGGAACCTTCATAAAACAATTGCTGGCACTCGATTTAATTGGATTTAGTAACAGTTAACACAATGATTAACCCCATGATCCACAAAGCTAGGTGGCTCGAGCAGAGGATACTATTAGTACCGTCACAACTTCTGTCAATCATCAAACATATTCAATAAAGATTTAAGCCTATATATGTATAGTTGTTATTGTTATATGTTATTACATCGTCTAATGTTCTACCAAAGTTTTTTATTTTTATTTTTACTAAAACTAATAATGTGTATAGGCCTAAACTATTCTATCATAACAGATGATAAATATGTAAGAGCGCAATGTGCTTAGAATGAATTGTCAGTTTATAGGGGGTTCAACAGTCACTGTACAGTAAAACCTCTCTAAACCGACCACCTCCAGAGATCGACCACTCTCCCCACATCAATCGCCTTATTTAGGCCCCAAATGACCGCCCATACAATACCATTGTAGCGATAAAACAAATCCATAAAGTGACCACCTCCCTAAATTGACCATTTAAAGTCGATCCCATCACTCAGTCGATTCACAGAGGTTTTACTGTACATATACATTATAATTATTATACATTCTTACTTCATCTTCTCAATACAGGAAGTTAAGTTTCATGGGAGAGGAACAAGCTTGCATAATAGACTACATCACGGTCCTGACTGCGCATGCGCTGAAAACGGGGCTGGGAGCAAAGCAAAGGCATACGGCCATTGAATTTGTCGATACGCATAGGGCAAAAATGGCATTTTATTAAAAATAAATAGAAATACATAACAATTTGGCACAAACATGGACGGAAGGATACAATATAATAATATAATGAATATGTTTAAGATACACCTCTCCATAATTAAGCATTTTGAGCTAAGAAACATACAATTTCAGTCACTTTACAGGCTAATGTTTTCATCACCATTGATTAGTCAGAAGTAATTCTTGTTCTAAATATTAAAATGTCAAATGTGTCAACAAAAACTTGTTTCAAAGAAATATGTAACCAATATCTGATTGACCCTATTCATTTTCTATTTCTACATATGTCATTAACCATAGAATATAAATGAAAAGATGAATAAAATAAATAAAACTGATTCTGGCTGTGGCTCTAACACTAGTCTGAGTGCCTAGATTTGTCTGAATCTAAATGCACATGGCATAAGATGTGCTGATTATATTGATGTAAATGCAATGCTGGATAAAAGATTAAAATATATATATATATGTTGTTAGTTGGTATTCTATGTTTCAAACAAGAGCTGAGATGAGCTGAAACTAGCACATTTCATAGCTGCACCCGGTGTATTAGCATGGGCCATGTGCTTGTCACGGCTTTGTTTTGCTCTGATGCATCCCACAATGCACCGCGCCGCTGGAACCGTGATGTAGTCTATAGGGAACGAGGTTCAGTTTGTAACTTGGCGGAGGCAAGTTGAGAAATGTGTTGATGGAGGTGGAACTTTAAGTAAGTGGAACAAGGAGATTTTAGGTTCAATGCTTTAGTGGTTTTTCATACAACTATTGTTGATGGTCGATTGTTATTCATTAAAATTGTGGTGCTACATTCATGGTAAAGTATTTATAAGTTGCTAGGCATGCAGATCTCATCAGTTGATTATGCCACTTGGCAACAAGCTTGGAATATTACTTATGAAATGAACACATAGAACTACTATGGTGCCTAATAAAAAATGAAAAGCAAGCAAATATAGCCATAGCAAGCCTCTACAGACCTCCATCATGGGAAATTGAACTCTTCATTGAAGCCCTAGAAAAGAGCATAAACACCATAAAAAAAAACTGACAAAGGCAGAAATCTTCATACTAGAAGACTTTAATGTAAATTACAACAGCAATGATAAAAACAAACTAATGCTGCAAACCACATTCCAAATCTTAGGCATACAACAGCTCATCACTGAAAAAACAAGGCTAAGTAAAAATAGCTCAACAATTGACCTAATACTAACCAACTCAAACCACGCCACTAAATGGGCCACCAGGAGCTGGGGTATAAGTGATCATGAGCTAATATATGTAACAAGGAAAAAACTAAAAAGCACAAATCACTATGAATATAAAATGGAGAGGTCCCTAAAAAACTACTCAGAAGATGCATTAAAAAATCATCTGCACCAAAACATAAACAACATCACACAAAACAGAGATGATGTTAATATCTATTGGGGCAACATCATCACAGAAATAAGAAAATCAGCTAATGAGATGTGCCCCATTAAGAAAATAAAAATACAAAAAAACAGGACCCCTGGGTAGAAAATGACCTGCTAACGCTCATCATAGTCGAAAGTAAACTGGGTAATAAAGCAAAGCTCACAGAAACTATGGAAGACAAACTGGCCTACCATATCGCCAGAAACAACTCGCTCAAAGCTGTAAGAACAGCAAAAAAGAAATACATAATAAAGCAGGACAAAGACTGTGGAAGCAATACAAACAGATTCTGGAAAAATGTAAACCTATTTTTCCCCAAAAATAACAAAGAAAAGCACACAAACTTCCAAGATAACGAAGGGACAATGCTCACAGACAAAGATGCAGCAAACAAACTGAACACACACTTTGCCACAATAGGACAAAAGCTGTCAGAAAAATTCAAAAAAAGGTGGGAAAATAGATCAGAAACTGTGCAGAATGAAATCCCCACCTGCAAAACAGATATAATAGAAGTAAAAAAAATTTATAAATGAAATAGACACAAATAAACCAAGTGGAATAGATGAAATACCAACCAAAATACTGAAAGAGGCAGTACAAGCCATCCCGGCCACTGTAGTAGACCTATTCAACATCTCGTTTGAACAGAGGCGTTTTATCTCAGCCTGGAAAATGGCAACCATTACCCCTATTCACAAAAGTGGAGACAAACAAGACATGGGAAACTACAGGCCAATATCGATTCTTCAAACCCCAGGCAAGCTCATTGAAAAAGTGTTACATAGACACATAAATGAACACCTGGAAAAAACCGATATACTAAATGAAAGATAAGGGGGTTTCAGAAAACTGTACTCCACATCTAAAACAATAGCTAACCTAACAAATGACATATTGGCGTCAATGAACCAAAAGCAATTAGGTGGAGCAGCCTTCATTGACTTCAGCAAAGCATTCGATACAGTAGACAATAACATACTACTTACTGAAAAAAACTAGAATCCATGGGCATAAAATCAAACACTATGGACTGGATAAAATGCTACCTGAACAACAGGCAACAAAAAACTAAAATAAATAATACACTATCAGACAACCAACCTGTGACATGTGGTATACCCCAAGGGTCAGTGTTAGGGCCACTACTCTTTATAATCTACATAAACGATCTTGACAAATGGTTGCAAACCGAATGCCTCCAACTATATGTGGATGACATAGTCATATATGCAAAGGGCACCACAGAAGAGGAGGTAATAGCTAAACTAAATAAGCTCCTACTAAAATTGGACGAATGGTGTGAGCCAACAAAATAACCATCAATGCAAGCAAATCAAAAACAGTACTGTTCTCGCATAAACAAATGCCAGAAAGAAATCTACACTGTAAGCTAGAAAGCGGGGGGGGGGGGGAAACCAAACACTAGAAAATGTAGACCATTACAAATACCTAGGCCTTGAGTTGGACAGCCAACTAAGCTACAACCTATGTATAAACAAAATTGTCCAAAAGGTAAACCACAAACTGTGGCTATTTGCAAAGCTAAGAGACTACATGACACAAGAAATGTCAATAAAAATCTTCCAGGGCATGGTGCTACCCTATTTTGACTATGGAGATGTAAACTACATGGGTGCAAATAAAGAACTTCTAAAAAAACTGCAAACACTACAGAACAGAGCCCTGAAAATCTGCCTCAGAGTAGACAAGCTGCACCCCACCTATGACATACACAAAAGAACCAAAGTAAAATTGCTAGAAAATAGGAGAATAAGTCATCTGAAAACATTAGCATACAGCTATAGTCAAGACAATAAACTCCTAACAAAACCACAAAGGGCAACTAGAGCAAATAATGCGCCACTACTAAAGCAGACCAGAAGCCAAATAAAAGCTCACGAGAGAAGCACGCTAGAAATGGCTGCCAAGGTGTGGAATGCCCAAACAGAAAAGGAACGACAAATTCCTGACCTAAAACACATACAAAAAATATCTGTGCAAAATAAGGCTAGGAAACTTCGCAGTAGGCTGCACAGCAAGGCAAGTGAATGTCACGGCCACCAGCGGATGCCCAAGGAAGGTAACCATGCCAAACGTAGCCAGATAGAGCACCACACAGCTACGTACAAGCCTATGATATGTAAATAGGAGTAGGCTAGTCTAGTAGTAAGAGTAGAAAAAATAAAACACATATATGCCAAGAAAATCCAAAAAAGTTAACATAGACCAACCATCTATCTGCTGCTGAAATGCAGGCAATCAAATACCTTATCAGCAGCTACTGTATGATAAGATAACACCAACCAGCATTGAAAACAAGCCTGAATACCCAAGCTTATATGCTATGGACAGTATAAATACAGCCTCAATAAAAAAAAATTAAAATTAAAAAATTGAGGAGGAAGGCGATAATGAAACTGATGGGCTTGATGATGATGAAGTTGGTAGTTCACTCCCAGCGTTTAATGTTGATGATCAATTACTATCAAAATGGGGTTTGCTAACTAAATTGTTCTCTACTGTGCGAGCTTGTTCCTCTGTCCTGATCCTTACCTCCATATTTATAAGAATCTTCGTAATACTTCAACTTTCAGCTACGTATAGTCTAACTATAATATACATATATATATATCCTGGTCATGGCACCAGCTTAACCGTTCGGCTATTCTGCCCCCGCTTAAGGCGAGCCTAACGTGTTAATTTCATGTAATATTATGTAATATTTTCTATGTGAATTTCCTGGGCCTGCCGCGGGCTGCTGCGGCTCCTCCTCCCGTCTGCAGTTAGTCCATCGCCGTCGGTCTCCTCCCCGTGCTAAAGGCGGATAGCCAGAGTTTCGTCGACATACGCAATTTACCATCAAGCGCATTTATCGGCCTAAAATATCTCTAGATCTATAAATTAGGTCATTTCAACTAACTGGCTGTCCCTTTCGCTTCTCGGAGTATTATTTAGGTTACTGAGAGATTCCAGAAGTACGTGTCCAGCTAGAGATGCGGCCGCTGTCACTGATAATCAGTTCTAAGTTAATGTCTTTAATTTTCGCCGTTAATTCTGTTAGGGTGTTGTCATTATATTCCCGCAAATGGGTTAAGTAACTGCATAAGGCTTGCTTAGGCTTAAGGCCCTTAATTACATATAAAGCAATCGAATATCAGGTTTTCCATAGCGGTTAATCTACAGTAATACTGGAGGATAGTAAAGAATGCAAGGAACGTCCCAATCCACCTTCACAAGAGCTCACGACTTTATTCTTACCATAACTAACAAGTATACCAGCGAAATATGCATATCTATTAAAGAAGCAAATAACTCCCTTTCCCTCCCGTGTGGTTTGATTAAGTTAGTTTTAGAATTTAGATAGTGAAAAGCCTAAATATCGGCTGAAATAACAGAGCGTGCAAAAAACACGTCTGCCGGGTCAGGCCCCGAACGCCCGACCTCCTATCGTTGCTAGGATAGTCACAATCGACGTATCCAGGCAATGCTTTACAGCAAGGAACCCTGCCTCGCAAAATGCGCGCCCGCGCAAAATGCGAGCCCGCGCAAAATGCGGTCGAGTAGTCTCGCCCACTTCACACACATATATATATATATATATATATATATATATATATATATATGTAAAAGATAATTTATTATATATATAAAGGAGCGGGTTTACCGACCCTTATTTATTATTTATTTATTTATTTATTTTATTATTATTTCTTCGCATATATTTGCTCCTTGGCTGCTTTTGCCTCGCTGCTACTCCGCCATTGCTGCTCGCAGGTCACTTGCTCTGCCGCCGTACCTTGTATCGCATGCATTTTTAGAAATAGAGGATGAATTGGCTGAACTGGAGGAACGTCGTGCTGCATTATTGGTGAAGCGCGACAAAAGACAGAGCGTGCGTTCAGAAGGAAAACAAGATGGCGCGGGCACCAGCTTGGATCAAACCAAGCCGGCGGCGGGCTACACCATGGATCCGGTGGCAGCGGAGCCAACAACTGGTGCCTCCTATGTGGATGCGGCCTCCTTAGGCCGCCCGGAGGACGGTTTCTGTGCCTATGGAAAGGACAGGGGTCGCTCGAGGACCACTACCCGTCGGAGACGTTCGTCGAGCGGCTCGTCGAGTAGAAGCGCCAGCCGTCGCAGACGCAGTAAGTGGAGTTTGAAACGTTTCACAGTGGGGCGAAAGCACATCTCAAAAGCAAACTGTTATGAACTGATAGCTGCAACGGGCCAGTGGGCACTAGGGATAAAACAGCTGGGCGTTAAGGACTACAGAGCGTTAGTCGAACACATGGTTTTCCTCTCACTCAGGGCGCATACCGGTGAGTACCTGGACTCAGCCCATGTGGACTATGATTTATCGATTAGGATTTTGGCTGAAGACATAGGTTTCGCGGCGTTCTCCAGTGCGAACAGGGGAACAAGTGTGTTACACTATGGTTCCCTGAATATTAAGGCGAAGAGAGCCGGTACATCAATTAATCAGATGCGGAAACAGGGCCAGCAACCCAAGAGGCCATGCTATGCCTGGAATGGAGAGCAGGGCTGCCATAGAGGGGAGGATGAGTGCCGCTTTAGTCATGTCTGTTCAAAGTGTAATGGAAGGGGTCATAAACGCGCGGCCTGCAAAGTTTGACTCGACACAGCGAGTAACTGCATCAACCAAGTTGTGATCTTTGAAGGTGATCAGAGCGACTTGGAGGCGGGGGGGGCTAATGGAGCCAAAACCTATATTGTTGAACGGGTCTTTGTAGGTGACCGGGTCGTTTTGGCAGAGAAAGATAAAGTGGCGGGTGATGCAGTCCTCCCCCCCCCCTTGCGGGAGAATTGATAGACAATTGATTGAACCAAGTGGTATGGGCGACCGAGGAAATGGGAGCAACAGCCGAGCGGCAGGGGTCTTTGTAGGTGACCGGGCCGCTGTAGCCAACTTGAGTGTGTGTGATCGGTTTGTCGTCTTTGAAGGTGACGGTAGCACCGGGCTAGCGGGGGGTGACCCGCGACAAAGTGACGACATAATGGATAACGACACTGCACGGAATCGGGCCGATCGAACCGACCGGAGGCTAATCGACAGTTGTAACATCGCTGGATCGGACGATGGCACTGATATAATGGTTCCTGGCCGACAACAAAGTGACAAGGACAAAGCTGATGATGTTATTCCGGTGAACTGTGGTCGCTTGCTTATGCCGGCCTGTGATTTAGATTGTGTGGAAGTACAAGAGGAGGCCGATGGACTAATTGTCTCAGTTTGTGAGGTAGAGGGCCAGACACCCGTTGTGTTTAGAGTTGCCCGGGATTGTGTCAGCGGAATTTGCTGGTGTGTCTATGTTCTGGCAGGCATGGCCTGTCAGCTTAAACCATGTCGTTTCTTTTCAGAGTTAATTCTCAGGGGCGAGGTGGATGCTGATGCTTCCTATTTACTTCGAGGTATAGTTTTTGGTTTTAGGGTAGTAAATTCAGAATTTAACCAAAATTACGAGGCAAATAATAGTAAACGGCTGTCAAAATGTGACCGGGACCTGATTGAAGAGAAGTTGAAGGTCGAACTCGATCAGGGTATAATATCTATTACCAATTCTACCCCCCTATGTGTACACTCGATGTTTGTTGTCCCAAAGGATGTGGGGGGGGGGTCGACTTGTGGTCAATTGTAGTAGACCTCGTGGCCTGTCGGTAAACTCCGCAACTAGTGAGGTAGCTCAAAAATTCAATTATCTGAGTGTCGATAGTGTCATTGATGTCCTCGTCATGGGAGATTTTCTCTCGTCCATCGACATAAAAGATGCCTATAGGGCGGTACAAATACACCCTGATGACCGAACCAAACAAGGGATTAAATGGGCTTTCAAGGGAAAAAGGGACATTTACATGCTTGATAATCGCCTATCCATGGGCCTCGCCTCCAGCCCTTTTATCTTCACAAGAATCTCTAACTTCATCGTTAGGTGTGCTAGGCGTGAGGGGGCAGATAGAGTCATCAATTATCTTGATGACTTTTGTGTCATAGGCTCATCATGGGAGGAGTCAGCCGCCTATCAACAAAAAGTAGTAGTAATCCTATGTAGGTTGCGGTTCTTTCTGAGTTTTAAGAAACTCCAGTCACCAGCGCAGAAGATGAGATTTTTGGGGATTGATGTTGACACAGTCGGTCTCGAATTGACTTTACCGGCGGATAAACTTAAGAAACTCTATGGAGTCCTTGCCCATTTTCGTGGCCGTAAGAGAGCTAGGAGAAAGGAACTTGAAAGATTGGGTGGTCTACTAGCCCATTGCGCAAAGGTTATCAGGGGTGCCCGCACCTTTTGTCGCGGAATTTATAACCTGATCGCTTCTGTACGCGAACCATATTACTTTGCTAGGCTAAGTGCAGGGTTCAGACAAGACATTGACTGGTGGGAAAAGTTTGCGGGTCGCTTTAACGGTAAGGCCGCTATGTTGGGGAGGTTTACCCCAGTTCAATCTGTATATAGTGATGCCTCAAGTTGGGGGATGGGAGCCACCCATGGTGATGATTGGCTTGTGGGTTCCTATAATGAGAAGGCGGATGAGGCCTTGCAGCTTTATGCAGGCCACCATCATGTCTCGCCTGATAGGAGCCTGGGCGCCGCTCATATTAATATTAAGGAGATGGCTGCAGCATGGGAGGCGGCTGATCGATGGGCCCATTGTTGGGGCGGTTCCTCAATTATATTCGTGACTGATAGTGTTGTGGTCCAGGCAGCCCTTAATACGGGCCGCTCGCGCTCTAATGTTATAATGTCCTACTTGAGGCGACTTTTTTGGCTCGCGATTGAAGAGAATTTTGTTTTTAGCTCATGTTATATTAATACCTCTAAGAATATAACTTGCGATGCACTTAGTAGATTGGCTGATAAGGGAAGTGCGGCCAGAATCGCCACTGTAGATGAGAGTTGGAGGCTGTGCTGTAGGAGCATTTTTGAGACCCCTTTTTTCTTTTGTTCCAGGACGGGAGGACTTAAGGGGGGAGCAGCGCCTCTATGAGCAGGGATATTACGCCCCAAACTCCTGGTCTGATAGAAACGTCCAAATTAAGCGTTACCTGCGTTTTGTGGATCAAGTGGGGGAACATAGGGCCCCGCTACCATGCTCCTCTAAGTGGGTTGCCCTGTACGCAACCTGGTTGGCTAAGGATCTCGCCTATAGCTCCATCTTATATTATCTTTCGGGCCTAAATTTTTATTTAAAGCAGAATGGTTCCCCGGAAATCGCATACTCTGACTACTATGTCGCCGCAACCTTAAAGGGTATAAGGCGCTCAAAGGGCGATACCCCTAGGAGGGCCCCGCCTCTCCTTCCAAACATGGTGCTTAAGATTTTTGAGGGCTTGACCCTAAACTCAGGA
The DNA here is from genome assembly GCA_030323885.1 of Branchipolynoe longqiensis. Taxonomy (NCBI): domain Eukaryota; kingdom Metazoa; phylum Annelida; class Polychaeta; order Phyllodocida; family Polynoidae; genus Branchipolynoe; species Branchipolynoe longqiensis. Next base: position 81,239,999 of record CM059197.1, on the reverse strand, counting down.
CACACGGCTTGGCGGGCAGCCGTTTTGCTGTCATTTCGTGCATTGCTTAGAAAAAGCCAGGTCACCACCTCAGATGCGGCCTTGACCCGATCAGATTTCACCTTCTTTGATTGGGGCATGGTAGTACGGGTAAAAAAATGCAAGACCATCCAATTTAATGAGAGGATTCTCGAGATACCTGTCGCTAAGTGTTGCAACCTCGCCCTTTGCGCAGTTTTTTGGACACGTAAGCATTTTGATGAGATACCTGCTGGGCCGGGTGATATGGCCTTTAGGCTTCCAGCTGATGTCGGTTCCACTCCGATGTCATATTCGTCTTACCAGTCCATGCTAAAATTATTTACCAATATTGCTGGCCTGGGTGAGTTTGATTTTACCTCCCACTCCCTCCGCCGGGGCTATTTGTGGTGCTACAATTGAAGAGATTAAGATGAGGGGGGACTGGGCCAGTGAAACGGTCTACGCTTACCTGAAAACGCCATTGCAGGTTCGTATAATGAATGACCTGAGGGTTTCCTCTTCGCTGGCCCAGTTGAGTTAAGCGAGTAGTGGTTGGGGGGGGGGGGCTCTCTTTGAGGGCCCCCTTTGGCTATTTTCTTTTGCCCGGCCATGGGCCTTTCCTTGCAAAATAAAAGACTGGAAGGTTCCCACCCACTCCTCGTTTGCGCTCCTTCCTCTCCCTCCACCATAGCCAGTTTTATGTAAAATATAATTTATTATATATATATAAAGAGGCGGGGTTTACCTACCTTATTTATTATTTATTTATTTTATTATTATTTCTTCGCATATATTTGCTCCTTGGCTGCTTTTGCCTCGCTGCTACTCCGCCATTGCTGCTCGCAGGTCACTTGCTCTGCCGCCGTACCTTGTATCGCATGCATTTTTAGCTTTGATTGGTAGGGCTATTTTCTTTTGCCCGGCCATGGGCCTTTCCTTGCAAAATAAAAGACTGGAAGGTTCCCACCCACTCCTCATTTGCGCTCCTTCCTCTCCCTCCACCATAGCCAGTTTTATATATATATATATATATATATGCATACAATAAAACCTCTCTAACCGACCACCTCCACAGATCAACCACTCCACTATATCAATCGCTTTATATGGGTCCCGAAGGATTGCCCATACAATACCATTCTAATGATAAAAAAAACTCCCTAAACCGACCACCTCCTTAAATGAACCATTTAAAGTCGGTCCCATGGTCGGTCGATTTAGAGAGGTTTTACTGTATATATATAGCCAACATGTTTAAGTAGAGTTATTAATAACTCTCTATTGCATTTCCATGATATTGGTAGCCTAATTGGTGTCAAAAGAGTTTATAATAGTACTACTGTAATATCGACCCGTAGCCAACAACAAACATCCCGGGCCTCTTTGCTCTCACCGTCCTTATAATGTATCAGATGTTGGTAGGACATCACATCCCCAACAAACAACAACCTTTGGGCACTACTACTATAACAAGAGGTGTTGCCTTGACACCTAGCTCACTAATACACCCTCATGTCTTACAAGGTGATACCATGGCGCTGCCCAGCAGCCTCTACCCACGTGCGGACAGTTGTACGCAAACACCGGGACATTGTTCCGGCGGATGCACATTGTTGTGTGGGCGAACGTAAACAACGTCTCGGATGAGCACCCATCTCCCTCCCCAACCTCCCCTCCCTCTTGGATGAACATCCAGCTCCCCCGCCCCCCATTGGATGAGCACCCATCTCCCTCCCTTCCCTCCCCTCCCCGGCCCGCCTGGCAGCTGAGCCCAAGAGCCCGCACGTGCTTTGTTGTTCCTGCCCCGGCCTCTCAGCTAACACCTCACCCCGTACCGCACTAACACCGCCCGTGATTGGCCCACCCGGGACTTCCGGGGAAAGTAGGTCAGGTCGTGACCAATCAGAAACCGCCGCTCAGATTAACCCTCAGCCGTAACGTCACCCTCCTCCTGCGAGCAAACTGAGGAATTCCATTCGGATTTCACGATTCACAGTGTCTGCACATCCCCTCTGTCTTCGTTTCATTAAATTTTATATTCGCCGAAAGTCTCAGTCCATTAACGACGAACTGGAATAAAACAGAAACCACCGTCTGCATCGCAGAACTCACCCAGCGCGCCGCAGTCGGAGGGAGTAACCTGGAACAGCTCATTACCATAACTAAAGGGTCGTCCATCGGCGTGCAAACACTGAGTAGTCTAGACTGGCTTCGGACGGGACGGTGAGGTTTTTGCTTTGTTGCATGTTTACCGGAGCACACAGATGAGCGAAACAACCCCGGAGGTAACTTCACTTGATTAATAAGTCTGCTGCTATTCGGCTCCGGTTAGCGCGCCCGCGCCTCGCTGAGGCAGCAGCAGTAAGAGAAGGCGGCGCCGCGCGGGGGAAGCTCGGCCGGAGCAGCAGGGCTCCTCTCCCGTCAGCCACTTGGTCATCCCGGCCGTCAGGGAAAATGGCGGCCAGCGGAGCTAGTTGGAAGTACGGGTGTATTAGGTGGTGGGCGGCCGCCCTGCTTGTCGCCTCGGTCGTGGGTTCTGATCACGATCTGATGACAAGCACGACGAATGGACTGGAGGGCTGCGCCGCCGTCAGAGCGGCTTATTCCAGTAAAGGATTTAACTACGCCGACGTCCCGACCAAGATGATTTCAGGTGAGGTTTGTGTTGTGGCTGTGAGTGGGGTGGGCTGTGTCGGTCTCGTTGTGCGGGGCGCGGACCTACACAGGCCGGGTCAGTCGGGGGAGGGGAGCGGCCCCCAGCCCTGTCTATCTGTCTGTCTGACCCCTTCTAACTGTCTTAGTTTCAAGTCACACTGCGACTCGTCGACGTCGCCCCACACCCTGTTTTTACCGTAGTCAGCTCGACGTTTGATTTACCAGGAATTATAAGGGGAATAATGATTTAAAGTTATTTTAGCGTGTGCAATAGATTATACTACATCATTGCCACATTAACTTGGGTGTGCCCAGAGGGCCAGACCCAGTGCATCACTCATCACTGCATATCCTACATAATTAAAACATTGCAAATATTGAAATAACTCAACAACTGAACTAAGGAGGTCTGGTAGGTACGACAACGTAAGAAAGGGAAATAAAACACAATAGTCAATACCATACATTATACAATCATGATACTTAGATATCTAGACCTCAAAACCGTTTAAACTATCTCAATATCTTCTAGACTATAGAACCAAAGTTATGACAATTCTACGTCTTAGACTTAGAATCGTCATAACTTTGGTTCTATTGAGATAGTTTAAACTGTTTTGAGGTCTAGATATCTAAGTATCATGATTGTATCATTGTATAATGTATGGTATTGTGTTTTATTTCCCTTTCTTGCGCATCGTACCTACCAGACCTCCTTAGTTCAGTTGTTGAGTTATTTCAATATTTGCAATGTATTACTAAGATTAATAACTTATTAACTCTCACTAAGATTGCCGAATGACCCCATCTTTGGCAGGCTTTGTCAAAGTTTGTGTTGTATGACCATGCCCATGGGCATGGTGAAGTAATTACTCAATTAAATTAGGGTAGGCCAACGGGCCCAACTTTTGTGAGTAGAATTAGATGAAAGACGTTGATGTATTCTTAATGCTTTCACTTCGGACAATGGGAATATATATCATAGGGTGTTTTGGGAAATTTGGGGTGGCGTTAGAATAAAGCAGCATAAATTAAACTATCTCAATATCTTCTAGACTATAGAACCAAAGTTATGACAATTCTACGTCTTAGACTTAGAATCGTCATAACTTTGGTTCTATAGAAGATATTGAGATAGTTTAAACGGTTTTGAGGTCTAGATATCTAAGTATCATGATTGTATCATTGTATAATGTATGGTATTGTGTTTTATTTCCCTTTCTTACGCGTCGTACCTACCAGACCTCCTTAGTTCAGTTGTTGAGTTATTTCAATATTTGCAATATTACTAAGACTAATAACTCTCACTAAGATTGCCAAATGACCCCATCTTTGGCAGGCTTTGTCAAAGTTTGTGTTGTGTCACCATGCCCATGGTGAAGTAATTACTCAATTAAATTAGGGTAGGCCAACGGGCCCAACTTTTGTGAGTAGAATTAGATGAAAGACGTTGATGTTTTCTTAATGCTTTCACTTCGGACAATGGGAATATATATCATAGGGTGTTTAACTTTTGGGAAATTTGGGGTGGTGTTAGAATAAAGCAGCATAATCCGATAAAATTATCACATTTTAGAAAGCAAAACACTGACAGCCCACTTATTAAGTATTTATTGTTCACTTCAGATATAATTATACATGCAAGGCCAAGGTTAGCCACATAATGATCATCGTGGCATGATAGTGATGACATGACTCACGCCATGGCATGTCGCGTGATTATAAATAACAATAAACTAGGTATGTGCCAAAAAATTTAAAACCCCATCAATAATAAAACAAAAGGCACCACTGGAAAGACCTTGAAACGTCATTCAACATGACACCAAGATTATGGGAATAGGTGGAGTATTAAGCAAGTTATGGCCTTTTCCAACTCTGAAATTGGTAATTATTTTCTTACATAAAATTAAGGTATAAGCACTAGATTTCTGTGACCGAAATTGGTGACTCATTCTCTGACCAATAAGCCACCACATGTAGCTCCTCTATTGCATTCCGCCTCGTGCCAATTCTGAGTGCCTCGTCACAATTTCCCCAAACTCAACAGTATATAAGATTAATAATGGCTACACATTCCAGTTAACTTTTTTAAAATTCCAGATTGATATAAAAGGGTGAATTTTCAGGTTGAAATTGGGTGAAACTTTTGAAGTTATTATTGGATTGTAGCTCCTCTATTGCATTGTGACTCGCGCCAATTCTGAGTGCCTAGTCACAATTTCCCCAAACTCAACAGTATATATAAGATTAATAATGGCTGCACAGTCCAGTTAACTTTTTTTAAATTCCAGATTGCTGAAAAAGGGTGAATTTTAAGGTTGAAATTGAGTGAAACTTTTGAAGTTATTATTGGAATAGCAAAACTTAACCAAATGGAAATATTGTTAAACTAAGCTGTAAAGGGATTCCCATACTACATAATATCCAAAAATCATCAAGATTGACCAATGCAAACCAATCATAGAGCCGTTTTTCTAGACCCCTCCAAAAAAACGGTGCGATTGGCTGGATCAGTTTTGTTGTAAGAAAATATCCGCCGTTTGCGCACATACCTAAATAAACACCGCAGTGTACAATCATTCAAACGGCAGCTTGACAAGGTGTCAACAACAATACCAATTGAACCACAGATTCCAGGATACACCCAGCTAACGCCAGCAGATTCAAACTCATTACTGCACATGACTAAACTGAACACAGCGTCCTCACCACATCATCATGTGATGGGCTCTGATGGTGGAGTCTCCAACTAGGCCTGAGCATATAGCTCAAACACTCTAATCTAATCTGTCAGCATTTATTAAGTATTTATGGTTCACTTCAAGTTCATATATAATTATATATGCATGGTTAGTCATATAATCATCATGTTTGTTGTTTTACATCCTAGCAACATCTAAGGTCATATCAGGACGGTTACCAACTTGTGACAGTGCGCACTCATGGCGACTTTATAGTGCTGTCCCACTGGGAAACCAGGCCACCAGCACCATGACCCGATATCCCACTCAGTCACATTATCCGGACACTGAGCTAACCAGTCCTTGTCCTATCCTAATAATGCCGGGCACCAGGCTAGGAAGCGACAAGTATAAATTTTGACGTCATTGGTTTGACTCGACCCCATGATCTACCAGCACGGGAGGCATGGGCTCTAACTCATTCGGCTTCCCATCTGGTCAATATGATCATCATGGCATATGGCTCATATGTCATGTCGCCTGATTATGCATAACAATAAGTCATGTCAATCAAGCTAAGAAAGGTAGGGTAGCGGTTGATTATAGCATTCTACCTAATATATTAATCTAAATAAATGCTAGAATAGAAGCCGACACAACTGTGTATCTATCTTCCTGTGTGGTTTTGTCCGCCATCTTCAGTCTGAAACCTTTTTGTTAATATGTAAAATTGTAATGCACCCTGACCACCCTTCCCTCCAATCATTACGCAATGCTTCTAATCTGTGCCGGTTGGGTTACACGGATACTCCGCTGGGCCCATATGCATGGGGCGGTGTTAGCGCTCCAAACCTGTGGTTACCGGCGATCTCCGGGTTAGCGGCAAAAAGTCAGTATGTATGTGGCCGCTTTAGGGAAACGCCGCAAGTTTAAAGGCGTCTACGCTAACCCCAACCCATATCAAGTTTACTGTCGGGGTTAGGAACCGATTAGGCGCAAATCTATTCAATGCGATCATATCTAACAGAATTAGATACTCAAAATGTGAAATTTCATTAGATTAACCCTAAAATCGAACCAAAATTAATGTTGCCGCCGCCGCATCGGCGGCGATATATTATGGCAAAATCTATTCAAAGCTATCATATTTAACCTAATTACATACTCTCAAAGTGAATTTTTATCAAATTAACCACAAAATCGAAGCAATATTAATGCCGCAGCTAAATCGGCAGCGATATTAATTAATAGCGTCGTATCGACGAATGTAAGCAAAACAAATCGCTGAGGCTGGCGGCGATATTGGGAAATAGCAGTGCTCGCCGGGAACAGGCCCAGAGGGATTTCCCAAATCTATAAATAACTTATAGGTTAGCTAACGCCACCGCGCTTTGGACCCGTACATACCCCATGACCGATTCTCCAACACCGGCGTTAGCTAACCCGAACCCCGGCCTTAACACGGAGCCAATAAATTATTCTTCATGCATACGGCCCCTGGTCTGTTATTAACACGTAAGACTGGCCATACATTTGACAGGTGTGACATTTCAGGTTTCACCCCAGAGAAGTTACTTAGGAAGCGAAGGCTGGGAGTCAAATTTCACACGGAGGCGTTTACTACAGTAGTCTTACAACCACTAATCTGTAGTTACAATTTAACATTGAATTCGTGGAGCCATCTTTACATTAAGGGGCTGTCACACATCAACGGATTGGGGAAACGGAAAGGAACGGAACAATGTCCGTTGATATCCGGCCCGATCCGGTACAAGTTTTGAACATGCACAATACTTGACGTCTACAGTTCTTGACTGGTTTGAGTTTGTTTAGTCCGCTTATCGTCTGTTTGTCCGGCGATGTCGCAACATTTTGATACTTATCATGCCCAACCACCACCGGACTAGAAAATTCTGTCCGTTGCTCAATCCCGTGATGTGTGACAGCTGCTTTAGGATTTCCAACACGTTCAAGTGCCTGTGAAACAGTCACTGGCAGTGGGCAATTTTGGGCCTGTTTAAAATTTTTGTTAGTTGAATGTATGGTCCATTAAGTCTCCTATATTATACTAATTAGTATATAGGACGTAATTAGGACGGCTACTCACGTCGGTGACTTGATAGGGCTGCCTGACTGGCCTGATTCATCAAACCATTGTCGTATCCGATGGAGTTGAGTGTCGTCCATACTTTTAACACAAAGAATTAACTTGATGATTATAATTTACCTGTCTTTAGTTCAAAGTAATGTTTGTTATGAATGGTTGACTTAGTATACCCTTCTATTATATTTGATCTATACAGCAACAACAAAAAAAGCGAACAAAATTAATGCACCCCTAGATTGAATATGTAGAATCAGAGCTGGGTAAATATCGCTGCTCTTGAAAATGTGGTGCTTCCATGGACTATGCAACTTCAATGCTACATGAATGATAAAGGTCAGTTATATTAGCACCAATCACCGAATCAGACAGCGAGCCAATAAAGCGACGGATGCGATTTAGTTGACGGCGAATATGGTATCCGTTTAGATATGGTTTTGATGTGAGCTAAGTGGCCGTTTGATAGCGGGCCAGCCGTTATCTGCTGATTACAGATAATTGGCAATGAAAGTGGGTGGATGTGGGTCGTGTAGACTTGGGCTAATTACGAGTCCTGGGTGTGTTTGATTGTTGCTTTAATGACCTCAGTGTTCACTGTCTGTGATCAGGGAGTATAAGGCTGTGTGGGCTGGATGGATTTAGCTCTGTTACCAGTGTTTGTGTAAAGCGGCTGTCACACCTCGCCGGATTGAGCAACGGACGGAATTGTCTGGTCCGGTGGTGGTGAGTATCAAAATGTGTCAAAATGTTGCGCTATCGAGTCAATGGACATTGGATGAATGGATAGCCAATGGACGAAACAAACTCAAGCTGGACAAGAACCGTAGACGTCAGTCCGGTGGCATCCATTCCTAGTTTTGTGCATGTTCAAAACTTGTACGAACACAAAACAGACTTTGTTCGGTTTCTGTCACTTTCCCCCAATCCGGTGACGTGTGATGGCCTTTAAGGGATATTGTATGGGCGTATTATGATAAAGTTATGTAGTGACAGTTCAATCATAGAAAGCATGCACAATTAATGTTGGCGTACATGTAAAAACGCTCACAGTAGTAGTAGTGTAGTTACTTCGTTATTCCTTCTAGGCGGAAGCAAATGCTTAATCAGTGCACTAGGGCATGGTAACTTTATAGTGCTGCACCACTGGGAGACCAGGCCATCGGTACCATGACCCGATATCCCGCCATCATATTATCCTGACACCATACTAACCAGTCCTTGTCTTATCCTATTTATACTGAGCGCCAAGGGCATGTTGAGACCTGGTTCGGTAGAACCCAGTAATATTTTTCCACGAATAAAGAACCATCGGTACTTCTCCAAACTGGCTGGGCATATCTGTGCTGATAGATTGTGTCCACAGCCACCCGTGACCATATGAAACAATAGGATTATAGACTCATTCCCTGTTCCGTCAAAAATTCACTCATACATTGGGCCCAGGTCGTGGTTAGTAGGAGGGAACATAAAGGAATTATCCAGAAACGGTACCAGCTATTACTATAATTAGTCATTGGTTTGACTCGGCTGGGGTTCGAACTCCACGCGGGAACCCTGCCTCTACCGATTTGGCCACCGCATCCAGTGACATGTGTTCAGTGTGCATTGTGGGTAAACTGCTTGGTCCTGGCTGGTTGTGTTTCCACCTCACCTTCTCCCTGCTGAGAACTGATAGGATCCTCTTCTGTAAGTTTGCGGCCAGTGTGAGCAGGCAGCCGCTTCGTCAGTCAGGCTCTTGCTAATTCAGTGTGTTGGGTGGGGTGGGTGGGGGGGGGGGGGTGAAGGCGGTCTGTTGCCCGGCGTCCCGGCTAGTTAGGGCCGGTAGATGTCAGCAGGAAATGCATTTTTCATGTTGGTTGGCGCCCCGTCTTGCCCCGGGATTCTGCCCTTGTTGATAAGATTGCGGGCCGGCCGGTGTGTCGGCAGGATGCCTGCCCGACATCGTGCCCCGCCCGCCGGGCGCGATGGCCGAATCGGTAGAGCGCAGGCCTCGCACGCGGGATATCGGTAATTCGGTTGCCGGTCGAGTGAAAGCAATGACTTATCAAATGTATACTTGTTGCTTCATAACCAGCTGCTCATGCATTATTAGGATAGCACATGGACTTGTTAATGTTAGTCCACCGTTACTTGATAGTTTGAAGCAACTTTGATTTAAAGCTGCATAGTCCGATGAAATATCAAATTTTCAAAACCAAACCAATTATCTAGATTTGATTTTACATATCTAACTTAGATACTGATGCACTTATTAAGCATTTGTTTCTGCATAGAAGGCAATACCGAGTCAATTTAACAGAACCTGTTACTGCAGAAGTCTATGGGGTCAGAGTTTTGGCAAGCTTGCCAAAACTAATTGTCCATGTTTGCATTCAAAATATCTCAAAAGTTTACAATTTAAAATAAAAGTAACTTTGAACTAATGTAAAGTAGATACTAGTGATCGATCTAATATATATATCTGAGAAAAAGTACAGAAATTCAAAACCATCGGACTATGCAACTTTAAAATGAGCTACTTCAATGGTATTTGAAATGATGTAAACATGCCTATTTAATTTTGGTGTGCTTACTAAAACTCTGACCTCCATTGGGCTTCAGCAGTAAAGTGTTCTATTACTTTGACGCGGTATGCGATTGTATCTAGACAAAAATGCTTACCAAATTGTACCAGTATCTAAATTAGATATGTAGAATCAAATCTAGATTACATGTTTTGCTTTCAAAAGTTGAAATACTTAAAAATTGATACTTGTCGCTTCCTAGCCAGACGCTCGGCATTACTAGGATAGGGCAAGGAGCAGTGGAATGAGGAAGACCAGTCGTCTGTGACTGAAATTTCCCCTGCTTAAGCAACTAATGTACCCCCCAAAAAAAAAAAGAGAAAAAAAGTTGGATGCTTTTGTCGCAACATCTCTCGTACCAGTTATGGGAACATTGCCAGGATAACAATTTGATATGGAACTTGCCGATCAGAATCTCAAGCAGCAAAACTAGCAGCCTTCGGTCTACGTTTGTGGGACTTCGGTATGGTATGTTGTATGGTGGGGGGGGGGGGGGGGTCTATATTGGCCAAAGTGCTGGCTGGATATGTGAGTCGTTCCCTCCCTTCGCACCTGGTTACCATGGATACTACTCGGTCTGACATACCGTTAAATGTGCTTCACATTTGATTTGGAGAACGTGGGTTGGTCCGTCAGCTGGTGGAGGTCGAGATGGCGCTGGGTGTGCAAGTGTCTAACAAACTTGGCTGTGCCTGTTTGCTACCATCTTCTTCTTTTTGAGGAGTGCGACGTAGTTCAGGCGGTAGAGTGTCCGGAACGTGTCGGGTCATCCGATCGATCCTGATCAGTGGACCCATTTGTAGTTTGGGCTATTTTCCGTTCCAACCAGTGGACCACAACTGGTTTGATTAAAGGCTGTGGGAAAGTGCATATAAAAGACCCCTTCCTGCTTATCAGAAAGAGTAGCCTGTATGGTGGCAGCCGGTTTCCTTTTTTTTTAAACAAAAATTGGCGATGATCAATGTGGTCTAGACTAGACGGGTAGTTAAATATAACAAAGTTGCTACCATATTTTCCGGAAATGCCAGAGTATTGAATAATCAACTGGAGTAGCAAGGGCGGGAGGGGGGGGGGGGGGTAAGACCCAGTCAGGCCGCGGCACGAGGTTGGTTGGTTGGTTGGAGTTTCACGTCCTGGCAACATCTGCGGTCATATCAGGATGGGCACCAACTTGTGACTGCACACTCATGGTGAGTTTATAGTGCTGGTCCACTGGGAAATCAGGCCGTCGGCAGCTTGACCCGATGCCCCACAGTCACCTTATCCTGTTACCATGGTAACCTGTCATTGTTCTATCCTATTAATGCAGAGCTGGGAAGCGACACGTATCAATTTTGTACGTCATTGATTTGACCCAGCTGGGATTCGAACTCCTGCCCTTCCTTCGGTGTCAACAGTAATCACTATACGCTGGACGCGGTGGCCGAATCGGCAGAGCGCAGTCTTCTTTTGCGGAAGGAAGGGCATGAGTTCAAATATGTGTCAAGTGACAGAAGGGTACCCGATCTTGGATTGTGTTCATGTTGACACTGTGTGATGGGTGATAAGTGGCATGCTGACCTGTGTTGTCAGGATTGGGGGGTGGGGGGGGGGGGGGCTGCTTAGAATAGCATCTGGAGCCGCTGGGAAAGGATTACGCGCAGGAAGAACGAGGCGAGATAATGGGAGATAAGGCGACCAGATAAGACTACTACCAGAGGTGTATTCTTACTGCGCATGCGCAATGTTGTCTTAAGGACCGTCCGACCGGAAACTGAGGCTGAGATGGGGGAGGGGGGGGGCACTTTTTTGTTCCGGTTTGCTAGTCATTTCTAATGTAAGAAATTTAGATTTTGGTATTTCTGATTACAATAAACACTACGTTTATGCATTACATACTTACATACCAGACGGGATGGCCGAATGAGTTAGAGCGTCCGTCTCCCGTGTTGGTGGATCATGGGTTGGAACCCTGGTCGAGTGACTTACAAATTGATACTTCCCGCTTCCTAGCCAGGCGCTCGGCATTATTAGGATAGGGAAAGGAGCAGTGGAATGAGGAAGACCAATCGTCCACAATTTCCCCTGCCTAAACTAGTGTACAAACAAAACATTACATACATTGAGTTTTATAGTGAGTATTCATGTGATAATGTGTATTTTGTTAAAAGTAGTCTGTTATCCTCTTGGTGAGACATGCCCCCTGTTAGGGGGTGGGGGTGAGAAGGAGGGAGGGGGTGCAGTTTGATAACCCACATGTGGACGTCGGCCCGTGCCCGGCGGGGACCCCGCCCCGGGGGGTCGGCGGCCGGGTCTAACTTATAGCGGTAGGGGTTGGTTATTGGAGTTTTGCTTCCTGGCAACATCTATGGCCATATCAGGACGAGAGCGGTAGAGGTGGTGGTCTGAAGGGAACCGTGAGGCTGCTATGTTGAGGCCTAGGCCTAGGGATGCCTGTGTGGATCCTACCTGTCACGTGCCCGGTGGGAACCAACATCGCTGACTGGGCGCGGTGGCCGCATCGGTAGAGCGCAGGCTTGCTGTGCGGAAGGTCGGGAGTTTTTATTCCCCGTCGAGTTAAACCAATGACTTATAAAATAGATACTTTTGATTCCCAGTCAAGTTAAATCAATGACTTGAAAAATTGATACTCGTCGCTACCTAGCCAGGCACTCGCCATTAACAGGATACGGCAAGGACTGGTTAGCTCAGTGTCCAGATACTGTGACTGAGTGGGAAATCGGGTCATGGTGCTTGTGGCCTGATCTCCCAGTGGACAGTGCAGTAGCAGAATATAATCGCCGGGAGTCTGCAGTGTCAGAATTTGGTACCTGTAGAGGGTATGCACTGACGTCAGGCTAAACAGAAGTGTGGCCATTGTGGCGATACAACCACAATAACAAACCCAACAAACTGAATGGATCGTCAATGGCCGTGAGCAATCTTCATACAGAAAAAGTTAAATATCTCTAAAACCACATCACCTAGACACAAACTGCTTGGAACACATATGGAAAACATGTTTAACAAGAAGATTATATTAAATTGATACGGTTAGGGTTCTGGATTTCTATTAATTTAGAATAAGACTGACGTTTTGCACTGTGCACACCTGCAAACTCAATGCATTGACAATGGCCGTGAGCAATCTTCATACAGAACAAGTTAAATATCTCTAAAACCACACCACCTAGACACAAACCGCTTAGAACACATATAGAAAACATGTTTACCAAAGAGATTTATATTATATTTATACGGTTACGGTTCTGCATTTCTATTAATTTTGAAAACTGAAATAATGATCTACTATGTTACTGCAACCGGCAGTTTGTTTCCTGGTTGATATCGCCACAATGGCCGCACATCCGGTTGATGATGTCACAGGAGTACCCTCTATCCCGATATTAACTTAGGTTGCCAGGACGTAAAACCAGCCAACCAGTCACAAGTCGATATGAACTTAGATGTTGATATGAACTTAGATGTTGATATGAACTTAGATGTTGATATGAACTTAGATGTTGATATGAACTTAGAAGTTGTAGGGCGTAAAACTCCAACCGACAAACCCACACGGCTACCATGCAGACAGATCGAGTCAGTGCCGCCTTTCTGTTTATTGCTTCATTGGGGCCGAGCGATTGTTTGGGGGGAAATGGAAAAGTGAATTAGGCGATTGCCATTATGATTGCGACGGTCGCCAATTTATGTGTTTATTTGCTTGTTTGTTTGTTTGTTTGGCAGAGTGTTTGTTTGTCCGATTGTTTGGCAAAGCGGTACGATGGCATGTCTATCGGGTGTTGTTGGCTGCTGCTGGTAGGGGGCGCCACAGTCTCCTGCTGCTTCCGGTTGCCATTTTGTTACCCACTTGTGCCTGGCGAGGCTGTAATTGGTCGGCGTGAGTCAGCTGGGAAAAGTAGAATCCTGTCTAACCACGGCACGTGATGACTAGCACTGGCGGGGGGGGGGGGGGTTCTCACTCGCTTCTCTTTCTCTCCCTCTCTCCCAGCTATTGGCAAATCGGGATTTTTCTCCCATCCCCCCAGGGCGTTGTATTTGGGGATAGGTGTGTGTGTGTGTCTTTGTTGGCGGGGGGGGGGTGTTATGCTATATTTGTTAATATTAATATTTTTTCAAGTGCTCTCATTCCTCTCAGTTTTGAGACACGTCTTGTCGAATCAGGGATGAAAGGTTTCCGTGGATTTCCGGGATTTTAAAATCCCGCAGCACCATCAGCGTAGATCTATACTAATACGTGGTGAAGACGCCGCAGCACTAATAAATGCTCCAAACACAGCAGCACTATCAGCATATACTACTACTGTACATGCTCCAAACGGCGTAGCACTATCATCATATACCAATATATAGGAAACCCGACTTCTGGATATTTTCCGCGATTCCCTGACAATGTTAAACCTATGGGAGAATATCAGCATTTCCGCTTTTTTTCCCCGGAGACCACTTTCATCCCTGTCGAATGCAACTACGTACGAAGCACTATTTATAACAACGCAGGTGCACAGTTGCAAGAACACACATTATTGACATGAATTGAATGGGGAAAGGACGGGAAGAAGTGTTGTGTTGGCAGCACTAGAAAGCTATGCACGTGTAGTTTCACATGACACTCCCGTCCCAGTGGTCACGTGTCCAGATGGTCCTCAGTCCCCGTGTCCTGCTGCAGTGAAGTTTCTGGTCGCAGCGTTCAGATTATCTGTTGTAAAACCACGTGACCGCTAGTAATTGTACAAACCCAATTAAAGCTGGCGCCGTTGCACCTGTGAGTACTCCAATTCATTATGTAATGCTTCGCCATGAGGACCAGTGTAACAAAACTCAGCATCGATTGGCGGGTAGCGTCCATTACAATTACGGTGACTCGTCCTTATATTATATGTGATTTCCTCCTGTTTATAGAACCGGGTGCGGTGGCCGAATCGGTAGAGCGCAGGCTTTCCATGCGGAAGTTCAGGAGTTCAATTCCCTGTCGAGTCAAACCGATGACTTCCAAAATTGATATTTGCTGCTTCCTAGCCTGGCGCTCTGCATTAATAGGATATGGCAAGGATTGGTTGGTTGGTCTCATATGACCACGTTGGATATCAGCTCATGGTGCCAGCCGTCTGATTTCCCAGTGGGGCGGCACTGTAAAGTTGCCAAGAGCGTGCACTGTTACAAGTCGGTACCCGTCCTGATATGACCAAAGATGTTGCCAGGACGTAAAACTCCAACATCCATCCATCCACCAATATCTCGATTGGCAGGTGGTGCCCAATACGGTGACTCGTCCATATGTTAATTAGATGTAATTTCCTCCTGTTTATAATTTAAGGTTTTGTTTGTTGTTGTTTTACGTCCTAGCAACAGCTGAGGTCATATCAGGACGGGTATCGACATGTGAGTGTCACACTCGTGGCGACTTTATAGTCATTGGTTTCACGTGACATGGGTTCGAACCCATGGGTTCGGATCCCCCGATCTCCCAAAACAGGAGACCGACGCTCAACTCATTCGGCCATCCCTTCTGGTAATAATTTAAGGTGGAAAGGGTGTGTCGGTGGGAGGGGGAGGGGGGGGTCAAATATTGATGGCGCTTGTTCCGAGTGAATCCCGTGCGCCGGTTTCGGACAGCGCTAATTAGCACCACGCTCAACTCATTCGGCCATCCCTTCTGGTAATAATTTAAGGTGGAAATGGTGTGTGGGGGGGGGGGTTGTCAAATATTGATGACGCTTGTTCCGGGTGAATCCCGTGCGCCGGTTTCGGACAGCGCTAATTAGCACCAGCTATGTGGGTCACGTGGTTTTGTTCGTCGCGTGGCTGGGATGACTAAAAATAGATGAAGTAAAAAACAACTCTGTAACGGATCTGGGGGGGGGGCGGGGGGGGGGAGTCCCGGGAACCTTACACTGTAACCAAAATCCTCTTGTACAGCCCCTCATTCAGGTTCCCAACCGAGCTTAGTGTAATGTGGTGGAGGGGGGGGCCCCCCCGCTAATAGTACGGCATGATGTCTCTGATTTTGAAGCCCCTCCCCAGGGTAGGACAGTAACTACATTTTCTACTTGCCCAATCGGCAAAAATACTTGTCCAAGTCAGCCAATTGAAACTGAAATCTGCCGCTGCAGATCAGAAAAATTACGATTTCACGTTAGGATAAACACCGAACTTCACCTGCCCATCTTGAGTAAACTAGGTCACGCCAGTAGGTGCCCCGGGTAATGGGGCAGTCCTTATTGTCCCTACAGTCCCGGTAGGTCCGTCTTTGCATTGCCTCGGCTGATAGTTTTGAGATTGTGCCATATTGATTTTTTACTTAAAGCTGCACAGTCCGATACAAACATCAAATTTCGCTTTCGGTGTAATAATCTCAGCTTGATTTCCGAGAGACCACTTTCATCACTGATATTAAAGCTGCATAGTCTGATGATGAAATATCAAATTTTTTAAACCAAACCTATTATCTAGATTTGATTTGACATATCTAAGTTAGATACTGATGCACTTATTAAGCGTTTGTTTCTGCCTAGACGGCAATAATGAGTCAATTTAACAGAACCTGTTACTGCAGAACTCTATGGTGTTTTGGCAAGCTTGCCAAAATCTAATTTTCCATGTTTACACCCCATATATCTCAAAAGTTTACCATTTAGAATAAAAGTAACTGAACTAATGTAAAGTAGATACTAGTGATCGATTTAATATATTTATCTCAGAAAAAATACACAAATTCAAAACCATCGGACTATGCAACTTTAATCACGGTGGACCAATCGGTAGAGCACATGCTTCCCATGAGAAGGTCGGGAGTTCGATTCCTGTCAAGGTAAACTGATGCCATACAAAATTGATACATGTTGCTACCTTAGTACCTAGCCTGGCGTTCGGTATTACTAGGATATGGGCATGGCCTGGTTAGCTTAGTATTATTATTAGGATAATGTGACTGTGGGAAGGTGGGTTTAGTCTGGTCTCCCAATGGCACAGCACTATAAAATCTCCATGAGTGCGCACTGTCACAAGTCAGTACCCATCCTGAAATTACCTTAGATGCTGTCAGGATGTAAAACTCCAACAACCAAAGCTCTATAGGCTGGCACTTATGACCGTCGTGTGACCATAGACAGTGCCTTCTTGAAATATGCGCACACTTTTTGTTACCCCCCCCCCCCCCCCCCGCCCGCCATCACACACCGACATACCTTCCGATTTATTTCGGAATGGGGTGAGTGAGGATGATACCTCCGAGCACAACCCGTGCCACACAGAAGCCATGCGATGATGTCACTTCTTTACTATTTGTCATTTTCCTCGGTTTTGTTCCTGAGTTACATCATCGCAATTCACACAAGTCCTTATCTTCATAATTAATATGATGTCATCGCTGATTATTTCAACTAGTGTTAAACCGTGGTTATTACCCACCCCTGGGGCAATATGCAGGACGCGGTGTTATCGAGCCAAAACGCGTTTAGATAGGATTTCTGGTTTAGCGCCGAAAAGTCAGTATGCAGGAGGCAGTGTTACGGTAACACCGCGCGTTTAAGGGCGGTGTTAGCGTAAGGTTGTGCCCAAATCTATTCAATGCTGTCATATTTAACAGAATTACATATGCAATAAGTGAAATTTTATCAATTTAACCCTAAATTCGAAGCATTATTAAGGCATTATTAAGGCTACCGCCGCATTGGCGGCGATATTAATACTTCGAATCGACGAACGTACAGTAAACAAACCGCTGCCGCCGCCAGTATGGAAAGCGACATCGATGCGGCGGCGACGGCGGCGATTTGTTTACTTTACGTTCGTCGGTTCGAAAATATAAGTATTAATATCACCGCCAATGCGGCAGTAGCC
>CM059197.1:81112940-81221650 GCA_030323885.1 Branchipolynoe longqiensis | reverse complement strand
GAGAGCAATCTTCATACAGAACAAGTTAAATATCTCTAAAACCACACCACCTAGACACAAACCGCTTAGAACACATATAGAAAACATGTTTACCAAAGAGATTTATATTATATTTATACGGTTACGGTTCTGCATTTCTATTAATTTTGAAAACTGAGATAATGATCTACTATGTTACTGCAACCGGCAGTTTGTTTCCTGGTTGATATCGCCACAATGGCCGCACATCCGGTTGATGATGTCACGGGAGTACCCTCTATCCCGATATTAACTTAGGTTGCCAGGACGTAAAACCAGCCAACCAGTCACAAGTCGATATGAACTTAGATGTTGATATGAACTTAGATGTTGATATGAACTTAGATGTTGATATGAACTTAGAAGTTGTAGGGCGTAAAACTCCAACCGACAAACCCACACGGCTACCATGCAGACAGATCGAGTCAGTGCCGCCTTTCTGTTTATTGCTTCATTGGGGCCGAGCGATTGTTTGGGGGGAAATGGAAAAGTGAATTAGGCGATTGCCATTATGATTGCGACGGTCGCCAATTTATGTGTTTATTTGCTTGTTTGTTTGTTTGTTTGGCAGAGTGTTTGTTTGTCCGATTGTTTGGCAAAGCGGTACGATGGCATGTCTATCGGGTGTTGTTGGCTGCTGCTGGTAGGGGGCGCCACAGTCTCCTGCTGCTTCCGGTTGCCATTTTGTTACCCACTTGTGCCTGGCGAGGCTGTAATTGGTCGGCGTGAGTCAGCTGGGAAAAGTAGAATCCTGTCTAACCACGGCACGTGATGACTAGCACTGGCGGGGGGGGGGGGGGGTCTCATCGCTCTCCTTTCTACTCCCTCTCTCATCCCTCTCCCCCCCTTCCCTCTTCTCCCAGCTATAGGCAAATCGGGATTTTTCTCCTTCTCCCATCCCCCCCCCCCCCCCCCCCCCCCCCCCCCCACCCCAGGGCGTTGTATTTGGGGATAGGTGTGTGTGTGTTGGCGGGGGGGGGGGTTATGCTATATTTGTTAAATATTAATATTTTGTTCAAGTGCTCTCATTCCTCTCAGTTTTGAGACACGTCTTGTCGAATCAGGGATGAAAGGTTTCCGTGGATTTCCGGGATTTTAAAATCCCGCAGCACCATCAGCGTAGATCTATACTAATACGTGGTGAAGACGCCGCAGCACTAATAAATGCTCCAAACACAGCAGCACTATCAGCATATACTACTACTGTACATGCTCCAAACGGCGTAGCACTATCATCATATACCAATATATAGGAAACCCGACTTCTGGATATTTTCCGCGATTCCCTGACAATGTTAAACCTATGGGAGAATATCAGCATTTCCGCTTTTTTTCCCCGGAGACCACTTTCATCCCTGTCGAATGCAACTACGTACGAAGCACTATTTATAACAACGCAGGTGCACAGTTGCAAGAACACACATTATTGACATGAATTGAATGGGGAAAGGACGGGAAGAAGTGTTGTGTTGGCAGCACTAGAAAGCTATGCATGTGTAGTTTCACATGACACTCCCGTCCCAGTGGTCACGTGTCCAGATGGTCCTCAGTCCCCGTGTCCTGCTGCAGTGAAGTTTCTGGTCGCAGCGTTCAGATTATCTGTTGTAAAACATGGGAGGAAATACAAAACTATTAAACAAACTACAGGTGCTACAAAATAGAGCCCTCAAAGTATGCCTTCAGGTGAACAAAAGATATCCCACAATCGAATTACACAAAAAATGCAATGCAACACTACTAACAAGTAGAAGGGAAACGCACCTCAAAATACTGGCACACCATTACACCACAAAACCAGGCTACACAGCAACCCCCCGTAGGGACACCAGGCAAATGGCAGCCCCAGTGCTACTGACAGCAATAAGTAACACCAAAATTTATGAGAGAAGTGTATTTGCCATGGCGGCACATGCCTGGAATAATCAACCCACACAACAACGGGCAATCAAAAGCATGGACCACTATAAAAGGTCCTTAAAGAAAACATAATACACAACCACCCACTGAAGAAACAATATCTCACCTGATCTTGGGCGCAGTCACTGCTTGCTGTGTTCTGGCACAAAAAGCAAAAGACCGGCCAGAAAAGATGGTAGATATCACAAATACGGAAAATAGCCCTACTAAGTACTAAGGAATTCGAAATGACTATCACCATAGGGTGCAGTCCGTCTGTGTATGTGTATTGGCACAAACCAAAGCAGAACCAGGCATGCCACGGTCATGCATCCGAATCACCCTGAAATACAAAATGGCTAACCATACAACACAGCCATCCCACCTAGTCGCAGTCCTGAAGGGTCCAGGGGAGTTCTGGCACACTGGTGTACTATCTAAGGACAGGGCATGGGTGAAAGGATGCTGTAACAAACCACAATGGGATGGGATCCTCTCCCACAGGCCTGTATGTCATCTGCGTAGATGTACATAGTAGGCTAAGTTATCATATACAGGTTAGGCAAAAAACTTGAAAATTAAAAAAAAACTAATATAGAAACTACTAACACCCAAAACCGCAAAGGTTGGCCCGAGAAAGATCAGGTAAAGACTCCTGAGTGCGGGACCAGACCAATCTAGTACCACAGCTGTCCAGCGTTGAAAACAAGCACCCTCACGGGAGCTTATACATTATGGGCAGAATAAAAAACTTGTCACAAAAAAAAAAAAACAAAAAAAAAACCACGTGACCGCTAGTAATTGTACAAACCCAATTAAAGCTGGCGCCGTTGCACCTGTGAGTACTCCAATTCATTATGTAATGCTTCGCCATGAGGACCAGTGTAACAAAACTCAGCATCGATTGGCGGGTAGCGTCCATTACAATTACCGTGACTCGTCCTTATATTAGATGTGATTTCCTCCTGTTTATAGAACCGGGTGCGGTGGCCGAATCGGTAGAGCGCAGGCTTTCCATGCGGAAGTTCAGGAGTTCAATTCCCTGTCGAGTCAAACCGATGACTTCCAAAATTGATATTTGCTGCTTCCTAGCCTGGCGCTCTGCATTAATAGGATATGGCAAGGATTGGTTGGTTGGTCTCATATGACCACGTTGGATATCAGCTCATGGTGCCAGCCGTCTGATTTCCCAGTGGGGCGGCACTGTAAAGTTGCCAAGAGCGTGCACTGTTACAAGTCGGTACCCGTCCTGATATGACCAAAGATGTTGCCAGGACGTAAAACTCCAACATCCATCCATCCACCAATATCTCGATTGGCAGGTGGTGCCCAATACGGTGACTCGTCCATCTGTTCATTAGATGTGATTTCCTCCAGTTTATAATTGAAGGTTTTGTTTGTTGTTGTTTTACGTCCTAGCAACAGCTGAGGTCATATCAGGACGGGTATCGCCATGTGAGTGTCAGACTCGTGGCGACTTTATAGTCATTGGTTTCACGTGACATGGGTTCGAAACCATGGGTTCGGATCCCCCGATCTCCCAAAACAGGAGACCGACGCTCAACTCATTCGGCCATCCCTTCTGGTCATAATTTAAGGTGGAAGGGGTGTGTGTCGGGGGGGGGGGTTGTCAAATATTGATGACGCTTGTTCCGGGTGAATCCCGTGCGCCGGTTTCGGACAGCGCTAATTAGCACCAGCTATGTGGGTCACGTGGTTTTGTTCGTCGCGTGGCTGGGATGACTAATGTTGAGTAACACTCTGTAACCGGCCATCTGGTGGGTGGGGGGGTGGGGGGGGGGGGAGTCCCGGGAATCTTACACTGTAACCAGTCCCTCTTGTACAGCCCTCATGCCGGTTCCCAGCCGAGCAGAGTGAAATTGGGGGGGGGGGCCCCCCCCCGCTTGTACCGGCATGATGTCTCTGCTTGTTGAAGCCCCTCCCCAGGGTAGGACAGTAACTACATTTTCTACTTGCCCAATCGGCAAAAATACTTGTCCAAGTCAGCCAATTGAAACTGAAATCTGCCGCTGCAGATCAGAAAAATGACGATTTCACGTTCGGATAAGTTCACCGAACTTCACCTCCCCATCTTGAGTAAACTAGGTCACGCCAGTAGGTGCCCCGGGTAATGGGGCAGTCCTTATTGTCCCTACAGTCCCGGTAGGTCCGTCTTTGCATTGCCTCGGCTGATAGTTTTGAGATTGTGCCATATTGATTTTTTACTTAAAGTTGCACAGTCCGATACAAACATCAAATTTCGCTTTCGGTGTAATAATCTCAGCTTGATTTCCGAGAGACCACTTTCATCCCTGATATTAAAGCTGATGATGAAATATCAAATTTTTTAAACCAAACCAATTATCTAGATTTGATTTGACATATCTAAGTTAGATACTGATGCACTTATTAAGCGTTTGTTTCTGCCTAGAAGGCAATACTGAGTCAATTTATCAGAACCTGTTACTGCAGAACTCTGGTGTTTTGGCAAGCTTGCCAAAATCTAATTTTCCATGTTTACACCCCATATATCTCAAAAGTTTACCATTTAGAATAAAAGTAACTTTGAACTAATGTAAAGTAGATACTAGTGATCGATTTAATATATTTATCTCAGAAAAAATACACAAATTCAAAACCATCGGACTATGCAACTTTAATCACGGTGGACCAATCGGTAGAGCACATGCTTCCCATGAGAAGGTCGGGAGTTCGATTCCTGTCGAGGTAAACTGGACGCCATATAAAATTGATACATGTTGCTACCTTAGTACCTAGCCTGGCGTTCGGTATTACTAGGATATGGGCATGGCCTGGTTAGCTTAGTATTATTATTAGGATAATGTGACTGAGGGAAAGTGGGTATAGTCTGGTCTCCCAATGGCACAGCACTATAAAGTTGCAATGAGTGCGCACTGTCACAAATCAGTGCCCATCCTACTGACCTTAGATGTTGCCAGGATGTAAAACTCCAACAACCAAAGCTCTATAGGCTGGCACTTATGACCGTCGTGTGACCATAGACAGTGCCTTCTTGAAATATGCGCACACTTTTTGTTCCCCCCCCCCCCCCCCATCACACACAGACATACCTTCCGATTTATTTCGGAATGGGGTGAGTGAGGATGATACCTCCGAGCACCACCCGTGCCACACAGAAGCCATGCAATGATGTCACTTCTTTACTATTTGTCATTTTCCTCGGTTTTGTTCCTGAGTTACATCCTCGCAATTCACACAAGTCCTTATCTTCATAATTAATATGATGTCATCGCTGATTATTTCAACTAGTGTTAAACCGTGGTTATTACCCACCCCTGGGGCCATATGCAGGACGCGGTGTTATCGAGCCAAAACGCGTTTAGATAGGATTTCTGGTTTAGCGCCGAAAAGTCGGTATGCAGGAGGCAGTGTTACGGTAACACCGCACGTTTAAGGGCGGTGTTAGCATCTCCCGACCAGCCACTGCAGGGACAAATAGTTTTGCGCCTGTCTTGACATGTTCTTGCCGGTGTGAAACCTCTATTTGCTCCCCGAGAGAGTGCCGCTGGTAACTTGCAAAAGCCAGCAGCACTTCAACACTTTTGCAGGCAGCTTTCATGAAATGACAAGAACCCGAGAGGAGGAGATCATGGTTGACGGAAACAAGCTGAACTCTGTTCCGGAATTCACCTATCTCGGATGCACTATATCAAGTGATGGACGCATTGATGCTGAGATACAGAGGAGGATGGCCAAGGCTAGCGCATCTTTCGGCCGACTACGCCAGAGACTCTGGAACAACCACCATGTGTCCATTCGGGTCAAAGGTAAGATCTACCGCGCAATCGTGCTATCCACCCTACTATACAGGAGCCGAGGCCTGGACAGCGTACAGACAGCAGGTGAAAAAGCTGCATGCCTTCATGATGCGACATCTGCGTTCAATCATGAGGCTAACCTGGAAGGACAAAGTGACGAATAAGGAAATACTCGAACGGATGGGGCTGCCCTCTATGGAAGATCTTCTGATCAAAAAGAATCTCCGGTGGACTGGACACCTCATGAGGATGTCATCAGACAGGCTACCAAAGCAGATCCTCTATTCTCAACTGTCTTCTGGCTACAGAAAGAGAGGGCGCCCCCGTCTCCGGTTCAAAGATACCATCAAGAGAAACCTGAAGCTGAGAGACATTAAGACCGACTCATGGACACAACTCTCACAGCAGAGAGCTAAATGGAGAGCGGCAGTCAAGTAATGAAAGCAGTCTTTGTCGCATCGCGACCGACAGCATGATGATGATAGCGTAAGGTTGTGCCCAAATCTATTCAATGCTGTCATATTTAACAGAATTACATATGCAATAAGTGAAATTTTATCAATTTAACCCTAAATTCGAAGCATTATTAAGGCTACCGCCGCATTGGCGGCGATATTAATACTTATATTTTCGAATCGACGAACGTACAGTAAACAAACCGCTGCCGCCGCCAGTATGGAAAGCGACATCGATGCGGCGGCGACGGCGGCGATTTGTTTACTTTACGTTCGTCGGTTCGAAAATATAAGTATTAATATCACCGCCAATGCGGCAGTAGCCTTAATAACGCTTCGAATTTAGGGTTAAATTGATTTGAAAAAATCACTTATTGCGTATGTAATTCTGTTAAATATGATCGCATTCAATAGATTTGAGCCTAATATATGACTACAAATGCAGAGGTATTTCCCAAATCTATAAATAAATTCACGTTTAGCTATAATGAAAGTGTTACGCTCTCCTGCATATGACTTGACCGCATTCCCCGGCTCGGAGATAGCTAAACGGTAACAGGCTGTAACACCAAAACCCGCTAACACTGACTCCTGCATATGGCCCCTGGAGTCAGAAACAGTTTGTGGTCGTAAGTGAATAGTCCACGCACTTATTTTTGTGTAATCCTGGCTAAAGTTATGAATGTTATGGTAGAGGCACTGCTAAACCGTTCTATATCAGTTATCACGGGCAGTATAGCACGGTAATGTAATAGTGTACTCTGAGTGACACGCGCCCTCAGGCGGGGTTTATTGTCATTACCCAATGCAGTCATAACAAGCAGGCCTGTTTGTTTATTGGGGCTTTACGTCCTAGAAACATTCACTATATCCGAATCGGTGCCAACTTGTGACCGTACATACTCATTGTGACTTTATAATGCTGCCCCACTGGAGACCAGGCCGCTGGCAACATGACCCGATATCCCACTCAGTCACATTATCCTGATACCTAGCAAACCATTCTTTGCGCTGTCCCAGAAATGTCGATCGATAGGTAGCGACAAGTATCAATTTCGCATCTTCATTGATTTGACTCGGTCGGGGGTTGAACCCACGGTCTTCCTGTTCCACACGGGAAGTCAGCGGGCGGTCTTGCCGATTCGGGACCAGACGGGATGGCTGAATGAGTTGGGCGTCCATCCCCCATTTTGGTATATTGTGGGGTACGAACCCTGGTGGAGTCAAACCAATGACATAAACATATTTTTTTTGTCGGAGGCCACTTTCATCCCTACTGCCTATGTTGAGATTGTGGGTCTGGAATGGCCTTGCTGGATATGATCGTTACATGGGCATTTTCCCTAGCTGCGTGGTCTGCAGTGTGCGCCAAAACACACACACAAACCGTTACATAACTAAACCCCACACACACCCCACCCCCAACACAAAACACCAACACCCAACCCATTGTGAAAAATTACGTTGCCTGTTCGCCATAACGCCCCCCCCAACCCCCCCCAAACAACACAAAAACACACCCCACACCACACCAACCCACCAACACACCACCAAAAACAAAACCACCAAAACCAACAGGGCCTTTACATTGTGTATTGTTGCTGTTCGATAAGCAAACATTTTCTTGTTGCAGGACTGGTGGCAATGTTTAGATAGGAGCAAGCGAAGGATTCCCCAACAGCACTTGTTTGTGTGTATTGTGATGCTGCTTCTTCTACTACTTCTACTAGTACTAGTACTAGTACTAGTACTATCAACACTATCAACACCACCCTTACTACTACTACTACTACTACTAGTACTATCAACACTATCAACACCACCCTTACTACTACTAGTACTAACAACACCATCAACTGCTACTACTAGTACTACCCGATATCCTACTCAGTCCCATTAACCTGATACTGAGCTGGCCAGTCATTGCCCTATTCTAGTAATGATGAGCGCCAGGCTAGGACGCGACAAGTATCAATTGTGTACGTCATTAGTTGACTCAAATGGGATTCGAACTTCTGACCATCGTTCCACACGGGAAGCCTGCGCTCTACCGATTTAGCTACTCCGACCGGTATTTTCCACAGCATTCGTTATGAACGGCTGCCGATTAATATTGTTCGTTATGCTTGGTCCATCATGAAACCATTCAGTGCCCTGACTGAACTCCCCACGATTGGACACTCAGTCACTGTTGGAACGGCACGCACCACCCCTGTGTGTATGGCGCACCCCCATTCACTCTCCAGGCGGATTCTCCATGCGCCAGTGGTGGTGCCGCCACATATGGCGAGACAGCCTATTAATGTGCCATTAATACGAGCAGGAGATCCCCCCCCCCCCCCCCATTATCGCCCACACTCCCCACTCCACCCGACCCGCAAACGCGTTTGTACAGAGTGAGAGGGTCTGGCTATTAATATAGGGTATGCACTGACGTCATGCTAAACGGAAGTGCGGCCATTGTGGCGATAGTAACCACAATTATAACACACTGTCACACTGCAACCTCAATGTCTATGAGCAATCTTCATACAGAAAAAGTGAAATATCTATAAAACCAATCCACCTAGAAACAAATAGGTTGGTACACATGTAGAAAACATGTTTACTAATAAGATTATATTAAATTGATATGGTTAGGGTTCTGGATTTCTATTAACTTTGAATAAAACTAATGGTTTGCACTGTTCAAGCCAGTCAAGGCATTGTCAATGGTCGTGAGCAATCTTCACACAGAAAAAGTTAAATATCTCTAGAACCACACCACCTAGAAACAAATCGCTTGGTACACATATAGAAAACATATTCAACAAATAGATTATATTAAATTTATACGGTTAGGGTTCTGGATTTCTATTAATTTTGAATGAAATAGACATTTTCCACTGCGCATACAGGCAAACTCTATGGGATGTTTACTCTTTGATATCGCCACAATGGCCGCGCATCCGGTTCGTGACATCACATGAGTACCCTATATACTGTGTGGGTGTGGGGGGGGGGGGGGGGGGGGTCTACTACCCTCAGGTCGCTGTAATACTAATAGGCGCTTGGCGTTATGAGGTCAGGACAGAGACTGGGTGCGCAGTATCAGGATAATGTGACTGTGTGGGACATCAGGTCATGGTGCCGGTGATCTAATGTCCCAGTGGGGCAGCACTATAAAGTCGCCATGAGTGTGTGCTGTCACAAGTCGGTGCACGTCCTGGTATGGTCTAGGGTCTTACTGGGGCGTAAAACTACACCAACCACCCAGCCTCCCCAGGCCCTCTCAGAGGACTGTGGTTGGGCTCTTAGGCTGCCTTTTTCCTTATCCCCCTTCTCTCGCTCTCTTCCCCCCCCCCCCCCCCTATTTCTCTGACCACTACCCATCAGAAGCCAACTCCCGACCACATGGGA
The DNA here is from genome assembly GCA_030323885.1 of Branchipolynoe longqiensis. NCBI lineage: Eukaryota > Metazoa > Annelida > Polychaeta > Phyllodocida > Polynoidae > Branchipolynoe > Branchipolynoe longqiensis. Next base: position 81,212,082 of record CM059197.1, on the reverse strand, counting down.
TTGCTTTTAGTGGTGCCCATACAGTGCTGCGCACCAATGCTACTGAAAACTCTCCAAAAACAACAGCTATCCAAGTTACTGCCCGGCGACAGGCCCTCGGTGGGAAATGGTTGGCCACTTGAAAAGGGCGCCACCTCGCGGGCTGTTGTGGTGAATGGGGTTCCGGATGGTTTGATGAGGGCTGTTGTGGACTGTCGTTACTCGAGGTGCGAATGTTCCACAAACACTTCTACTGGTCGATGGTTTGACATTTTAAATTGCTTTCGAGTGTTTTAATTCACAGATGTCGTCGTGTGGTCGTGCATTGGACTGGACAAAATGGGCCATGTCCAACGTGGTTTGTGTGTGTGTGGGGGGGGGGGGATGTGTGTGTGTGGGGGTGCAACGTGGTTTGTGTTTGTTTGTTTGTTTGTTGTTGTTTTACGTCCTAGCAACATCTAAGGTCATATCAGGACGGGTACTGTGTGTGTGGGGGTGCAACGTGGTTTGTGTGTGTGTGGGGGGGGGGGGGGTGCCGTCGTGGGGCGTGTTAGGTTGTGTTTGATAAACTGCTTCACAGCTCGTTTTGCAAACAATTAGGCGCGCGTTTTCTCCAAATACACATGATTATATGGTTTGTTTTTCATCCTAGCAATATCTTCTGTCATATCAGGATGGATACCGACTTGTGGGAGTGCCTGCTCATGGTGACTTTATAGTGCTGCTCCAGTAGGAAACCAGGCCGCCAGCACCATGACCTGACATCCCACAGTCACGTTATCCTGATACTCTGCTAACCAGTCATTTTCCTATTCTTATTCTATTAATGCTGATCATCCGGCTCGGACCTAGGTAGCGACAATTATCAATTTTATGAGCTGTTGGTTTGACTCGGCTGGGATTCAAACTCCCGACCTTCCACAAAGGAAGGCTGCGTTCTACCGATTCGGTCACCACCTCCAGTTTTGGTGTATATTTATATCGGATGTTGTTATAAATATAAAGTACATTAGACATGGTGTTACACACACACACACACACACCTCAGTTCTGATATGACCTTAGATGTTGATAGGACGTACAACTCCAACAAACACCCAACCAACCACACACACACCAGGCGGGATGTCGGACGGTGAGCGTCCGTCTCCTGTTTTTTTGGAGATCGGGTGATCCGAACCCATTGGTTTGTTGGTTCGAACCCTGATCGGGTCAAACCAATGATTTAACAAATTGATGCTTGTCACTTCCTAGACAGGAACTTGCGCATTATTATTATGATAAGGTATGGACTGATTGGCTCAGTGTCAGGATAATGTGACTGAGTGGGATATGATGTCATGGTGCTGGTACCCTGGCCATTCATTGACAGTGCTACGTCTATGGGAGACTTTATAGGAGACTTTTTCACGGAAATTCGACGTCGTTTTCTTTCTTTGTTAATAATGATGATAATATAACATTATCCTAGTAATTATTACTATTTACTAGGATAATGTTGCTATTACTGGAGACAATTAACGTCAGCCAGCGATTGTTTTGCCGTTGACTACTTTCTTCCCTAAATAGACGTTTCCAACGTAGAATGTGCAATTAGCTGCTCCTCACATTAGTTCTTACCCCTGCCACCAGGGGGCAGCTTGGTGGTGGAATCCATTTATTACTTATAATCCATTTCCCAGCAAGTAGAATGCCTGCTTCAGTACCAAATGGGTACTTATATCGGCGCAGAGTTGGTGAAATGGGAGAGAATGCAAAAAGACAAGATGGCGGCTACAGAACACCGAAGGCTTGTTCCTTTGTAGCGCAGATCCCATCTGCGCGCGTGCGGTACGGTGGGGTGCAGCGCAGGCCGGTTTGTTGAGTAATCCATTAGTGGTTAATCTGGGGGTGGGGAATGGATCCACGGGGTGGGGTGGGGTGGGGTTAGATAGCTAGGGGGTGGGAAGTGTGTTGGGGGGGGGGGGGTGCAGCAGCCAATCAGCGTTCAGCACCACCGTGCTGATTACAGGCGACCACGAGGGGTTAGCACCAGACGCGCTGAATAGCGTGTTGGTTTGTGGAGTTTTACATCCTGGCAACATCTAACGTCTTATCAGGATGGGTACTGTACTGACTCGTGACAATGTGTACTCGTGGTGGCTTTATAATGCGGCCCCACTGGGAAATCAGGCCGCCAGCACAATGACCCGATATCCCACTCAGTCACATTATCCTGATGCTGAGCTAACCAGTCCTTGCCCTCTCCTACTAATGCCAGCTGAATAGCAATTTGATTGGGAGCGTTTGATGAAGGGCCTGCTGGCAACCATATAGTATAGTAGTATGCGCCTCGGTTTGAGGTGTGCTGGTGCCCCTCGGTTTGAGGTGTGGCGATGAGCCTCGGTTTGAGGTGTGGTGGTGCCCCTCGGTTTGAGGTGTGGCAATGCGCATCGGTTTGAGGTGTGGCGACGCGCCTTGGTTTGAGGTGTGGCAGTGCGCCTCGGTTTGAGGTGTGGTGGCACGCCTCGGTTTGAGGTGTGGTGGTGCGCCTCGGTTTGGGGTGTGGCAGTGCACCTCAGTTTGAGGTGTGGCGGTGCACCTTGGTTTGAGGTGTGGCGGCATGCCTCGGGTTGAGGTGTGGCAGTGCGCCTCGGTTTGAGGTGTGGTGGTTTGAGGTGTGGCGGTTTGAGGTGTGGTGGTGTGCCTCGGTTTGAGGTGTGGCGGTGCACCTCGGCCCGTATGCAGCCTCCACTCGCTGTGGTCAGCAGTTCAGTACTCGGGACGCCACCTAGCGGCGCAATCTGCAGGCAGCGCTTTGGGAAACGCATTGCCCGCCTATTGATTCTGACAGCATCCCGCCACCTCCCACTACCACTCCTATTCCGTACCCCACCTCATACTTATCTTCTATCCTGATACGATGTTGCCAGGACGTAAAAACAAGAAAACCTACTCATCCTCCATCCTGCTATGACCTTAGATGCTGCTAGGACGTAAAACAACACAAACCTACTCGTCCTATTGCCTCTTATTCGAATGCGTCTTTTGTTCCAACTCTTGGTTCTCTTTCCGTTGTCTTTCTGTTCCTCTTCCTCTTTCTCGTTGCTGCTCACCTCCTGATGCCCCATTCCCACCTATTGCTGTCGCTCTTTCTGCCCCTTCCCATTCTCATCCTACCTCTCGTACCACCTCCTCTCTCACTCCTCCCTTCTTCTACTGCACCATGTTGTGCTGTCGCTCTTTCTACCCCTTCCCTTTCTCATCCTACCTCTCGTACCACCTCTCTCCCTCCCTCTCCTCCCCATCGTACCACATCCTCCCCCCCCTCCCTCTTCTCCCCATAGTCTCCCTCTCCCTCCTCCTCGGCTCCCTTCTTCTACTGCGGCATGTTGTTTTGTTGTCCCTCTTTCTGCCCCATCCCATTCTCATCATACCTCTCGTATCACCTCCTCTCTCCCTCCCTCTTCTCCTCATGGTCTCCCTCTCCCTCCTCTGCTCCCTTCTCCTTCTACTGCACCACGTTGTTGTGCTGTCCCTCTTTCTGTCCCTTCCCATTCTCATGCTACCTCTCGTGCCACCTCCTTTCTCCCTCCCTTTTCTCCCCATCGTCTCCCTCTCCCTCCTCCTCTGCTCCCTTCTTTTACTGCATCATGTTGTTGTGCTGTCCCTCTTTCTGCCTCCTCCCCCCCCCCCCCCCCCTCTTGCTCCATGTGGTGCCGTCACTCCTGCTGCTCCTGCATATCACATAAGGGTGGAAGTGGTGGCAGGAGACGCGGGCTTACTGTGATGGATGAGCGCCGCACGGGGAGAGGCAGTACACCTCGGGGGGGGGTGATCTGGATTAGGTCATTGTGTGTGTGGGTGGGGGGGGGGGGTGTCGGGGCATGCATGTTATAGTGTGTGGTGGGGGGGGGGGGGTGAGCGGTCCAGGATATTAAGGTGTGTTAGGGTTAGGGGGGGGGGGTATCCAGTTTAGGTCATTGTACGTGTGTGTGTGTGTGGGGGGGGGGGCTGTCTAGTAAGGTTATTTATTACACGTGAGTTTTGTGGGACGGTCCAGGTTATGTCATTGTGTGTGTGTGTGTGTGTGAGAGGGTGGGGGTCCACGAAATTATGGTTATTACAGTGAGTTTGGAGTGAACGGGAAGGTTCAGGACATGCATGTTATTGTGTGTATGCGGGGGGTTTTGAGGGTAGCTGCTGGAATGCGCAGTGGGTGACATACAGTGCAGTGGTTCAGTTGTGACGGGTGCTCGAGTTGTGCAGTTTGTGACATTCAGTTCAGTTGTGACGGATGCTTGAATTGCTCGAGGTGTGCAGTGGGTGACATACAGTGCAGTGCTTCAGTAGTGTTCCATATACCTGCACACTCTGTCATGGCCTGTGCCAGGGCTGCTGACATCCCTTGTGTCCGAAGCTGCCCTGTTCACACACTGACCCCAGACTCTTCCCCCGCACACCGAGTGTAGTGGTCACTAATGTGCCGTGTACTTTACGGACAATCACCGGTCAGTGGTGACGTGGAGGTGTGCGTGGGAGGCAGACGGAAACTGACCACGCCCATCCACACCCACCCACACACCCACACTGAGTGTCCGGCCATCTGGTCAAGCCGAAACCCCCTCCCCCGCATCGTCCCATCCTGTACACGCTCGTCGCTATGGCAACTGACAGAGACTGCATCACCTTGACTGCCAAGTTTACCTTCGTATGTAGAGTAGAGATATGGTGGATATGGTCGGCTATGTGGGCGATAATATGGTCATAATGACGACAATGGGGCAACCAACAAAACCACCACAAAAACAGCCAGTTGTTAAAAGCCCAGTCACACCTCACCGGATTGGGGGAAACGGACAGAAAACGAACAGTGTCCGGTTTGTGTCCGTACAAGTTTTGAACATGCACAAAACTAGGAACCGATGCCGCCGAACTGATGTATACAGTTCTTGTCTGGTTTGATTTTGTTTCGTCCGTTGGCTATCTATTCATGTCCGTTCATCCAGTGGTCATTTACCCGATCAAGCAATATTTTGATACATTTTGATACTTATCGCCACCGGACGAGACAATTCTGTCCATTGCTCAATCCGGTGAGGTGTGACTGGGCCTTTAGGGATTGGTTAGTAATTGTATCACGGTGTAAATGAGTGTTGTTTGTTGGGAGGTGTCCGGCCGTCTTGGCCTCCGTCCAACCTCCCAAGTCATCACCCGGACCGGCGGGCCGGGGCTGGCACGGCCTGAGCACCGGCCGGGGACCAGTTACCGGGGTCGACCTACCAGCGGCACCATGGCCGTATAGACGACATCACCGTTCCGACTGCGCCTGCGCCGAAAACGGCGTTGGCAGCAAAGCAAATGCATCTGGCCATTGAGTTTGCCGATACACATAGGGCAAAACTTCCATTTTATTCAAAATTAATAGAAATACATAACAATTTGGCATAAACATGTATGCACACATGCAATATAATGATCTGATGCATTTAACTAAGACAAAACTAGCCATAGTTAAACATTTTGAGCTAAGAAACATACAATTCCATACAAAACAATCAATCACTTTAAGGCTGATATCCACATCACTTATTAATTCTTCTTCTAAATATAAAATGCCAAATGTGTCAAGAGTCACTTGTTTCAGAGAAATATCTAACCAACATATGATTAACCCTACTAAACATGAATAAAATAACTAAAACTGACTCTGGCTATTGCTCTAACACTAGTCTGAGTGCCCAGATTTCTGTAAATCTAAATGCACATGGCATAAGATGTCCTGATTGTATTGATGTAATGCTGGATAAAATATTGATATCTTACTTTATTATATATATTTTTTAGTTGGTATTCTATGTATCAAACAAGAGCTGAAATGAGGTGAAACTAGCACAATTCATAGCTGCACCCAGTGTATTAGCATGTGCCATGTCTTTCTCATGGGTTTGTTTTTCTTCCATGCATCCCACAATGCACCGCGCTGCTGGAATGGTGATGTAGTCTATTCTCTATGTCGGTGTGACATCACAGCCACGGAAACTACCCAGCGAAGGTTACACACCGCAGTTATTTGTGCTGCAGCAATGCTATGTCTATGAGGAGCATTCATTTTTGCAAAATAAATTTAAAAGCTTTTGTTGGGTCGATTAAAAATATCTTAATGCGGGATTGAAGAGGAATGTTTGACGTATTTAATTTAAGCTAAGAACAATTTTCTCTGAAAGTATTAAAAACGAGATAATAGTGAAAGTTGGGATATTCTGAGTGTCGGTGCCAGTGGTAACATTACTGAATTATGGCCTCAAAAACTATTTTCGCAAAATAAATTAAAGAACTTCCAATTGGCTGATTTAAAAAAAGCTGAATGTGAAATTGTAGAGAAAGATCTGAACTATTTAATAGAAACAAGAGAAATTTGCTTTCAAAGCACCGAAAAGCACAAATTACTGTGATAGTTAGGGTAGTTTTAATGTTGTCTCTATGACAGTGGCATTTGTTTTACCCTTCGAGCATTGTGAGTGGGAAAACGTGGCCAGATGTCCAACATCGAAAATTCGATTAAACAACTCGGGTCATCCGAAACATTGTTTGAGGCATGCGCAGATCCCACACAATCGGGTTAAATAAACGAACACGATTGAGGTGGAAAAAATGGTGGCTTACTCCAAAACATTTTTTTTTTAAACCCCAAAACCAATATAACTACAGCAAAATAAAATTTAATGTATTTTATGTTTGCTTAATTCAGTTATATGTCCATTTTAATCGGGATGGTCTTTTACATTATACAAATATTTTTTTAAGTAGTTTTGCGGAACATGCCACACGCAGGAACCAGCACAAATGCTCCTAGCACCCCTAGCCAAGCCGTGGGGCACTAGGTCCGGTGTAGTAAGTTCAAAACACTACCCAACAAAAACACTACGGTAGTATTTTCAACCTAGGTTCAAAACACTACCGTAGTTTTTCCAACTTAGTTAGAGGTAGGTTCAAAACACTACTGTGGCCATGCTCAAAACACTATCCGTAAGTTCAAAATACTCCCTTTAAGTTCAAAACACTACACTCATGGTGCCGGCATACTGGGCTCCCAATTGGGCAGCACTATAAAGTTGCCATGAGTGTGCACTGTCACAAGTCACGACCCATCCTAAGATGACCATAGATGTTGCTAGGACATAAAACAACAAACAATCAATCTAACGCCGCAGCACCATCAGCGTAGTCTAATATGTAGTGCAGTTGCCGCAGCACCATCAGCGTATACTAATATGTGGTGCATACGGCGCAGTGCTATCAGCGTATACTACTAGTACGTGTGTCCTGATATTACCTTAGATGTTCCCAGGATGTAAAAAATCCGAACAACCAAACCAAATAGTATGTGCTTCAAATGCCACAGCATGGTCACCATACCAATATGTACCAGTACGTTACATTTTGCGACATTACACTTAAATTACAGCCCCCCACTGCCGTGTTATGATAGTGTTTTGAACCCGGGTAGTGTTTTGGAGTTATGTAGGGGTAGTGTTTTGAACTTAACAGTAGTGTTTTGAACTTAGGTTGAAAACACTACTGTAGTGTTTTGAACTTAGGTTGAAAACACTACGGTAGTGTTTTGAACGTCCTACACCGGTTCATTTTGCACACGGCCCTTGTATTTTTAGGCTCCACTCGCGATGTTCGATTTGAAGGGGCGGGGGGGGGGGGGGGGGGGGGGGGGCTGGTTGACGGGTCTGTCGTGACCCAGTGAGGGAGGTGAAATCTTTGTACAGTACAAGCCCGTTAAACCAAACTTGAAGGGAACCTAGAAATTTGTTTGGATTAAGGGATCATTGGTTTAACCAAGTTTTGGCTTCGACATTGACTTGGCTTTGGCAAAAACGCAAGTGCATTATGAATGAAATATACAATGTAGGTGGACACTTTGATTATTGTTTTTATGTATATACAGTCTAACCCAGTTAAACTAAGCTCAGTTAAACGAAGCGATCGGTTAATCCAAACTTTGTTTGGCGCCCATCAAAATACTACCATTTATCATGTAAAAAAAGTCTCAGATGACCTTATAACCACATGAAAGTTTGGTTTAACCATACCGGAAGTGGCCTGGGCCCGACAATTTTGTTTGGATTAACCGACTTTGGTTTAACCAACTTTTTTATATGATAAATGGTAGTATTTTGCCAGGCCGCCGAAAAAAGTTTGGATTAACCAACCTTGGTGTAACGGGGTTGTACTGTATCCAAGCGCGCCCCAATGTAACACCGGTGTCGCGGTTTGAGATTGTACCCGGTTTCAAATTATCCTTTTTTTCGCGATGCGTAAAAGTCAAAGGTTAATTTCAAACTGCAGCTGCTGCGGTTTGAGAATGTTCCCGGTTTGAGAATGTCTCCTATTGCTGAGTCTGCTTCTCTGATCATGATCAACCTTTCATGAAAATTGGCCAGTAGATGGGAAAACAGGTCTGGGGAAATGAATATCGTCAATTTTTTTGTGATTTGCAGAGGTTTTTGAATTGGGGAAAAAATGAAGTATTCGGAGCAATTTTCATTAAACTTCTAGTGACAGATTCAAAAGCATCGGCTCCGGTGTTCAAGTATAGTTGGTGGTGGAAATGGAAATCCTCTATTGTAGCCCTTGGCCTGCCCCCCCCTCCCCCCACACACAATGACTTCACCGAGTTCCTGAATGCGGCGTGTGACTGTGCGGCTGGGGGTGTGGTGTGTTTTAGGTCCTGCGTTTACAGGTGTATTAGCCTACTTCAGCAGCTCCTAAATATAGACCTGCAGTCCGCCTTTGGACGGCCACACACTGCGGGCACACCGGGAAGATTTGAGCACCTGGGCCACTCAGCTATGGCGGCATATTGGCTTTTATTACATTTGGTTTTTTTACGTCCTGGTATCATCTAAGGTAATTTCAGGATGGGTACTGACTTGTGACTGACAGTGCACTCATGGCTGCCCGCGCCACTGTGAAATCAGGCCACGTGCACCCATGACCCAATATCACACTCAGTCACATTATCCTGACACTGAGCTAACCAGTCCTTCACCTATCCTATTAATGCCGAGTGCCAGGCTATTAAGCGACAAGTATAAATTTGCATATAGGCATTGGTTTGATTCGACTGGGAACCAATCTCCCGCACGCGAGGCTCGTTCTCTACCGATTCGGCCAACGCGCCCGGTAGACACTGATGCAGTTATTAAGCATTTGTTGTCTCATAGAAGGGAATACTGTGTCAATTTAATAGAACCTGCTACTGCTAAAGCCTATGGAGTATGATGTCAGAGGTTGGGCATGTTTGCCAGAATTAATTTCTTTGTTTGCACCTCAAATATCTCAACACAAAAATTCAAAACCATTGGACTATGCAGCTTTAGTTTAATTGTTAAAAATAATACTCAATAAGTGCCGCATTATCTAATCCATATGGTGAATCAAATGTAGATGTTTTGTTGTTGAAAATGTGCTGCTTTCGGCGGACTGTGCGGCTTTAACCTGGTGAGACTTGAGGGAATCATTGAGTTGACAGTTGTTAGTATCTCTTACCTGTGAGTACCTGTGGAAGTTAGGTGCCGGTGTATCTCCTCCAGGAACCCTCCCCCACCACTCACACACCCACCACCAGGCGTGGTGGCCGAATCGGTAGAGCGCAAGCCTCGCGTCTGGGAGATCGGAAGTTTGGTTCCCGGTCGAGTCAACCCAATGACTTATCAAATGTTATACTTGTCGCTTCCTAGCCTGGCACTCGGCAGTAATGGGCTAGGGCAAGGACTGGGTAGCTCAGTGTCAGGATAATGTGATTGACTGGGATATCAGGTCATGGTGCTGGTGGCCTGATTTCCCAGTAGAGCAGCAGCACTATAAAGTCGCCATGAGTGTCCTCTGTCATAAGTCAGTACCGGTCCTGATATGACCTTAGATGTTGCCAGGACGTAAAACACCAACAAACCGCCCACTCACACACCCCACCCCTCACACACGCACCCCATGCCTCAAACACCTCACATAATGACATATCCTCACACACACCACACACCTCACACCTCACCCCTCACACACACCTCCCCGACGCTCACACACACACACACACACACACACACCTCACACACAGCCCCCTCCCTTCACACATGGCGTGCAGGTGGACACGTGTTGTTTATATGAGGTTACCTCCTACAGACACAGAGTAACCAACACAATAGACACCAGCTATGTTAGTAGCCGTCGTTATATTTGATCAATGTGAACTGGTGATGTATTATCTCAGCGAAGCCAATCTAATTATAAATCAACATAGGTTCTGTTGTGGTTAAAGCTGCATAGTCCGATGAAATATCAAATTTTCAAAACCAAACCAAATATCTAGAGGTAGTTAGTTATTCCTTTGTCACAATTGTCTCTTCAAACAGATGGGATGGTGGTGTAGTAATTATATTATGTGTCTTCCATGCAAGGCATTATTGGTTTGATCCCCAGCTAAGTTAAAGCTGCATAGTCCGATGAAATATCAAATTTTCAAAACCCAACCAATTATCTAGATTTGATTTGACATATCTAACTTAGATACTGATGCACTTATTAAGCATTTGTTTCTGCATAGAAGGCAATACTGAGTCAATTTAACAGAACCTGTTACTGCAGAAGTCTATGGCGTCAGAGTTTTGGCATGCTTTCCAAAACTAATGTTCCATGTTTGCACTCAAAATATTTCAAAAGTTTACCGTTTAAAATAAAAGTAACTTTGAACTAATGTAAAGTAGATACTAGTGATCGATCTAATATATTTATCTCAGAAAAAATACAGAAATTCAAAACCATCGGACTATGCAACTTTAAAATGCGTTTAAAAAAAAATGTTGTTCAAATGTTGTTCAGCCAATCCCCCATGATTTACCATATTGGTTCGTACACGGGATTCCCTCTGAACACAACTATTTGTATCCGAGTCCTTCACATCAGTTCCACTCACTCACTCTCTCTCACACTCTCACTCTCTCACTCTCTCACACTCTCTCACTCTCTCACTCTCCCGCCGCACCATCTGACACCAGGCGGGTAAATACAGTCCGGGTGTGTGGGTGTGTGTGGGTGTGTGTCTGGAGGTGTGTGTTCTCCCCACAGCAACAGGCCACATCTTTTATGTTGGGCGTTGACTGGGAAGATTCGGTTTTGGCTCTGGGACTGGTACTCGGTCAGACAACAACAAAACAAAAAAAAACCTGCATACGATCAGTTATATATACTGAGTGCTTGTTGTGGATCTTGTGGTTTTTTTTTGCTATGCTGCCTGGCTGCGCGATTCGTTTTAGAATATATGAAAGTCTGGTGATGCGTTCTCCCCTCTCCCCATGTCTAGGTTTGTTTGTTGTTCTTTTACATCCTAGCAACATCTAAGGTCATATCATGACGGGTACCGACTTGCGACAGTGTGTACTCATGGCGACTTTATAGTGTTACCCCACTGGGAGATAGCACCATGACCTGATATCCCACTCAGTCACATTATCCTCACTAGTTACTTGCCCTATCCTATCAATATCCTGAGCACCAGGCTAGGATGCGACAAGTATCAATTTTATACGTCATTGGTTTGACTCGACCAGGGTTCGAACCCATAAACTCATGGGTTCGGATCCCACGATCTCCCAAAACAGGAGATGGACACTCAATTCATTAGGCCATCCCGTCTGGTCCCTAGTCTCGGCCTTGGTGTGTGGAAAAGCTGGGTTTCACATGTTATTTTCCCAGCAGATGTTACTCTCCCAGAAGAGCTTACAGGCTCCCAGCGCAGATTTCAGATTACAGGCTCCCAGCGCAGATTTCACTCAGATTGTAAAAAGGCTAAGGCTCGAATCTGTGGCTGTGTAGGCAGGCTATAGTGAAATCAATACAGAAAAAGAGAAAGGAAGAGTATAAAGTGTAAAGAAGAAGCGAGTCAAGCCCTCTGGTTTATTATTTATATGGATACATGGGTTCATTGTAGAGTATCCCCCACCCTTTCCCCCAATGGAAACAAGCATTCTTGGCCCTACCAATAGGGATCCAGCATTCCTGGTCCCCATGGCTACTAGTGGTCTGTCCACCACCAACAAGCTGTATGGCCCCATGACCACCACCAACCAACCTTGATCTTTGATTGTGGTGATCCCTATCCCAGCAGATCGCGGGGGGGGGGGGGGGGTAGGCCCTGAGTGTACCCACACCCAGACCGGCCAGCACCACTATGTCTATTTACATCCCATTCAGACACCACCAACCCATACATATATGGCCCCTGGTCATGTACACCGATCAGTAATAGAACATTTGCATTCCCCCTATGCTGTATATCGGAATATTTTACAAGATGTTGCAGGCTTCCAGCAGAGGTTACACACTCTCCGCAGAGGTTAGTAGCGCCCGGTGCCTACTCTCTTCTCTCCTTCCCCCCCCCCCCCCCCCCCCCCCCCCACACACACAACACACACGCACACGGCGAGCTGTCGGAACGAGGTGTGTGGGCGGGCAGTGTAGGATCGTGCAGTGTGTTGGGGTTGGACCGGGCTGAGCGATGTGTTGGATGCTGTCCTCCTAATACCCCTGTCACACTACGACGTAACGAGCAAACGTAAGCCTGACGTGATCACGTTTCGTCATTACATTGACGTACGTTGGGTGACGTCAGAATGATGTTAGACTGACGTCGAGCTACGTCACGTTACGTCGTGTTACGTCAGCGCGCGTCAAAGTTTTGAACCTGTTCAAAAATGTTGACGTAGCTCGAACATAAGGGTTTACGTTCGCCGTACGTTCTGTTCACGTTCAGAGAACGTCAATGATGTTAAACGGACATTATTCCAACGCTGCTCACTACGTTCCACTACGTTGACCCACATTAAACCGAGTGCAAATGCCCACAGGGCGTATTGGGAACGTCGGGAGAACGTGCATTCAACGTACGTTCAACGTCTCATGATGTATGTAACGTCACATAACGTTCTTCTGGCGATGGAATAATGTTCATAACGTTCCGTTAGCGTAATGATGTTGTCCTCTCTCGTTGAATGACGGTATCACTACGCTTTACCGACATTACGCTCTCATCCACTATGCTGCATCCACGTTCAACTTGTGCCCAAATTTGCATACTACGCCGAAAAGTTCAACGTTCTTCACGTTCTCTCTGCGTTCACGTCGTAGTGTGACAGGGCCTTTACAGGCTGGTATTACTGTCCACACGGTGAATCTTCTTCTCCACCCTTCTCCCCCTCGTTCTCTCCCCTTCTCTCCTTCCTTCTCTCCCCTTCTCTCCCCCTCTCTCCCTTTCTCACCCCTTCTCTCCCCATGTCAATAGTTATAATAGTAACCTGTGTATACCTTACAGAGTCATCAAAGGCCAGTTGCTCTCATACCATCTCTATGTGGTGTGGAAGGTTACAAATCCCTTGGGTCAGTAAAAGTGTAGGCTCGGGCTTTCTGTCAACAAACTGTCTAATGGTAAAAACAAGTCTATTCAGACAGTATAAATCTTCACGAAAAAATAAAGAAGACAGGATATCACTGTGGCTAGCGAATTCAGTTACAATGCGGCAGGTCGTGGGAATTAAGCACGTCCTGATATGACCATAGATGTTGCTAGGACGTAAAATAACAAACAAACCATTCCACCACCTAGGCTCCCTGATATCACCACACTACCCACACCTACCTGTCTATGCAGCTCCTTAGCTGAGAGGTCAGTGCAGAGACTACTACGATGGGAAATAAGTAATAATTAAGTTACCGTTGCTTGAATTATTAGTGTATTTTCTATTTATTTATTTATTCATCCATCTTTTTTTTTACAAAAGGTAAACTTAAAACTTAAAATCAAACCTAATGACCACTAAATGACCACTAGGTGAAGACATTCAGAGAAATTAACTATTGGTAACCAGACAATTATCCAATTGTAGAGCGAACAAACTCAGATAGGTTTGGGGATGTGGGAGAATGCTTACAAACACAGAAAGAATGCATGCAGTAGTTAGCTACACAACAACTGAAAGTGATTTTAAACAAACGGAAAAAAACGGGAGTCACAAGACTATTACTGTCTAGCGGCGAAAACAAGTCATTAGACTTAACCCTTATGGGCAGCATAAATACACCCATCACAAAACCGAAATAAGCCAAATACTCGCCTGGTGGACATTTGTGGGTAGTATCTTGTCTGGTGCTCGATTTGACTCGAATACCCTCCCAGTGTGACCTTATGTGTTGCTAGGACGTGAACACCCCCAATCAAAGCAAACCACTAGACTAGGACTTGGTTTGGGACAGGATGGCCTTTGTAAGATATGTAAGTACCTGAATGCCCCCGCATATCACGGCGTGACGTCATGAGGTTCGATCACCAATAAAAGTCAGTTACATACAAGAACTCAGAGTGTCGATACATCATTACAGCCTTGTGCCGCGATAATATGACTGATAATATGATCTATGGAGGTGGTCTGTTAAAGGTTTGAGGGAAGTTGAAGAATGGCATAATTGGCATGGTGGCGGCAGCACTATAAAGCCCCCACAAATCAAATAACCAAGGTTGCTATTTGGTTCACTAGAGATTAACCATTGATTTTCCATGTTATTTCCCAGCTTCACCCTCTCGTCATTCCACACTAGATGTTGCTAGGACGTAAAACAACAAACAAACCATTCCACCACCTAGGCTCCTTACCATGTGACGAACACAAACCTGAGACTAATTGTGCATAGCCAGCTGTACTAACCAGCTAACCGACTAGCTACATTTGTAGGCTTTTTAGTACTCGGGGGTTCCTATTTTGTGGGGTAATTTCGGGTCACATCATCATCTTACAATAGTGGATAAGCGAGAGGTGTTAAAGATGTAGAGACGAAGTGATATTTTATCTATTGCAAAATATTGACTAGGATCATTTCACTGCAGTCTATACTGGAAACAGACTGGTCGCGGTGGCCGAATCGGTAGAGCGTGGGCCTCGCGTGCGGGAGATCGGGAGTTCAATTCCAGGTCGAGTCAAACCAGTGACTTATAAAATTGATACATATTGCTTCCAAGCCTGGTGCTCAGCATTAATTTTATAGGGCAAGGACTGGCTTAGTTCAGTATCAGGATAATCTGACTGAGTGGGATATTGGGTCATGCGGCCAGCAGCCTGATTTCCCAGTGGGGCAGCTCTATAAAGTTTAACAGGAGTGTGCACTGGCACTAGTTGGTATCCGTCCTGAAAGGACCTTAGCTGTTGCCAGGACATAAAACTCCAACAACCACCCTATTGTGTGCGGTAACGCCGGGGTCACAGCTCCCAGCTTACACAATGGATAGGCGGAAGGTGGTAAATAATAAAATATACATAGAGAAAGTGATATTTCATCTGTTGTAAAATATATACTAGGATAATTTCCCTGCAATTTCTACTGGAAAGTAATGTATGGCAAGAACAGAATCCTATGATGGGTTAGTCATTAGTAGGTTATGGTTATAACTTATAGATGCAAAGTGGCTTTAAAGTGTTGGGCCTATAGTGAAAGATGGGGCTGGGATGCGCATCAACCCCAGCTTCCGGTGTGTATGTTGAAGCTGCGACCTGATATGCTGGGTCGCAGCTTCAGTCCTTCCTGAGGAACCAGCGGAACTCTGACTACCCGGTGTGGCAGTAAATCGCAAACCCCTGGAAATTGCACACCCCGGGGTTTGCGATTCACTAGGAAATCACAAACCCCCCCCCCTGGAAATCGCAAACCCCCCTGTGTTTTGGGACCGATTCGGGCCAAATCTATTCAATGCGACCATATTTAACAGAATTACATACTCAAATCGTGAAATTTCATTAAATTAACCCTAAATTCGAAGCGTTATTAAGGCTACCGCCGCATTGGCGGCGATATTAATCGCCGAACGTAATGTAAACAAATCGCCGCCGCATCGACGTCGCGTTCCATACTGGCGGCGGCGGCGATTTGTTTACTTTACGTTCGTCGATTCGAAAATATAACTAGTAATATCGCCGCCAATGCGGCGGTAGCCTTAATAACGCTTCGAATTTAGGGTTAAATTGGTAACCAAATAAGTGAAATTTGACCAATTTAACCCTAAATTCGAAGCGTTATTAAGGCTACCGCCGTAACGGCGGAGATATTAACAGTTATATTTTCGAATCGACGAACGTAAAGTAAACAAATCGCCGCCGCCGCCGAATGGGGGGTTTGCGATCATATTTAACAGAATTAGCTACCAAATAAGTGAAATTTGACCAATTTAACCCTAAATTCGAAGCGTTATTAAGGCTACCGCCGTAACGGCGGAGATATTAACAGTTATATTTTCGAATCGACGAACGTAAAGTAAACAAATCGCCGCCGCCGAATGGGGGGTTTGCGATCTCCAGGGGGGATATGCGATTTCTTAGGAAATCGCAAACCCCCCATGCCCATATATGGCATGGGGGTTTGCGATTTCCTAGGAAATCACAAGTGGGGGTTTGCGATTTACAGGGTTTGCGATTTCCTGCTACACCGGCATGCTGGGTCACAGCTTCAGTCCTTCCTGAGGGACCCGCGGAACTCTCAATACCCAGCATGCTGGGTCGCAGCTTCAGTCCTTCCTGAGGGACCAGTGGAACTCTCAATACCCGGCATGCTGGGTCACAGCTTCAGTCCTTCCTGAGGGACCAGCGGAACTCAGACTACCCGGCATGTTGGGTCACAGCTTCAGTCCTTTTGAGGAACCAGCGGAACTCTGAATACCCGGCATGCTGGGTCACAGCTACAGTCCTTTTGAGGAACCAGCGGAACTCGGACTACCCGGCATGCTGGGCACAGCTTCAGTCCTTCCTGAGGAACCAGCGGAACTCGGACTACCCGGCATGCTGGGTCACAGCTTTAGTCCTTCCTGAAGGACCAGCAGAACTCAGACTACCCAACATGCTGGGTCACAGCTTCAGTCCTTCCTGAGGGACCAGCAGAACTCAGACTACCCGGCATGCTGGGTCACAGCTTCAGTCCTTACTGAGGGACCAGTGGAACTCAGACTACCCAGCATGATGGGTCACAGCTTCAGTCCTTCCTGAGGGACCAGCAGAACTCAGACTACCCGGCATGCTGGGTCACAGCTTCAGTCCTTACTGAGGGACCAGCAGAACTCAGACTACCCGGCATGCAGGATCACAGCTTCAGTCCTTCCTGAGGGACCGCGTATTGTCATTTGATTGTTAAGGCTGCATTCCATATACGCGTAATGCGAATGCGAATGCGACAAAAAATCGAAACGCCTTGAAACCTATGAGCTACATTCCATACACGCATAATGCGTAATGCGAAATGCGAATGCAAATGCGTCAGAAATCCATTATCCCGATCGCTCCATGTAGCGATCGGTGCGTAATGCGTAAAGGTGGTGCGAATAGAAAAGCATAAGTCGCATTTGTCCATTGATATAAGGCTGGAGGAGGCGACTGATAATTACGGACAGTCGGGACAAGGTGGTGCGAACAGAAAAGCATCAGTCGCATTTGTCCATTGATATAAGGCTGGAGGAGGCGACTGATAATTACGGACAGCCGGTGCAAACATGTAGGTTTATGCGGCGGACCTGTTAGGAAGCAGTCTTCATATTTGGGACGGTCCTAACATCCCTCTAAGCAAGCTAAACTGAGCCATGTTTGGACCGTCCCATTCTCTGTGTGTGTGTCTCTGTGTATCTGTGTCTGTGTGTGTGTGTGTCTCTGTGTGTGTCCGTATCTGTGTGTGTCTGTATCTCTGTGTGTGTCTCTGTTTCTGTGTGTGTGTCTCTGTGTGTGTATCTGTGTGTGTGTCTGTGTGTGTATATGTGTCAGTGTGTGTCTCTTTGTCAGAGACACAGAGACACAGACACACACATAGAGACACACACACAGACAGAGTCACACACACAGAGACACAGATAGAGACACGGAGACACAGACACACAGAGACACACACAGAGACACAGAGTCACACACACTTTTTATATACTTTTTATATACTTCACTGCATAACGCAATATGCATTACGCATATATGGAATGCTGGCATTCGCATAACGCGTAACGCATAACGCATTACGCGTATATGGAATCCTAGCTTTAGTGATGGTCACCCTCCTCCCTGGTGCTGGGATTATCTGAAGCCTTGAGTGCTTGCGATATCTGGTTGCTAGGTAACTAATTGCACATGCTTGGTTCCTGAGGGTTTATCTGTCACTGAGGGTTCCTAGTCTATAAGCACTCCTTCCCTGTCGGGGTATGTTATATATTATACAGAACTCATGTATTTATATATATATGGGTCATGAAAATGAGAAATATTGTGCCGAATCCACATCTCTTGCATTCTGGGCCAGTATGCTAACCATTACACCATCTAGGGTCCCTGTCTATGCAGCTCCTTGCCTGAGAGGTCAGTGCATACTAGTACTACTAGTACTAGTGCATACTAGTACTACTAGTACTAGTACTACTACTACTAGTACCTGTAATGTGATTAAGCGAGACACACACACACACACACACACACACACACACACACACACACACACACACACACACACACACACACACACACACACACCCCCACACACACACAAACACACACACACACACAACACACACAACACACACACACACACACACACACACACACACACACACACACACACACACACACACACACACACACACACACACACACCACAACAACACACACACACACACAACACACACATACACACACACACACACACAACACACACACACACACACACACCAACACACCCCCACACACAACAACACACACACACACACACACACACACACACACACACACACACACACACACACACACACACACACACACACACACACACACACACACACACACACACACACACACACACACAGGTAGGTGCGTGTGTGTGTGAGACGCAGTCCTCGGGATATTTCCCCGGAGGACAAAGTGAGTGAAACATTGGCACAGAAAGCAGGCCCTAGACCTGTTTGTTCAGGGTTAATTGTAACCGGTTAACACACTACTACACACCACTGTGATATATGGAGCGTCTGTGTAGGCGTGTCTATGGTTACAGGCAGGCAGCGTTCCTGCTGTTCCATCAATCCATCTACAGCCATGACATTGGCTTTGCCAGAGTTGGTGGCAGCGCCGCCTCGAGGAATTTTCAGTATTTACAGTGTTTGCATACCGGGATATTTACAGGTAATTTATGAAGTGATTGATATATGTGTGGTGCTTAAACAATGCTAAATAGCCATCCTTATCTGTCTGTTATGTTTATATATGTTATGTGTTTATATAAAATGTAAATTGTAATATATAATGTATTTATAATATAATATTATGTTTATAATACATCTATGATATATTTATTATCTCTATACATATTATATGTATAATATACATATTGTGCTTGGAGAGAGCGCTTGACGTAAGCTATCTGGTGAACAAAAGACCACCGTTTGTTTCGATTCAAAAGCAAATTTCGCATGAGAGTGGAGCCAGGAACCACCGGCACGGGTAGCCACCGGGCAGACCCCAACTGGGCTGCCCTCTACTGCGGGTGGTTGACCCCCCCCACACACACACCTATAGAGTCGATGTGGGATCTGGCGAGTCAGGGGATGGGTCAGACAACTACTGATGCCGCAGAGAGCAGATGGTTCAATAAACCAAGTTGAAGCGTACTCTAATTGAATCTGGGTGTTCTTCCGTAAGTAACCGTGTGAGTGAGAGTCGGAGGGCCATGGGCCATTACATATATATGCTATGAAATTTATTGTGTGGATATAAATAATGGCAGCCCCTTAATATTTCTCTCTAACCACCATAACTTCCATGTTATTCACTGTGGAGCGGGCATTCTCTCCTCCCCCGCCTCCTATACCAGTGAGCCAACTGTCACTCTGCTCACTTTCAAAACTAATATATATATAATGGTTGGTTGTTGGGGTTTTACGGTCCTGGCAGTATCAAAGGTCATATCAGGACAGGTACCGACATGTGACAGTTCGCAATCATTGACAAAATGATGCCACCATTGACAGTGTGGTGCCACCATTGACAGTGTGGTGCCACCATTGAGAGTGTGGTGCAACCATTGACTAAATGGTGCCACCATGGACAGTCTGGTGCCACCATTGACAGTGTGGTGCCACCATTGACTAAATGGTGCCATCATTGACAGTGTGGTGCCACCATTGACAGTGTGGTGCCACCATTGACAGTGTGGTGCTACCATTGGGAGTGTGGTGCCACCATTGACAGTGTGGTGCCACCATTGACAGTGTGGTGCTACCATTGGGAGTGTGGTGCCACAATTGACAGTGTGGTGCCACCATTGACAGTGTGGTGCCACCATTGACACTGCGGTGCCACCATTGACAATGTGGTGCCACCATTGACAGTATGGTGCCACCATTGACTAAATGGTGCCATCATTGACAGTGTGGTGCCACCATTGACAGTGTTGTGCCACCATTGACAGTGTGGTCCCACCATAGACAGGGTGGTGCCACCATTGACAATGTGGTGCCACCATTGACTGTGGTGCCACCATTGCCAATGTGTCCTTGAATGTGGTCATATTCACTATCAAGACGCCCGGTTGACACCCAGCCTCGTCCGTCACTGCCCTGAACTGCCTCCACAATGGCGGCCATGACCGATAGTGTGTCAGGCGCAATTCACTCCCTCCATTCACCGCCCCTCACACACAAACACCACCTACACCCACCCCACCCACCCCACCCCATCCCCCAAACACGCAGACCCTCGCAGATTGGGTGGTACGTGGGCAAAAAAGGCAAAAAAGCTATTTTAATTATGCTAACTATTCAGTTTCAGACCAGACGCGATGGCTGAATGAGTTGAGGGTCCGTCTCCCGTTTGTTGTAGATGGTGGGGTTGGAACCTTGGTCGAGTCAAACCAATGACTAAAGGTCGTACACACTAATACCAAGACCAGGTGACCGGCTGACTCTGGGTGACAATGGCATATTGTTGTGGGCTGTCTGTGTACATGGATTAGTGTGTGTGTGTGTGTGTGTGTAGATGAATGAGTGTGTGTGTACATGGATGAGTGTGTCTGTACATGGATTAGTGTTTTTGTACATAGATCAGTGTTTGTGTACATGGATCAGTGTGTGTGCATGGATCAGTTTGTGTGTTTACATGGATCGGTGTGTACGTGAACATGGATTAGTGTGTGTGTACATGGCAGCTAGCAACAGGACAGAATATGTGTGAATAAGGACCTGGTGGTTTTATATACATACATAAATATAAATACATGAATAAAACAATCAATATATGTACATGCATGTATGCAAGAAATCATACATACATACATACATACATACATACATACATACATACATGCATGCATGCATGCATACATACATACATACATACATACATACATACATACATACATACATACATACATACATACATACATACACTTGTATGCATGCATACATACACACACATACAACTTGTGTGCAATATTTTATTTCTGTTCCAAAACTTTGTCATATGATGATGATAATAATAATAGTAATGTTAATGAAATAACGAGCTGCTCGTGCCGTAGTAATCGGGCCGGGGTGGGGATGGGGAGTGTCGGGACGGGCGGGGAGGAGCTCGGGTGGGCGGCTGGGAGACAGGGGGTGGGGAGGATGCCGGAATGGCGAGGAGGCCGGAATGGAGAGGATGCCGGAATGGCGAGGAGGCCGAGGGGCGGGGTGGGGAGCGGGCAGGAGGAGGGGCGCGGGCCGTGGGAACCCGCCGAGAGGCCGTGATCTGCCGCCCCAGGCAGGGCTCCCTCCGTTGCCTGCACGCCGCATGCCCCGGCACAGAGGCCGGCAGTTGTGTGTTAACTGACGGCCAGGGTTTGAGGGAAGTTTGACTGGGGATCACTTAGCGGTGGCCCGTCCTGATACGGCCTTAGATGTTTCCAAGATGTAAAACGCCAACAAACCAGCTTAGTGGTGTCGGCATGCATTTATATAAATATTTAACATTCACATCGATCTCAGCTATTTATATTTATTGACCAGTTCATATATTATACACGTTTATATAAACTTCATATCAATATTTAATGCTTATAGATTATTGACATTTAGCGAATTCATTGAGCACAGGTTTTTAAATTTGTTATTGAGGCTGTATTTATACTGTCCATAGCATATAAGCCCGGGTACCCAGGCTTGTTTTCAATGCTGGCCAGTTGTAGTGTTGGTGTTATCTTACCACACAGTGGCTGCTGATAAGTTATTTGATTGCCTGCATTTCAGTAGCAGATAGATAATTGGTTGGTATGGTTAGTAGCCTATGTTAGTTTTTTTTGGATTTTCTTGGCATATATGTTTTTTATGTTGTTATACTCTTATTACTAGACTAGCCTACTCCTATTTACATATAATAGGCTTGTACATAGCTGTGTGGTGTGTTATCTGGCTACTTTTGGCATGGTTACCTTCCATTGGGCATCCCGCTGGTGGGCCATGACATATCACATGCCCCTTTGCAGTGCAGCTTAGTGGGGGTTTCCTAGCCTTATTTTGCACATAATTTTTGTAAGTCGGGTAAATATGATATCCATTTCTATTATTTACTTGTGCATGACACATTCATATACATTATTTATATAAATATTTATGATATATATATATTATGTATATATACATTATTTTGATTTACTATGCATATATTTACATTTGTAGTACTGTAATGTTCTCTAAATATACTTAGGATTTATATTTATCATACATCTGATTTACATGTATAATGCTATGTTTTCTAAATATATGTACATGATTTCTATTTATTATGCATATTTAAATATATAGTACTGTAATGTTCTCTAAATATGAGACTGTCTCAAAAGGTGCTAAGCAATATGGAACAAAACTTTGTCCATTGTAACGATCAACATACTATCTGCTTAAAGCTGCATAGTCTGATGAAAATATAAAATTGTCAAAACCAAAACAATTATCTAAATTTGATTCTACATATCTAACTTTTATGCTAGTGCACTTATTAAACATTTGCCGTCAGATATAAGGGGATACTGAGTCAAGTAATAGAACCTGTTACTGCAGAAGCCTATGGTGATAGAGTTTTGGCAAGCTTGCCAAAATTAATTTATCATGTTTCCATTTCAAATATCTCAAAAGTTAGTGATTTAAAATAAAAGTTACTTCAAACTGAAGTAAGGTAGATTATAATGAACAACCTAATATGTTTATCTGAGAAAATGTGAGAAACTCAAAACCATTGGACTATGCAACTTTAAGCATTTGCTTAGGATAAACTGATTTATGGTGTTTCATAATCCCAATAGAATACATATATTGATTTGAAGCAAATGTCTTTGTGTTTTCAGTGTGACCGTTTCTGTGCTGTTTTGTGTCAATGGACAAAAAAAAAAAGAATTATCACCTTTTGAGACAGGCTCATTGGCTATATTTATTCTGCATATATTTACATATATATATATATATATATAAATAATATAATATATATATATATATATATATATATATATTTAAAGAAAGTTAGTGATATATATATATATATCACTCTAACGTTCTTTAAATATATATATATATGATTTATATTTATTATATATATATATACAGTAAAACCTCTAAAACGACCGACCTTGGGACCGACTTGAAGTGGTCCATTTAGTGAGGTGGTCGGTTTAGGCAGTTAGAATATGGTTACAATGGTATCATTAGGATCCACATAAAGCGATCGATATAGGGGAGTGGTCGATCTGTGGAGGTGGTCGGTTAGAGGTTCTACTGTATTTACATGTATAGAACTACTTTTCTCCATATAAGTGATTTATATTTATTATGCATGTATTCACATCAGGGTTCCCGCGGATCCTTAAGAAGTCTTTTCTGTGAACGGTCTTAAAAAGGTCTTCAATTGGATTTGGCCACTACAATATTCGTTCAAGATGTTTTACCAGCTATCTTCACAAAGCACAAATGCCTGTGGAGTTGAAATATCCATAGATTGCATCACTTCATTAATTTCTGTTAATATTTAATTAAATATGCATGTTACATTTGCTGCGAAAATAGGTCTTAAATTGTATGAAAATTGGTATTAAAACTTCTTAAAACGGTCTTAAATCTGATTGGCTGATGGGTGCAGGAACCCTGTATACATACAGTAAAACCTCTCTAACCGACCACCGCAACAGATCGACAACTCCCCTATATCAATCATTTTATTTGGGTCCCAACAATACCATTGTGAGGACATTCCAACTCTCTAAACCGACCACCTCCCTAAACGGATCACTTAAAGTCGGTCCCGTGGTCGGTCGATTTAGAGAGGTTTTACTGTAGTGCTATAATGTTCTATAAATATGTGACTGTGACAGTATAAGTGTATAACATAAATAAGTAACATTAGCGGAAGTGCGCTACCGGACATGCGCAGATGTGCTTTATCTGCGCCTGGAATAGACCATGACACTTTCCTGTCACCCCCCCCCCCCCCCCCCCCCCATGCTAACAAAGCGTGTCGTCCCGCAGACTGCGTCAGCCATTTACTGTGTACGCCACTACCCACAATGCACCGCGGGTCACCGGAACCGGAATGACCTCCCAACGAGTTGACACGGCACACACCGGCCTCACCTGGTACCCCGCTATGCAAACTTGTACCGCTTGTACCGCTAGGGGGCGCGACAGGTCACGTGACAAATGGCGGCACCGTGTCCAGCTCAGCAACGGGAATATACAAATATATATATAGAGTAAACCCTCTCTAAATCGACCAACCATTGGACTGACTTTAAATGGCCCATTACAGGGAGGTGGTCGTCTTAGAGAGGGTTTTATTTATTGGTATTGTACAGGCGTAACCCAAATAAAGTCATTCTACAGGTGTAACCCAAATAAAGTCATCAATATAGGGGAGTGGTCGATTTGTGGAGGTCGTTGGTTAGAGAGGTTTTACTGTATAATATAAGCACTCACTTATACAGTCTGGTCGCCATATAACCTGGCAAAAATCCGCATTTCTTTTTATTTCATCTATTCGAATGATTGTCCACCTAGCGGGAGTTGTGTCTGAGTGTGGGCGTGTTTAAATGTGAACATCTAGCACCCGACACTCTCAATATGTCATTCTACATATGTGGCTGCATACAGACCGGATGGCTGAATGAGTTAGAGCGTCCGTCTCCCGTGCTGGTAGATTGTGGGTTCGAGTCCTGGTCGAGTCAAACCAATGACTTAAAAAAATTGATACTTGTCGCTTCCTAGCCAGGCGCTCGGCATTATTAGGATAGGGCAAGGACTGGTGTGCTCAGTGTCAGGATAATGTGACTGAGTGGGATACCAGGTCATGGTGCTGGCGGCCTGGTTTCCCAGTGGGGCAGCACTATAAAGTTGCCATGAGTGCACACTGTCACAAGTCGGTACCCGTCCTGATATGACCTTAGATGTGGCTAGGACGTAAAACAACAACAAACAAACAAACAAGCATACAGTGCCTGAATTGCTAAGACTAAGAGCTGGTGGCCTGGTCTCTCAGTGGGGCAGCACTATAAAGTTGCCATGCGTATCCGCCATTGCAAGTTGGTACCCTGACACTAGATGTTGCCAGGATGTAAAACCCGAACAAACAACCAGCTTGTTTATAGTCGCTTTGTTCGAATTTAAACAGGATTGCCATTCACCCTACGACGTATGGCGCCGGCATGTGTGTAACGTGTTGAAATAAAGTTCAAATCAAAAGAAGTCGGCATACGCCAGACTTTTCGTGATATGAGGGATAAAAATGGGCGTACACACAACGTACGTAATGTATGCAGAACGTATCTCTGACCTATTGAGAGCGTTCATGTGCCTCACAAAACGTTCGCATATGCTGACAGTACGCTGACCAACGTTACATACATTGCTCCATCGCTAGAAGTATGGCGCATACATTAAGTATGCTGGGCGTACACTGAGCGTATGAGAAACGTATGAGCCATATGGCGACATATGTTGACAATTTTGAACATCCACAACAATTTGTTAGTGGCTTGACATACGCCGACTTATGACACCGTATCCCAAGTGTACTCAATGTACACCCAATGTATGCCCAATGTATACATTAAGTATGATGCCATATGCGGACGTGTTGGTCGAAAGTCGCATACATCGGCATACGCTAAGGGCATACGTCGTAGTGTGACAGCCCCTGAACTCTGCATAGTGGTGAACCTTTTATGTACTGACAACCTACAACACACAACACACAGTCGCCCTGTGATTTATTTTGGTGATTTAAAAAAAATTGTAATAAATTAGGAGAGCGAGGATAGCTCAGACGGCGGAGTGTCCAGCTGTGTAGGTGTGGGTCTTCCGATCGATCCTGCTTCAGTGGACACATTTGCAGTTTGGGCTATTTTCCGTTCCAACCAGAGGTTCACAACTGATTCATCAAAGGCTGTGGTATTTGCAGTCCTATCTGTGGGAAAGTGATATAAAAAGACCCCTTGCTGATTATCGGAAAGCATAGCCTATGTGGCGGCAGCAGGGTTCCTCTAAAGAAATGTGTCAAAATGACCAAACATCCAATAGCTGATGACAAAAATCCATATGCTCTAGAGGCGTCATTAAATAAAACAAACTTTCTTTCTTTTGGTAATAAATGAGTGCACGTGGTAATATTCCGATAGTCTGTTGCTGCATGAAACTTGATGCTTGCGCTGTCCTGAGATGACTTTAGATGCTGCCAGGACCATCCATCTTGAGGCTTTGCATGTCCTGACCCTGGCCATAACATTAACAAGCAGGGTGTGGAAGGAAGCAGAGATTTGTCTGTACACACGTAGCCGGCGAGTGTTGTCTTGTATGAGCGCCTGCCCCTGCCTGCCCCAGCCTTCCCCTGCCTTCCCCAGCCTTCCCCAGTCTGCCGCTGCAACACTAGCACCAGCAGGCTGTCCGGGTGCTTTTTTTTTTTTACACGTGTTGCTGATACCAAAGATAACACACGGCTGTTGTTGTGAATGAACACAGTTTGTTCCATCTGTGCACAAAGCACTCCTTTCACACCTCAGGTGCTGTCACTGCCCATACCCCCAGTCCCCATACCCCCATTCCCCGTACCCCCACTCCGCGTACCCCCCACTCCCGGTACCCCCACTCCCGGTACCCCCACTCCCCGTACCCCCACTCCCCATACCCCACTCCCCATCATACCCCCCACTCCCCATACCCCATCCCTCCCCATGCCCACTGTTCACCCCCTCAACTACACCTTTACCTCCCGCCCCCGCCTCTCCCACCTCCCTCTCGCACCTTACCCCTAGCCCCCCCCCCCCCCCCCCATCTCCTACCTCTACTACCCTACCCTACCTATCATCCCTATTATCCCCCGTGCCACACACCCCATCACCCCTCACTCCTCCTCCTCCCCCCCCCCCTTATCACCCCCCCCCTCCCTCCCCTCCTCCTCGCTCTCCTCATCCCTCCTATCGCACATCCCCCCATTTCCTCCCACTGTTCCCTGCGACACCTCCCCATTCCCCCCCCCCCCCCCTCCCCTGACACCCTCCCAAAACCCCATCACAACCTCCCTGTCCCACCTCTGTCTCACGGTTCGACTGCAACCACAAAATACCCGAAACAACAAAAGAAGCGACGCTGTAAAAACAAAAACAAAAACATGACACCACCATTTCTCTAATGAAAATGTGTGCATGCGTGCGCATGTGTGAGTGTGTGTGTGTGTGTGTGTGTGTGTGTGTGTGTGTGTGTGTGTGTGTGTGTGTGTGTGTGTGTGTGTACGCGCGGTGGGAGGTGTCACAGTCTATAGTTACAAATGGGGTCGCCGCGAGTGCGTGTGAGCATGCGTGCGAGCGCCACTTCCGGTTTTACCGGTGTTGCCTCGTTCTGGTGACTGGCGCGTTTCGCTGGACAGTCGAGGGACGCTGGGTGCTGGCGGGCGCGTCCAGGACGCCGTCTAAACAACCAGACCTGCCTCCAAACCATCCCGCGCACCACTGACTGGCATCACCGGACGAGGTGGCCGGATCGGTAGAGCGCTGACTTCCCGTGTGGAAGGTCGGGAGGTAGAGTCAAACCAATGACTTACAAAATTGATAATTGTCACTACCCTCGCCTGGCGCTCAGCAGTACTAGGATAAGGCAAGGAATGGTTAGCTTAGTATCAGGATAATGTCACTATGTGGGAAATCGGGTCATGGTGCCGGTGGCCTGGTCTCCCAGTGGGGCAGCGCTAATAGTTGACAATTGTGTGCACTGTCACAAGTTGCTACCCATCCTGATATGACTTTAGATATTGCCAGGATGTAAAACAAACCATGTAGCACCACCAACTCCTTTTGCATGTCCCGGTGAGTGTTTGCTGCACTAACAAACCAGTGTTCCACAGCTGGTTCGCCAAAGGCTGTCCTGTCTGTGGGAAAGTGCATATAATTATAAAAGACCCCTTCCTGCTTATCGGAAAGAGCGTATGTGGTGGAAGTGGGTTTCCTCGAAAGTAATATGTCAGAATGACCATATGTTTGACGTCCAATAGCCGATGATACAAACAATCAATGTGCTCTAGAGGCGTCGTTAAATAAAACCAGCTTTACTTTTGCTGCACTAGCATTGCGACGCTCGTTGCACCGATCCCTCTCAGGTGAGGCAGGTGGGAGAGGGGGGGCAGGTTGTTGTGTGGTGGGGGTGGGAGCAGGCCGCCAGGCTTGATGTACCTGTATTGTACCGTTGTTTCTGTAGGCCTGTCCGTGGGGGGAGGCTTGTGTGGTGCGGGTCTGTCGTCAATGCGCGTGGGATGTGCGCATGTGCGCGGTGTGTGCGCGCATTGTCTGAGGAGCAGGGTGTCCGCCACTGAGGGCTACAATAGTGCTGGCTCCCAAACACCTTTTTTCTTCTTCTCCCCGGAGACTTTTTATTTACTTTTGCTATGTTTGTATGTTCGCATGCCTTGTGGTATTACACACTTTTTTAATATTCTGGGGAAACTCGCTCCCCATTTCTTAATACTTTTTTCTTTTGATATATACATCTTTAAACTTTAAAAAAAGAAGAAATGAATACAAAGAACACAAGCTGCAGAGTGCAGTTTGTGTGTCTAGCGCCATCATCACCCTAATCCCAAATGCTGGGCTTTGACAGGCACGACAGTGGTTTAGTCTGCACTAAGTTCAAACAATGCTGTTTTGATGTAGTCGATTATGCTGGTCCGCTTACCCACATAAAAGGGAACAGACAACTTACCCCGCCGCTTAATCAATTAATGTACAAACAAACAAACAAACAAACAAACAAACAAACAAACAAACAAAAACACCTGCACCTCACACTGGTCGCTGATTACCTGTCGTGCCGAGACTGTTGTAGTTCGCCGGGTCGGTCCGGTTAGAGCCGCGCATTAGCAGCCCGCACTTCGACCACCCCGACTTTCCCCGCGTTCCCCTGACCCCGTAGACTGACACGGGTACAAAGGAAGGGCGCCCCCCCTCCCACCACCTCCCACCACCTCCCACCACCTCCGCACACAAGCCATCTTCATGCTCATTACACACATACAAACCAAAGTGAAAGCACCCATCCCTCCCCCATCCAACTGAGGCTCTCATCCACTGCCGGCCACATTGCCACCATAGCCGGACCGGTAACTAATGCCCCTGGTTCAAATCGCAGTGTCTGCACTTGTTTATAATTTGTTTTTGTTTTTTTTGTCGTACATTAGTTGTTTAAAGTTGCATAGTCCGATGGTTTTGAATTTCTGTATTTTTTCTGAGATAAATATATTAGATCGATCACTAGTATCTACTTTACATTATTAGTTCAAAGTTACTTTTATTTTATATGGTAAACTTTTGAGATATTTTGAGTGCAAACATGGAAAATTAGTTTTGGCAAGCTTGCCAAAACTCTGACGCCATAGACTTCTGCAGTAACAGGTTCTGTTAAATTGACTCAGTATTGCCTTCTACGCAGAAACAAATGCTTAATAAGTGCATCAGTATCTAAGTTAGATATGTAAAATCAAATATAGATAATTGGTTTGGTTTTGAAAATTTGATATTTCATCGGACTCTGCAGCTTTAAGCAGGGGAAATGTCAGTCGCATTCCACTGCTCCTTGCCCTATCCTAATAATGCCGAGCGCCTGGCTAGGAAGTGACAAGTATCAATTTTTAAGTCATTGGTTTGACTCGACCAGGATTCGAACCCACGATCCCATGATCTACCAACATGGGAGACGGATGCTCTAAAGCTGAGATTCCTTACACGCGGTATGCGGTCTGCGAATGCGAATGCGAATGCGGCAAAAAATCGAAACGCCTTGAAGTCAATGGGGTGCAACCCTTACACGCGGTATGCGAATGTGAATGCGAATGCGACAACTCGATCGGTCCCTGTAGCGATCGATGCGGCATGCGACACGGGGGTGCGAATAGAAAAGCATCAGTCGCATTTGTCCATTGATATAAGGCTGGAGGAGGCGACTGATAATTACGGACAGCCAGGACAAGGTAGAGCGCGGACCTGTTAGGAAGCAGTCTCCAAGGCTGCTGAGTGGAAACATATGGTAGTGGTGGTGGTTCGGGTTGCTAAAAATGCTACCAGAGCCACAAAAATATGAATACTTATCTATAATTTGGTTATAATAAAGGTAGGAACCCCCACGAGTAGAAATAGCACACATAAAGACAAAATAATGGTTTTGTTGACCGAAAAGGACGGTCCTAACATGGGGTGTGAATAGAAAAGCATCAGTCGCATTTGTCCATTGATATAAGGCTGGAGGAGGCGACTGATAATTACGGACAGCCAGGACAAGGTAGAGCGCGGACCTGTTAGGAAGCAGTCTCCAAGGCTGCTGAGTGGAAACATATGGTAGTGGTGGTGGTTCGGGTTGCTAAAAATGCTACCAGAGCCACAAAAATATGAATACTTATCTATAATTTGGTTATAATAAAGGTAGGAACCCCCACGAGTAGAAATAGCACACATAAAGACAAAATAATGGTTTTGTTGACCGAAAAGGACGGTCCTAACATGGCATGCGACACTGGGTGTGAATAGAAAAGCATCAGTCGCATTTGTCCATTGATATAAGGCTGGAGGAGGCGACTGATAATTACGGACAGCCAGGACAAGGTAGAGCGCGGACCTGTTAGGAAGCAGTCTCCAAGGCTGCTGAGTGGAAACATATGGTAGTGGTGGTGGTTCGGGTTGCTAAAAATGCTACCAGAGCCACAAAAATATGAATACTTATCTATAATTTGGTTATAATAAAGGTAGGAACCCCCACGAGTAGAAATAGCACACATAAAGACAAAATAATGGTTTTGTTGACCGAAAAGGACGGTCCTAACATGGCTCAGTTTAGGATGTTAGGACCGTCCCAATCGGGAGACTGACGGTTACCGTGTGTAAGGAATCCTAGCTTAAAGCTAAAAATGCTACCATATGCACAGAAATATGAATACCAATGAATGTACACATGGGTGCACACTTTTATATGCTGCTTACCGCATGCCGCACGCCGCATGCCGTGTGTAAGGAATCTTCCCATTCGCATACCGCATGCCGCATGCCGCTTACCGTGTGTAAGGAATCCTAGCTTAACTCATTCGGCCATCCCGTCTGGTTTATCCACCAACGTTTCCTGCGTTCTAAGTTCTAGTTGCGGGAAGCTGAACGATCGGCGCGCGCATCCTATCCTACCTGTAGTGAGGGCCGTTTGGTTGGTTATTGGCGTTTTACATCCTGCCAACATCTAAGTTATATTCTAAGGTCGTCTCATGACGTCGTGGGTCTGTTACATGCCTCTCCCAGTTCTCTCCTGTTCTCTTGTATATCTCAGTTCTCTTCTCCTCTCTTCTCTCCTCCTCTCTTCTCTCTCTCTCCTGTTCTCTTGTATATCTCAGTTCTCTTCTCCTCTCTTCTCTCCTCCTCTCTTCTCTCCTCCTCTCTTCTCTCCTCCTCTCTTCTCTCCTCTCTCTCTTCTCTCCTCTTCTCTCCTCTCTCCTCTTCTCTCCTCTTCTCTCCTCTCTTCTCTCCTCTCTTCTCTCTCCCAGTTCCCTCTTAGATGGGCTCGCCAAATGAGTTCAGCGTCAGTCTCCTCTTTTGGTAGATCGTGGGATTCGAATCCCACAGGTTTGAACACTGGTCGAGTCAAACTAAAGTTGATGCTTGTCGCATTCTAGTCAGGTGCTCAGCATTATTAGGATTGGGCAAGAACTGGTTTGTTCAGTGTCAGAATAATGTGACTGAATGGGATATCGGGTCATGGTGCTGGCAGCCTAATTTCCCACTTGGGCAGCACACTAAAGTCACCATGAGCGCACACTGTCATAAGTCGGTACCCTTCCTAATATGACCTTAGATGTTGCCATAATGTTAAAAACTCCCAACAACCAACAGACCTGTCTCCCTCTCTCCTTTGCCATGTTCTACCTCTCTACTACTTACCGACCCACCACCTGCCTACCTGTATCCTCCCCACTACTCTCTCCCCTCTCTCCCCTTTCTCCCCTCTCTCTCTCTCCCCTCTCTCTCCTCTCCCCCCTCTCTCCCCTCTCTCTCCTCCCTCTTTCTCCCCTCTCCCCCTCCCCTCCCCTCTCCCCCTCCCCTTCTCCCCCTCCCCCTCCCCTCTCCCCCGCTCTCCCCCTCTCTCCGCTCCCCCTCCCCTCCCCCCTCTCTCTCCCATCACTCCCCTCTCCCCCCCTCACTCCCCTGTCTCTCCCCCCTCTCCCCTATCTCTCCCCTATCCAATGTCCGGTCCGACCGCAATGACAAAAAGCCGTTCCCTCATCCGAAATGCGATTTTAATTGTCATAAATTCCCGCCCCTGACACTGGGCCCTCAGTCGAGCGCCTGAGATGTCGTCTTCAACCCCCCCCCCCCTCCCCCCCACAACACACACACCAACCACACACACCTGACACTGGCCCCTCACTCGAGCCCCTGAGATGTTGTCGCCTTCAATTCTCACACCCACACGCACAGACATACACACCACATACGTCCCACACCCCCACCCACACACAGCTCCACTAATGGTCGTGTGCCTGCCTGCTCTCAGTCCAACCGCCTTTTCCTTTTTCTCTTGACAGCATGTTTCAAAAAGAGCCGCCATGCCTGTACTTTGCTAATCACAATCACGCCCCGGCTGTGCTCTGTGCTCTGTGCTCTGTGCTCTGTGCCCTCAGGCCAGCCTTCTGTCACAGCCTAAGATCTCTGGTTCTCTTTGGTTGCCGAGTTGTAAGCCATGCTTAGTCATAATTAAAACTACTTAAATACGGCTCCTCCACTCGCACTTTGGGGAGAACAGGGATCTGAAGTAGTCAGCCCAAAGACTTGAAATGCTGTGTGGAGTTTTAAATGTTAATCACTTTTTTGTTGTTGCCGAAAAAGATATGTAAATGAAATACTTTTGGCGTTTTGTAATTTGCTGATGGATGTTGGCTGGAGTCTGTAGAATCGTGTTCGTTCGTTGACTGACGATAACTGATAAGACATTCCTGATAACTGATCCGATATTCCCGATAACTGGACAACCATGTCGAATCCCCCGCCGGTAAGAGGATCCGGAACCGCGTCCGTTCTTGGTGAGTGCCACTAGTACTACTGTAAGTACACTCGCCCAGCAGAGCGCGGGTAGTACTCACTCTCCCATCACAATGCAGCACCAGCAACACTCGCTCTCCCCGACCAGACTGGGTGGCCGAATGAGGTGAGCATCCGTCTCCTGTTTTGGGAGATCGGGGAATCCGAACCCACGGGTTTGTGGGGTCGAACCCTGGTCGAGTCAAACCAATGACTTAAAAATTGTTACTTGTCGCTTCCTAGTCTGGCGCTTGGCATTATTAGGATATGGCAAGGACTGGTTGGCTCAGTGTCAGGATAATGGGACTGAGTGAGATATCAGGTCTTGATGCTGGCAGCCGGGTCTTCGAGTGGGGCAGCACTATAAAGTCACCATGAGAGGGCACTGTTACAAGTCGGTACATATCCTCATATGACTGTAGATGTTGCTAGGACGTAAAACAACAAACTCGCTCTCCCAGCACAGTACAGCACCAGCAACACAACGCCAGTAGCATTCACTCTCCTGGCACAATGCAGCACCAGCAGCACAACATCAGCAACACCACTCACTCTCCCAGCACAGTACAGCACCAGCAACACAACGCCAGTAGCCCTCACTCTCCCAGCACCAGCAGCACAACATCAGCAACACCACTCACTCTCCCAGCACAGTGCAACATCACGAACACATCGCTAGCAGCGTGCATTCTCTCGGTGCACGCTCTCGGTGCGCTGCAGCACTCACTCTCGCAGCGCGGTGTCGCACCTGACTGTACTGTACAGTGCTGCTTGGTCCGGCAGGTGGTGACCGGGGCAGATAAGGAAACTGACCGAACCAGTGCCACGTTCAGGGTGCACCTCGGAGGCATCTCGGAGAAATTCCTGACGTCATGCTAGTCTGAACGGCAAAAGCAGTTGGTTGCCTCGAAAATGTCCCCTCCATGGGAGGCAGCCATTTGCAATTGAAAATAACAGCCTCTGATTAGCTGAAACCACTGAATTCAGTGGCCATTTTCAAGGCACTTTTTGCCGCCTGTGTGAAAATGGAGATGTCTCCAAGACGACTCAGGAGGCATAGCCTAAACGCAAATAGGCCAAAAGGACGTCTCGGAGTCGACTCGGAGGCGTATCCTGAACGCGGCCTTAACCAACTCACACACGGGCCGGGGCCATTCTAGTTACTTTAGCTGCTTCGTACACGGCCAGACGCCGGGCTCAGTGTGGATGTGGTGGGGTGGGGTGGGGGCGGGGCGGGTTTGCAGACGGCTGGCTGGTTGGCTGGTTAGCCGTGGATTCTGCAGAAGCTCGGAGCGTGATTTCCACGTCCAGGAAGCCGTTGGGGTGGCGGCTTACTGGGTGTGTGTGGTGGGGGGGGGGGGGGCCAGGCATTCTTACCGAGCTGTGGATTTTTTTGTGTTTAATTTTTGTAAATGGTGATATCAGTCTGTCTCGGTGCAGTACATTGTGGTGAGTGTGAGTGAAGTGGGCATAGTGTGGGGGAAGGGGGGGGGGGAGAAAAATATGGGGCCGAGAGTGATGGGGCGAGGTGTAGGGGAGGAGGAAGGGGGGAGGAAGAAAAGGGGGGGATGAAGAGGAAGTGGAGTGGGCTGGGGGAGTGCAACACGGGAAGGAGAAAGGGGACATGGAGGGGAGTGGAGTGAGAAGGGAGGGAAAAAGGGGCAGAGGGGAGGTAGAAAGGGACAGAGGGGAGCGAGAAAGGGACAGAGGGGAGGGAGAAAGGGACAGAGGGAGGGTAGAAAGGACAGAGGGAGGAGAAAAGGACAGGGAGGGACAAAAGGAGGGACAAGGGGAGGTGAGAAAGGACAGAGGGCAGGGAGAAAGGGACAAAGGGAGGACAGAGGGGAGGAGAAACGGACGAGGGGGGGAGAAAGGGACAAGCAGGGAGGAGGGACAGACCAGGGAGGGAGGAGGGACAGGGAATGAGAAAGGACAGTGCCCGGGGGGGAGAAAAGGGCAGCAGGGAGGGAAAAAGGGACAGGGGAGGGGACAAGAGGAGGGAGAAAGGGACAGAGGGGAGGACAGAGGGGAGGGAAGAGGGACAGAGGGGAGGAGAAAGGGACAGAAGGGAAGGGACAGAAGGGAGGAGAAAAGGAGGAGGGTAGGGAGAAAAGGACAGAGGGATAGAGAAAAGGGACAGATGGGAGAGAGAAAAGGGACAGAGAAAGGAAACAAGCGGAGAAAAGGGACAGAGGGGGGGAGAAAGGGACAGAGGGAGGGAGAGAGGACAGAGGGGAGGGACAGAGGGACAGAGGGGAGGGAGAAAGGGACAGAGGGGAGGGAGAGAGGGACAGAGGGGAGGGAGAAAGGGACAGAGGGGAGGGAGAAAGGGGGAGGGAGAAAGGGACAGAGGGGAGGGAGAAAGGGACAGAGGGGAGGGAGAGAAGAGTGATGGGGGAGGGTGGGAGATAGAATGCAGCATGACCTTGGAGTGTTGGCGCTGGAGACCTTCCCGTGTGTCGTGTGTAGTCACGTGGTTAGAATTAAACCGGGTTGAGACGCATGCGCACTGAGCGGCCTTTGGTGCAGTTTGCGAGTCATGAAGTATTCAATATTCAGTGCTTAAAAGGTCACGTGCATTACTACTGACACTACAGCATTAAACCACTTGTAAAAAGGCTTAGGCTCGAATCTGTGGTGTAGGCAGGCTATGGTGAACTGAATACAGACAAATAAAGGAAGAGTATAAAGTGTAAAGAAGAAGAGAGAGTCAAGCCCTCTGGTTTATTATTTATATGGTCACATGGGTTCATTGTAGGGTATCACCACACCCCTTTCCCCCAATGGAAAACAAGCATTCTTGTCCCTACCCATAGGGATCCAACATTCCTGGTCCCCATGGATACCAGATCTGTCCACCACCACAAAGCTGTATAACCCCATGGCCACCACCAGCCTTGACCTTTGAGTGTGGTGATCCCTATCCCAGCAGAGGGGGTAGGCCCTGAGTGCACTCACACCCAGACCTGCCAGCACCACTATGTCTATTTACATCTGACTCAAGCACCACCAGCCCAAATATATACATGCGCCTGGTCACGTACACTGATCAGTAATAGAAGATTTCCATTCCCCCATGCCGTATATCGGAATATGTTACGCACTGTTAAACCAGAAAACCACTGTTAAACCATTAAGCCACTGTTAAATCATTAAACCACTGTTAAACCACTGTTAAACCACTGTTAAACCACTGTTAAACCACCGTTAAACCGTAGCAGGACCCTCTCAGCTGCTAACTGGAGTGGCAGTTGTTTATCAGTGGGGAGTGGCTTCTTTATCAGAACCAATCCCATATTGATACACTTCACCTCCTCGGGTCCCCCATGGGCAAACTTCTAACCGGCCAGATTGAACTGGGCCGCGTTCGGGGTACGGCTCCAAGGCGTCTTGGCTTATTTCCGTTCATGGTATGTCTCTGAGTCATCTCAGAAACGTCTCCCCTTTTCAGACTGGAGACAAAAAGCGCCTCAAAAATGGCTGACGTATTCAGTGGTTTCAGCCAATCAGAGCTCTTCTTTTCCATTGCAAATGGCTGCTCCCTAGTGAGGGCATTTTTGAGGCGACCAACAGTCAAGGCATTCAGACTAGTGTGATGTCAGGAATTTCTCTGAGGCGTACCTTGAACATGGCCCTGGTGATGCTCTTCATTGGGTTTATTCAGGTTTTGTTCTGTGGAGGTACGACAACTGCGCACATCTCCGCTCGCCCACCCAGCCCCCCTACACCCCGTTGCGGTCCGGTGCGCATGCGTAGGCGTGTCCTTGGACCCGCGTTGTCTTTGCGCGTCCCGTGTGTACGTCATCAGGTAAACACCTCGGCCCTATTCACGCCTCCTCACGCGTCCTCACGCCATGCCCGATGTCGGTGTCTTTGTTCGCTGGTAACCGCCCGTCATTACGGGGGTGAAGGGGGGGGGGGGGGGGGGGGGGGGGGGGGTGAGCTGCAGACAACACACCCGCCTTGTTGCCAGTGTCATTTGGGGGGGGGGGGTGTTTTGTGTTTGTGTTGGTGTTGGTGTTTTTGTGGGTGGTGTGGGTGTTGTTTTGCTAACAGATCGCCGGGGGGGGGGGGAACACTCCAGTGACATGTGTAAAGTCTGGCAGCTGTAGTTTGTGTAGGCAGGCTAATAGGAAATCACTACAGGCAAGGAGAGAAAGGAAGAGTATAAAGAATGAAAGTAAAGTGAGAGCTTGCACCCTCAGGTTTATTATTATATAGTGGTACATGGATCTGATATGGCCTACCACGTGACCATGCTCTACAATGAACAACAAGCATTTCTAGGTCCACCAATGAACAGTAAGCATTCTTGTGTCACCATGGCTACTGTGATCTACCCACCACCACCACCATGCCCCTTGGCTCTTGGTGTGCACCTGCCTTGCTGTGTGTGTGTGTGGTGATCTGTGACTAACAGTTGGTGTGCGGGGGGAGGGGGGGGGGTAGTGAGTGTAGCTCTTGAGACCCTTCCACACTAACAATAGTGCCCCTCTCACACTATCTATCTAATACAGAATGACTATGAACCACAAGTAAAGAGTCACCAGCAACTACATAAGTACATTCATGCACCTGGCCCTGTACATCATTTACCTTTATAGACCATTTGTAATCCTTTATAGACCATTTCACATTCCCCACCAATGCGTTTTATCGGAATATTTTACAACTGGTTGGGAGTGTTAGGTCCGGAGACGGCCGTGAGTGTTATGTGCAGTCACGTGGTTGCTTGTTGGGGTTTTACGTACTGGCAACATCTAAGGTAATATGATGGTGGCTACCGACTTGTGGCAGTGCGCACTCATGGCGACTTTAAACTGCTGCCCCACTGAGAGACCAGGGCCCGTATGCAGGAGTCGGTGATAGCGGCTTTTGGTGTTACAGCCTAGTATCGGTTAGCTATCGCCGACGTCGGGAACTGTGTCAAGTCGTATGCAGGAGCGCGTAACACTTTCATTATAGCTAAACGTGAATATATTTATAGATTTGGGAAATCCCTCTGCATCTGTACCCATATATTAGGCTTAAATCTATTCAATGCGATCATATTTAACAGAATTACATATGCAATAAGTGAAATTTATTCAAATTAACCCTAAATTCGAAGTGTTATTAAGGCTTCCGCCGCATTGGCGGCGATATTAATAGTTAAATTTTCGAATCGACGAACGTAAAGTAAACAAATCGCCGCCGCATCGACGTCGCTTTCCATACTGGCGGCGGCAGCGGTTTGTTTACAATACGCTCGTCGATTCGAAAATATAATCATTAATATCGCCGCCAATGCGGCGGTAGCCTTAATAACGCTTCAAATTTAGGGTTAAATTGATAAAATTTCACTTATTGCGTATGTAATTCTGTTAAATATGACAGCATTGAATAGATTTGGGCCTAATAAACTCGCTAAACCTAATATTTTTTAGGGGTAAGGTAACACCGGTTAAGCCTTTGGTGTTAGGCCTAACACTGACCCGTGCATACCATTTTTCGCTGCTAAACCGGAATTCCCGCCAAATACAGTTTTGCCTCGCTAACACTGACTCCTGCATACGGCCCCTGGGCGCCTGCACCATGACCTGATACAGAGTTGTCAACAGTTTCGCCGTGAGGTGTCTACTGTGAGGTGTGCACTATTTTATCTCCCCATCATCAACATATGCTGTTCTTCCGGTTTTTCATTTTCCAAAATTATATAAATCTTATTGATTATTTTGTGTCCAAAATGCACCACAGAGCATTCTCTATGTTGGCGTGACGTCACAGCCCCGGAAACTAGCCCGGGACGGGTACACCCCGCAGTTATTTGTGCTGCAGCAATGCTGTCTATGAGGAGCATTGATTTTCGCAAAATAAATTTCAAAGCTTTCGTTGGGTCGATTAAAAATATCTTAATGTGCGATTGAAGAGGATGTT
Source organism: Branchipolynoe longqiensis (assembly GCA_030323885.1). Classification (NCBI taxonomy): domain Eukaryota; kingdom Metazoa; phylum Annelida; class Polychaeta; order Phyllodocida; family Polynoidae; genus Branchipolynoe; species Branchipolynoe longqiensis. The sequence goes on along the minus strand of CM059197.1, from coordinate 81,172,542 downwards.
TGTTTGTTTGTTGTTGTTTTACATCCTAGCAACATCTACGGTCATATCAGGACGGGATTGAAGAGGAAGATCTGACGTATTTAATTTAACCTAAGAGCAATTTTCTCTGAAAGTATTAAAAACAGAGATTATAGTGAAATTTGGGATATTCTGAGTGTCAGTGCCAGTGGTAGCCATACCAGATCATGGCCTCAAAAACTATTTTGGCAAAATATTTTTTTTTTAAAATCTGAATGTGAAATTGTAGAGAAAGATCTGAACTATTTAATAGAAACAAGATAAATTTGCTTTCAAAGAAGCAAAAATCACAAATTACTGTGATAGTTAGGGTAGTTTTAATGTTGTCTCTATGACAGTGGCATTTGTTTTACCCATCGAGCGTTGTGAGCGCAAAAAGTGCCCGATTTAAGTAATTTTATGGCCCCCCCCCCCCCCAATATAACATCCATTAAGATTTTCCGGATTTTCATTTTCCAATGTTGGCAACCCTGTCTGATATACCACTCAGTCACACTATCCTGACTGAGCCAGCCAGTCCTTGCCCGATCCTCAATAAAGCCGAGCGCCTGGCTAAGAAGCGACAAGTATACATTTTTATCTCATTGGTTTGACTCGACCAAAACAGGAGCTCAACTCATTCGGCCATCCCGTCTGGTCCAGCCCGCTGAACGCTACCCCTCTAAAACCACGGGGTGGAGGGTTCGATCTGGAGACGGCCGAGTGTGTTGTGTCGTCACGTGGTTGTGTTGTATAATTCAGTATGCGAGTATTATTTCTTTCCAAAGTAAAATTTAAAAAAATAACAAATTGCACATTTGCAATTTGTGAATTGATAACATTCTCCATATCTTTGTTGTACCAAAAAAAAACCACAACCATTCAATTTAATTTTAAATATAGTCCTGCAATATTGCTCTAAATTGAACAACTCTATATTGCTTTCGAAAATAAATAGGTGAATAGTACTGAAATGTGTCGGAAGTGATGGTCGAATCGTTAGTGGGGTGGGCCCATGGTTGCGGGGTGGGGGGGGGGCGGTAGTGAAGGGGGAGGAGGGAGACTTTTGGGCGTCGGCTTGGTGTTTCGTTTATGGGTTTGAGCGCCATATCTAGGTTAGAACCCCCCCCCCCCCCCCGCCCCTCCCACTCCTCTCCACCTCCCCCCCCCCGCTCGTCTCACACTCACAATTAAAGCTGCATAGTCCGATGAAAATATCAAATTTCAAAATCAAAACAATGATCTAAATGTGATTCTACATATCTAACTTAGATACTGGTGCACTTATTAAGCATTTGTCACCACACAGAAGGGAATACCGAGGCAATTGAATAGAACCTGTTACTGCGGAAGCCTATGGGGTCAGAGTTTTGGCGTATTTGCCTAAATTAATTGTGCATGGTTCCACTTCAAATATCTCAAAAGGTAGCCACTTAAAATAAGTTACTTCAAGCTAAAATAAGGTACATAATAACGATCAACCTAATATATTTATCTCAGAAAATTTCAGAAACTCAAAACCATCGGATTATGCGACTTTAATTTGGTTCTAATGTGGCCTAGATAAAGCTCAGGCTAAATAATCAGGATAAAGATTTCGATTTCGCTGATTTTCGCGGTTTTATTTTCTTTATTCACCGATTAACGTTCACCAAATGCTGTTACATATGCCAGCAAGTGGTTAATCCGAATCCCGTTCTTAGATTAACCTGCACATTTACGTACAGATCCTTATATGACTTTAGATAGGTAAAAAATCCTGTCCGTGAAACTTTTAAATATTTATAAGTCTTGAAGTATTAAAACAGTTCATGGTCAAGGTCAAAATATGTGCAAGTAGGTGGCAGATTGCACCATTTTAATCGTAGGTTATAATTTTTTTTACGGGGGGGTGGTGCCCCCAGACACCCCTATTTGTTCAGGGATTTTAACATTATTGTCACTGGGACCCCTGCTGGACTTGGCTAGTTCCCAATTTCTGTTTGTTTGTTGTTTGTTTGTTGTTTGTTTGTTGTTGTTTTACTTTTCCAATGCTCTCACACTTATGAGAATGTCGCTACACAATGACAAAGTCGATTCTCTATGTGACGTCACAGCCCGGCCAAACTACTCGCGAAGGGTAAAACAACGCAGTAATTTGTGATGAAGCAATGATATGTCTATGCGGATCATTTATTTTTGCAAAATAAATTTAAAAGCTTTCATTGGGTCGATTAAAAATATCTTAATGCGCGATTGAAGAGGAAGATCTGAAGTATTTAATTTAACCTAAGAGCAATTTTCTCTGAAAGGATTAAAAACAGAGATAATATTGAAAGTTGGGATATTCTGAGTGTCAGTGCCAGTGCTAGGCTCTACGGGATCTAGGCCTCAAAAACTATTTTTGCAAAATAAATTCAAGAGCTTCCAACTGGCTGATAAAAAAAAAAGATGAATGTGAAATTGTCGAGAAAGATCTGAACTATTTAATAGAAATAAGAGATATTTGCTTTCAAAGCACAACAAATCACAAATTACTGTGATAGTTAGTGTAGTTTTAGTGTTGTCTCTATGGCAGTGGCATCTATTTTATCCTTCGTGCGTTGTGAGCGCAAAAAGTGCTCGGATGTGAGACATCGAGAATTTCTCTGACTGAACCCACATCCGACTGACCTACTGCGCATGCGCGATGTGCACTATCTGCCCGGTAATCTACACCCTTGGCTGAGTAGCGCGCTCTTAGCTTTGGTGATGAGGTTCAAGTAGTGTTATCTTAGCGCTGCCATTAATGGTCACACTGCATTTAGACACTGGGGCCCTTACTGCTGGGTCCGCAACTCGAGCAGTGTGGCAATGTGTAAGTAGGTGACCATCGTCTATGAGTAATACTAGTCAGGTCTCCCAGTGGTCACCGACCAACCCCACTAAACATCAGTCACCAGGGTTTGGCTTCAATGTCGCTGGCTTTTTGGTTGTAAAGTGGTAGCAAGCGAACGCTGGCCATAGTGTGACTGGGGCCTTAACTACGACCCAGTCCTTAGGTTCCAAGACGAGTGTGGAACGCCACCTACTGCCATTCCACGTATCAAGTGGAATTTGATTCTCATGAAAACTGCATGCACGAGACCCTCTCCCTGGAGTATGCGTAGGGGGCCGCTACCTACAACGGTAGTTTTATCTATTTCCACCAGAGGGCGGGTTGGCATATAGTCAGTTACTACCCACACCGGTAGTTGTCGCCACTGCCACCAGAGGACACGCTGGCCAAGTTCCTCCTCTCCTCTCAACAACAAACAAACAAACCTCTCCTCTCCTCTCCTCTCCTCTCCTCTCCTCTCCTCTCCTCTCCTCTCCTCTCCTCTCCTCTCCTCTCCTCTCCTCTCCTCTCCTCTCCTCTCCTCTCCTCTCCTCTCCTCTCCTCTCCACTCCACTCCACCACTGCCCCCTTCCATTTTCTACCACCTTTCTGATCTCTATTGGTTCTTTTATCCTTACCATCCCCGTCTGTAGAACGGAATATCATAAATAGTTTACATTCTTCACCTTCTGCTCTGGCTAATCGTGTCTTCTCAATTGTTTTCAGGTGAGTGTTGGTGTGGATCAGAGAGACGTGGAGTGGTGGTAGGTGGCGTTCCGCACTCATGTTGGAACCTAAGGACTGGGTTGTAGTTAAGGCCCCAGTCACACTATGACCAGCGGTCGCTTGCTACCACTTTACGACCAAAAAGCCGGCGACATTGAAGCCAAAACCAGGTGACTGATGTTTAGAGGGGTTGGTCGGTGACCACTCGGCGACCAAAATTCTCACACTCATAGCGTGGCAGTCGGTGACCGCACTGGTCGCAAGGAGGTTGCAGGTGCAGCAGCTGCGACCAGTGCCATTGTCGACTGGTAAGTCGTAAGGTAGTCGCAAGGCGGTCACAAAATGATTGCAAAACAGTCGCAAAGTGGTCACATACAAAGGCAGGCGTAGTTCGACTGGTGTATCACTTACCCTTATAAGTTCATTTGTATGTTGATAGCTTGAGCCAAGTGTCTCCACCTGGAAGCCTATGTGGAGATTATTCAATCCAAACACACCCTGAGGGTTATGACAACAGGAAGTGACTCTCATGTCTAATTATAGATTCAGGTGCGTCTGTTTAGTGATGGGTCTCTATAGCCGTGTTCACACGGACAAAATGTGAGGCGAATCACACAAATCGAATCAGGTGCGGCGAATTAGCGGCCCGTTCACACGGGCAGTACTTGGGCCGGAAATCGAATGCTGCGCATGAGCAAGTCCGGACTAACCAGCGCCAGTTTGGGTTTGTCGACATCGGCCGAGAGAGTGTGGGTTCGACCTAGATATGTATTTAATGAATCGTATTGGTTTGGAACGGTCAAAACTTCTGCTGGGCAGTGAAACCCTAAAAATAAATGATGAAAAAAATATCTGTGCACAGATAGCGGTTTCATTAATTAAATTATATAATATGCGCTTTTGATCGACCGGAAAGTCAACAAAGGTTAATCCGCCTCAGTGCCTTCACACGGACAAAATAAATCGCCTCACAGAAATCGCCTCACGTAAACTACCTCGCTAGGTGGTTTACAGGATCCGCATCACGTGAATCGAATCAGCCCTAATCCGCCTCAGACACGCGTTCACACGAGAAATGTGAGGCGAACTATACAAGTTGCTTTCTACGAATCGATTTACATCGCCCGTGTGAACACGGCTTATGTTTAGATCCCGGCGGATCCTTGATCTGCTTGTTTCCGGCCATGAGTCTAGTACATCTCACGACGAGAACCACACCCCTCTCTCGTCTTGGTTGTGGCACGGTGTTTATAAAGTGAAGTGCCGATGTATCAAGTGGAATTTGATTCCCGTGAAAACTGCATGCACTAGACCCTCTCCGTGGAGTATGCGCAAGGGGCCGCTACCTACTATGGTAGTTTTTGCCATTTCCACCAGAGGGCGGGTTGGCATATAGTCAGCTGCTACCCACACCGGTAGTTGTCCCCACTGCCACCAGAGGGCAGGTTGTCATAGTCAGCTGCTACCCACAATATTAGATCTTCCACTGATTTGAGAGTACAAGTTGATGGTGGAAATCCTCTATCATAAGACCTTTTCCACAACGGTAAGCTGAGCTGTCACCCACATTGATTCTTCCACTGCGGTGAATATGCAAGTTGGTGGTGGAAATCTTTTATTATTACACATCCCCCCCCCCCCAGCACACTGCGCAGTAAGCTGAGCTGCTACCCATATTAGTTCTTTCCCTGCCACTAGAGGGCGCGTTGGTGGTTGAAATGCTTTATAGTGTGTAGAACCTCGACACTGCAGCACTGTGCTGCTACTTATCCATGCCTCACGGTGTCTCTACTACACTGGCCGTGTGGGGGCCATGCACTCAGTACTAATGAGGAGTGCTCTGGGTGTACACCTACACGAAGCAGAGTATTGCGTGTGCATCAGGCATTAAGGGCTGACGGAGCATACCTGGTATTGACAGGTGAGAAGGCACTTAGTGCCGGAGAATGTTCTCACCTGAGTAATGCTGAACCAATATGGTAATTGAAAGGCGGGCAGTGGGGGCTGAAAAGTCAGGTGTGTCTGTCACTGTCAGTGTCACTGTCACTGTCACTGTCACTGTCACATCCATTCACATACACAGTCCTTCACATTTACATCATTAGTCAGTCATATCAACAGTCACCGAACAGACGTGGTGGCCGAATCGGATCAACTTAGTGGTTGGAATTCCAGCCGACTCAAACCAATGACTTCTAAAATCGATACTTGTTGCTACCTAATGCGGCTGTCACACTACGACGCTTCTCGCCGGCGACCCGTCAACGTGTGGTGTATTTGGGCGAAAATGGGTGAAATATCGAGAAACGCTGGGGGCGCGTTATGCGCGCGTCGGTACACTATCTTTGACGTTGACGGTCGGCGGAGAAAGTCGGCGCGCGTTATTGGTCGCTGAGTGTTTTCAACATGTCAAAAACAACCCAACGACCGCCAGCGCGCGCAAATATATGGGTAAGGACGTTAGGCGCGCGTCGCGCTGCGTTGGACGCGCCGGAATAACGTTATGGGAACGCTAGGAAGACGGCGCGCGCGCGGGAGGGTCGTTGCTCACACGTTGCGGCAAACTGGGCCGTTTTTGTTTTACGCCCTAGCATCATTTAAGGTTAAATGAAGACGTCGCGGCAAACTTTTTTTTTTTTTCCCCCAGCGCGTCGACACACGTTGGCCGGGCGTGCATAACGCGCCACGCTGACGCCAATCTTTTCCCCCAAACCGCCGAAAAGTTTGACGTTTCTCGACGCGCAAGATTTTATTTTCAACGCTGACGGGTCGCCGGGAGAAACGTCGTAGTGTGACAGCCCCATAACCTGGCGCTCGGCATTAATAGGATAGGGCAAGGACTGGTTTGAACAGTGTCATGATAATGTGCCGAGGGGGAAATCTGGTCGTGGTGCTGGCGACATGATCTCCCAGTGAGGCAGCACTATGAAATTGTCATGAGTGTGCACTGTCGCAATTCGGTACCCGTCCTGATATGACTTTAGATGTTGCCAAGATGTAAAACCCCAACAACCAACCAACTAGATGCGGCCTGAGGCTGTTCTGGGACATGAAAAGGTTAGCACTATGAAATTGCTACGAGTGCTGATATGACCTTATGCCTAGTACACACCTTACGTATAGGATTCGCGCACTAAAACTCGCGACTCGACCTGACCCGCTTAAAACTGAAAACGGGCCGATTCGTTTTTCGAATCGCGAATCGCAATCGTAAACGGCCGCTTTTAGCACTAAAAACTGAGTTTTATGCGCGAATCGCAATCGCTAGGTGTGCGCGTGGAGCGCACACCAAGCGATTTTTGTGGGCGAAACGGGCAGTTTTCGATCGTATACGGGAGGCGTGCGCACACAAACGGTAGGTGTGTACCAGATCTTGCCAGGACGTAAAACTCCCAAAAACCAACCAACCTCCCATTGCCAGCTGTCTCGGTTGTTAAGTTACCCAGTATACGCTGTACAGGTGGTTAGTGTGACGTAACGAGCTGCTCGGGGAGTGATTCATTGTGACCAAGTGGCAGGTGTTGTACCCCCACGTCACCTCACGTCACCTCACCTGTGACCCCGTGGCATTCTTTGGGGGTACTCTTTTAGTTACTGTGGAAAGTTAAAAAAAAAAAGCTCAAATCAATAAACACACGGCATGCTGTTTTGGCGCTGTGGACTACTAGTACTACAGTGATGGATACAACTTTACAACTAGACCACACAGGATGGCATCAGTTGAGCGTCCGTCTCCCGTTTTGGTAGATCATGGGATTCGAACTCACGGGTTCAAACCCTGGTCGAGTCAAACCACTGAATTACAAATTTTAACTTGTTGCTTCCTAGCCATGTGCTCAGCATTATTAGGATATCGCAAGGACGGGTTGGCTCAGTGTCAGGATAATGTGTCTGAGCGGGATATCAGGTCATGGTGCTGGCGGCCTAGACTCCCAATGGGGCAGCACTATAAAATCGCCACGAGTGCACACTTCCAAGTCGGTACTGTCTTGATATGACCGTAGATGTTGCCAGGACATAAAACTCCAACCAAGCAACCAGAGACGGCGCTGCGGGAGTAACTAGACAGCACTTTACTCACGAGGAGTGGTTTTAATTACGATAACATGGCCTCAAGTGTTGCTAGGGCACAATGACCGTGTGTGGCCCGTCCTTATGTGACCTTAGATGTTGCCAGGACGTAAAACTCCAAAAACCAACCAACCTCTGCGTGGCCGGCCTTAACGATGGAATGTTAATCAATCAAATTACACCTTGTAGACACGCGTGCATTGCTATTATTAGCGTTACCCTCGTTGTCGCGTGCAGCGCCACTGGCGGCGTGGGTGCTCATTACGAACAACCTCGTTCTGGTATCAGTTGACACTGCAGCGACACTCAGTGAGCAGACAGGCGTCACTGTCAGATGCAGCACACTGTCACAATAGCGCCTAGATAAAAGATTCAACCCGTACTGAGGTGTCACTGTCAGACGGTGTGCACTGTCAAAATAGCGCCTAGATAAAAGATTCACCCCGTACTGAGGTCTCACTGTCAGACGGTGCACACTGTCACAATCAATCAATGGGTGCCGTCTTCTCGAAGAAGGTTGGCTGCAATGGACCTCCATCTCTTCCTGTCATTCGTTCCTCTCACGCATTCCGCATAGCGCATTGCTGTCCACTCAGTGATGTTGTCCATCCATGTTGTTCTCCTTCTCCCTCTTGGTCTTTTCCCTTCTATCTTCCCTTCCAGTATTCTTCTCTGTGATTCCTGGTGTCATATCATGTGGCCAAAGTATTTAATTTTTCTGTTTTTGATTGTTTGTATTATCTGTCTCTTTATTTTCATTCTTGTTAGGACCTCCACGTTGCTTATCATTGCTGTCCATGGAATTTTTAACATTCTTCTGTATTGCCACATTTCAAATGCCTCGAGCTTTGTTGTTATTGCTTTCTTCAAAGTCCATGTCTCGCAGCAATATAAAAGTGTAGACCACACATAGCATTTTAGCAGTCGGAGTCTTGTTTTTATATTGATGTCTCTAGATGTTAGTACTTTCTGCATCTTTAGAAATGTTGTTTTGGCAATGTTTATTCTCCGTTTAATCTCTCTTTCACATCCGCCATCACTAGTTATTAAATGGCCCAGATACACAAATGACTCTACCTGCTCCAAGATTACACCATTAACTTTTATCTCTGCTCTTGGTTTGTATTCCTTTCTGCTGACAACCATGGATTTTGTCTTCTTTACATTCATTTTGAGGCCACATCTCTCACTTTTTTCTTTTACTTCATCCACTATATCTTGTAGTCGATTTGATGATAAGGCTAGCAGTGCTGTATCGTCTGCGTATCTTGTGTTATTGATATTTCCACCTCCAACATTTATTCCTATGCTGTCATCTATTTCTCTGAAAATCATTTCCGTATAAATGTTGAAAAGACTAGGTGATAGAACACATCCTTGTCGCACTCCACATTTGATCTTCACTTCTGATGTCAATGAGTCTCCAATTCTTACAGCAGCATACTGTTCCCAGTAGAGGTTGGCCACAAGCCGAACGTCCTTACCGTCTAGACCGATTTTTTGTAGAGCTTCTATGAGTTTCTTATGATGTACTTTGTCAAATGCTTTAGCATAGTCTATATAACATATGTATATATCCTTATCTACTTCTAGGTGTCTCTCAATTATTGTTCTCATGTTAAAAATGGCTTCCCTTGTTCCACTGTTTGGTCTGAATCCAAATTGCTCTTCTGATACCTCTCGATTAATTTTTCTTTTAATCCTTTCTAGTAGTATTTTGAGTAAAGCTTTAATAACATGGCTCATGAGGCTTATTGTTCTGAAATCCGAGCATTCCACCGCTTTTGGTTTCTTAGGAAGGGCAATAAATATAGATTTTCTTAAGTCTGATGGAATATATCCGGTGTTATATATGTCATTAAAAAGAGCAGTTATCCTTGTGATGCTATCTCCCTCCAAAGCTTTTAACATTTCAGAAGAGATATCATCTGTTCCTACTGCTTTCCCATTCCAAAGTTGCCCAATGGCTCTTATTACTTCACTCTCCAGAATAGGAAGCCCATCAGTATTCCTCATCTCAGGTATTTCCTCTCTCTGCCCGTCAAAAAGTTCTTCGATATATTCAGACCATCTATGAGAGACTTCCTCTTCATCAAAAAGTAGTTGTCCTTTCTTATTCTTGATACATCCTCTTTGTTTCGAAGACTGCTTATTATTTGTCATTTCTCTGACCCTTTCGTACATATCCCTTGTCTGATGATTGTTTTCAAGGGTTTCTATTTCCTCACATTTCGATCTCAGCCATCTTTCTTTCACAATAGCACCTAGATAAGAGATTCACCCCGTACGGAGGTGTCACTGTCAGACGGTGCACACTGTCAAAATAGCGCCTAGATAAAAGATTCACCCCATACTGAGGTGTCACTGTCAGACGGCGCACACTGTCACAATAGCACCTAGATAAAAGATTCACCCCATACTGAGGTGTCACTGTCAGACGGCACACACTGTTACAATAGCACCTAGTTAAAAGATTCACCCAGTACTGAGGTGTCACTGTCAGACGGCACACACTGTCACAATAGCACCTAGATTAAAAGATTCACCCGTACTGAGGTGTCACTGTCAGAGGGCGCGCACTGTCACAATAGCACCTAGATAAAAGATTCACCCTGTACTGAGGTGTCACTGACAGACGGCACACACTGTCAGAATAGCACCTAGATAAAAGATTCACCTGTACTGAGGTGTCACTGTCAGATGGCACGCACTGTCACAATAGCACCTAGATTAAAAGATTCACCTGTACTGAGGTGTCACTGTCAGATGGCACGCACTGTCACAATAGCACCTAGATTATAAGATTCACCCGTCCTGAGGTGTCACTGTCAGATGGCACGCACTGTCACAATAGCACCTAGATAAAAGATTCACCCCGTACTGCAGTAGCCTTCATAGCGGTGATGAACAACCCTATATAAAAGCTAACGAAAATGTGGTGAAATGAAATGAGGACATCAATTCTCAATCTAAGAAGCTGAATATGTTTTTCACCCACCTGGATGTATTTACCCACACCTTTTGAACTGATTAGATTATGTCTAGGAAATAAATTAACTTTAATGTCTGATTTGACATCCCAAATGTCAACATGGCTTTCATTGGCATGAAGTTGAGAGGTCCTTGTGTAATTATCCAATCTAGGTCAGGAAGCAGACATTTTCATTGGCTGAAGTGTTGAGGTGGTACAACCAATTCATTCAAACATGGGACATTTACATCATGGACTATATCACTTCAAACTGACTTGTGTCTTTATGTCTTGATATTATGTGATTTGAACACTCCGACTGGTGTATGTTGACGGAAAACATATACAATCGAATTGTAGCAATTGGATTTTAGTCAACATATGGTAGGACTGCCAAACTAAAGGCCAGAAAACGAACAATGTCCGGTTTGTGTCTGTACAAGTTTTGAACATGCACAAAACTAGGAACGGATGCTGCCGGACTGTGACATCTACGGTTCTTGTCTAGTTTGATTTCATTTTGTCCATTGGCTATCCGTTCATGTCCGTTTCATGTCCGTTCATAGCCCTGATGTCGCAACACTTTGACACATTTTAATACAGGTTGATGCTTATCACCACTGGACTAGACAATTCTGTCCGTTGCTCAATCCGGCATAGTGTGACAGGCACTTATGCCTTAGAAAGGCCATCAATATTGAGACACGTTTCTGCAACTTTTACATGGGGACGGCGTTCACCTCTGATACAGTATCAGCGTTAGAGGTGACACTTTTATCTACCCTACTCTGGGTAGGAGGTGAATCTTACTACTGTCAACACAACGCCACCCCCAGCCACAATGACCCCGCCCCCTGGTGGGGTTTGAATGGACAGTGGTCACCGGGTGTCCATTGCATTAGTCGTTACACCGACCAGCCATTCACATCCCTGTGACGTCACACCTCGTGCTGTTTAATTACTCGCAGCCCCATTGTCCATCTTGCTGCTTCACAATCTCTCTGGTTACCCCCGGGATTAGACAGTCGCAGCTGTTTGTCGTCGTTGGTATGTCCGACGTTAACCACACCGACTGCCGCCTTCCCCAGGGGCTGATTCAGTCTGGCGCCGACAGTGAGGCACAGCACCAATGCGGTTAGTTGAAGGAAACCAGACCTTTGGGCATAAGAATGATGCGCAAAGTATTAGTTGTTCAGGGATGAAAGATCTCCTCGATTTCACAGATTTCCCCGCTTCTTGATATTCACACATTAACGATCACAAAATGTATATAATACATATATATTTATAAATATATATATATTTATTTTTACTAAATGTATTTTATTCAGCGAAAAATGTCTTTTGTCAGCGCCAGAGCACTGGTCTTCCGGCCGTTCATTACAATTTGTTGGTACATAAATGACCACATGAAAAACCTGTTCGATAATAGAAGCATAATATAAATTGACTATTTGTCGTAATAGTAACTGCATACAATTCCAGTTCAACATATGTCTTAAGCACTTGGTGAGCACGCAATCAATAAATGTACAAGATGATTCTAGAATTGTCTTTAAACACTTCTTTCTTCCTTTGCTTTCTCTCTTTTTTCAAAAAGATATAACATATCTCCAATACACATGTATATATATATTATATTGTAAATATGCAAATCAGTGGATCCAATCACCAATACCAAATGCCCTTTTTTAATCCCATCACAAGTGTTACATATTGTGTGGCCCAATGATGGGATATCAGTCCGAATTCCATTCTTATATGACCGTAGATGTTGCTAGAACATAAAACCCGAACAAAAGTTGTGCATGGGCGATAATAAGTGGGATTGATCATGTTACTGTTCCTTTAACTTTTAAGGCATTGTGGACTTTCATGGAAAACACGGGTGTGTGTAAGGGGGGGGGGGCACAATCCTAAAGTGCCTGTCACACTATGCCGGATTGAGCAACGGACAGAATTGTCTAGTCCAGTCTGGTGGTCATAAGTATCAAAATGTATTAAAATGTGTCAAAGTGTTGTGACATCGGGACAAAGGCTACCAGATGAACGGACATGAAACGGACATGAACGGATAGCCAATGGACGAAACAAACTCAAACCAGACAAGAACTATAGATGTCCATCCGGTGGCATCCGTTCCTAGTTTTGTGCATGTTCAAAATTTGTACGGACACAACCCGGACTTTGTTTGATTTCTTTCCATTTCCCCCAATCCGGTGAGGTGTGACAGGGCCTTAATTAAGAGATCGAATCAGAACTGCGTTGGTTTCTCGGGGATTAGGCGGAATGCCCCCTGGTGGCGAGGTAAGTAGTTAAGTGGCGGGCCCAGTGTGGTCTGAATGTCCGGGTTCCCATAGCGCTTTGAAAGGAGATCATTGATTGGCTGATGCTTGTTATTATGGTACCCGGCAGCTGGTGGGTAGCCTTGGGTCTATGTTACCACGGGTTGGAGTTTTACGTCCTAGCAACGTGTAATGTCATAACAGGACAGGTACCGATTTGTGACAGTGTGACTTCATAGTGCTACCTCAATGGGATACCAGACTGCTGGCACCATGGCCTGATATCCGACTCAGTCACATTTTCCTGACGCTGAGCCAACCATTCCTTGCCCTATGCTAATAATGCAGAGCGCCTGGCTAGGAAGTGACAAATATAAGTAATTGGTTTGACTCGACCAGGGTTCGAATCCCATGGTTTACCAAAATGAGACAAGCCCACAACTCATTCGGCCAGGGAGGTCTAAAGAAAGCTACATAATCAGATGAACTCATAAACTCTTCGAAACCAAAGACTCAGCCACATATGATTTTACATATCCAACTATAACTAAGGTTGCATGGTTCTATGATTTTGACTTTCTGTTGTGATTTGAGATAACTGTATTATGTTGATCGTTATTAGCTACATTACTGTAGTACCATAGGGGATGGCTGAATGGGAGATCGTGGGATTCGAACCCACGGGTTGGAACCCTGGTCGAGTCAACCAACCAACCAACTAACCAAACACCAACAACTAACTAACCAACCAACCAACCAACCAACCAACCAACCAACCAACCAACCAACCAACCAATCAATGTGTTTGACTGGACGCTGGAAACTGAAACAGGTAGCCCATTACAAATACCTAGGCATTGAGTTCGACAGCCAACTAAACTACAACCTATGGATAAATAAAATTATCCAGAAAGCAAACCACAAACTGTGGCTATTTGCAAAGCTAAGAGACTACATGACTCAAGAAATGTCAATAAAAATCTTCAAGGGCATGGTACTCCCCTATTTTGACTATGGAGATGTAAACTACATGGGTGCGAGAAAAGAACTACTAAAAAAACTGCAAATACTGCAGAACAGAGCCCTAAAAATCTGTCTGAGAGTAGACAAGCTGCACGCCACCTATGACATACACAAAAGAACCAAAGTGAAAGTACTAGAAAATAGGAGAATAATTCATTTGAAAACACTAGCATATAGCTACAGTCAAAACAATAAACTCCGAACAAAACCGCAAAGGGCTACTAGAGCAAATAATGCACCACTACTGAAGCAGACCCAGAAGCCAAATAAAAGCTCATGAGAGAAGCACGCTGGAAATGGCTGCCAAGGTGTGGAATGCCCAAACGGTAAAGGAATGACAAATTCCTGACCTAAAAACTTACAAAAAAATATCTGTGCAAATTAGGCTAGGAAACCCCCACTAAGCTGCACTGCAAATCGGCATGTGATATGTCACGGCCCACCAGCGGGATGCCCAATGGGAGGTAACCATGCCAAGAATAGCCAGATAACACACCACACAGCTACATACAAGCCTATGATATGTAAATACGAGTAGGCTAGTCTAGTAATAAGAATGTTTGTTAAATAAATAAACATAATACATAATAAAATAAAATACATATATGCCAAGAAAATCCAAAAAGACTAACATAGGCTACTTTTTTACCATACCAACCAATTATCTATCTGCTACTGAAATGCAGGCAATCAAATAACTTATCAGCAGCTACTGTGTGGTAAGATAACACCAACACTACAACTGGCCAGCATTGAAAACAAGCCTGGGTACCCGGGCTTATATGCTATGGACAGTATAAATACCGCCTCCCTCAATAAAAAAAAAAAGAAAGAAAAAAAAGGTATGGAACCATCAACCGTTTCCATTGCGCAACATTCCACGCCGATGACACCAGTCTGCGTGACGTCACTTCCGCCTACCTGGTGAAGAACGCGCCCGGGTTCACACCTCACTCCCACGCCCACTCTCACACCCACGCCCACCCTCACACCCACGCCCACCCTCACACCCACGCCCGCGGCCGCTGCGCAGTGACACACACGCTTGTGACAGCGCTTGTGACAGGCAGTTGTCAACTTTGAGTCACGTGACTGACGTTGGCCATCGTTCATCCTACTTTACGAGACACTTCATCACGAGCACAAGCCGAGCTTACACAGACCAACAGCCTCCCATGACTAAGTCTCCCAACATAAAAGTGAAGGGCACTACTGCCGATAAAACACAACACACACATACACACACACACACGCACGCACGCACGCACGCACACACACACACACACACACACACACACACACACACACACACACACACATATGCCTGCTAAGCTCTTGTATCTAACAAGACTACCAGACAGGATGCCTGAATTAGTTGAGCGTCCGTCTTCCATTTTTGTCGGTCGTAGGATTCAAACGCACAGGTTTTCGAACCCTGATCGAGTCAAGCCAATGAAATACAAAATTGATACTTGTCACTTCCTAGCCAAATTCAAATGTGTAGCTTCCTAGCCAGGTGCTCAGGATTATTAGTTATTAGGATAGTGCAGGGGCTGAGTGTCAGGATAATGTGACTGAGTGGGATGTTAGGTGCTGGTGGCCTGGTCTCCCAGTGGGGCAGTACTAGAACGTCGCCATGAGTGTGCACACACTGTCACAAGTCGGAATGCGTCTTGATATGACCTTAGATGTTGCTAGGATGTAAAGCTCCCAACAACTAATGGTGCTATCACATTACGACACTTCTTGCCAACGTGCGTTGACATATGTGGTTTTTTTGGCACTACGTCGGGATATGTCAGGAAGCGTTGATCTACAGCGACATTCGGCGGCACGCGTCACAAAACTTTCGACATGCGACAAAGCGCGGGTGCCGACATTATGACGAGGTTAGGGGCACGTCGAGATACGTTAAATGCGCTGGAATAACGTTATGTGAATGCTAGGCACATGCCGCATGCGTGTGAGGCTCGTTGTGCCAAACTGTTGGTTTGTTGTTGTTTTACATCCTAGCAACATCTAAAGTCATAACAGGACGTGATCCAAACTTTTTTTCTCACGCGTCGATATACGTTACCACAACGGCGGCTGCACGCTACCAACACGTTGCGCTGACTTTTTCCCACTGCACCGAAAAGTTTGACGTTTCTCGACTTTTTTGTGCGTTGGTGGCACGCTGGTGAGAAGTGTCGTAATGTGACAGCACCATAACGAACGGTGAAGTGCACTACTAGTACTACCGATAAAACACACCCACACACATACACACCTACACACACACATACACACACACACACATATGTGTCTGCTATGTGTACGTAGCCAGACTTGAGATCAGCAGTAAGGTAACGCCTGGCATAAACACGTCCAGCCGTTGTGTGACCTGTGACTGATTTAAAGCTGCATAGCCCATGAAAGGCCTGCAGGTCCACAAAAGATTCCCAACAATGGAACTCCACATTAAATGGAACACAAAACTACTAACAAGTAGAAGAGAACTAAACCTCAAGCTACTTGCACACCACTACACCACACTACTACACCACACAACAAGGTCTCACAGTGACTGCTGGTAGAAACACCAGACATACAGGTGCACCAGTGCTAAAAGAAACCGTAAGCTCTAATCAAATATATGAGAGAAGTGTGTTAGTCATGTGTTAGTCAAGGCCGCACAAGCCTGGAACAAACAACCACCTCCAGTCAGAGCAATCAAGAAACTGGAGCACTATACACAATTCCTAAAAAAAGAACAAATAAAAACCATACACCATCATATGGGCACCAAATAACACCTGACCGGGCGCAGTCAAGGCAAACTGTAAAAGAGCACACATGCCAAGGACAAGCCACAGAAGAGGCTGCACATCAAACCTCTAAATACACCACCATCTGGAGTACTGGGAGGGTCGGAAGAAATGAGGCCATAGTCCACCTTGGTATGCGTTCTGGTACAAATCACGTAAGGTATGGACAGACCAACCATGCTCGCCGAACCCAACCTATAATACACCATGGCATGAGAAAATACCACAACCTGCCGCCAGGTCGCAGTCCTGAAGGGTACAGGTGTGTTCTATCGCACCTGGGTACCAGCTAGGGAGAGGAAACAGGTGAAAGCAAGATGGTAAAACAAAAAGTCAGGGACAGTGCCGTTAGAACTATGGTTAACAAGTTGACACCTGGTCGCAGTCCCGAAGAGTATGGATGTGTTCTGGCACATCTAGGCACTAACTAGGGACAGGGCACAAGTGAAAGGAAAGCTGCAGACAAAACAAAAAAACTAACTCTGGGAACACCATCTCACTAAATGTACATACTAGGCTACGATATTAGTTATATAAGGGGAAGTTATACCTCCCAAAAAAACAAAAAAAAACTAACATAGATACTAAATGCTGGTGACGTCCCGGATACCAACCCAGAACTGGAACCCAGGCATACACCATAACATTCCTCACAGGTCTCCAGTGTTGAAAACAAGCACCCTCGTGGGAGCTTACATACTATGGGCAGAATAAATACCGTATTTAAACAAATTAAAAAAAGCAGAAAAAAAGGCATCCAATTTTCAAAGCCAAAACACTGAGTTAGATTTGATTCTACGTATCTAACTTAGAAGTTAGATACAGGTACATTGATCAAGCATTTGTTGCTGCATAGAATAGGGTAACATGTAAATTCAATAGAACCCGTTACTATGCCTATGGTGTCAGAATATTGGCATGCTTGCCAATATTAAGTTGGCATGTTTGCAATCCAAATATCACTGGGTGCCAATGTAATTATGCATACTTGTTATAAAATATACTATGTCATAAGATATGTCCTATTGTCATGCTGCTTGTTGCCACTCAAAACCTTCTTAAAGCTGCATGGTCCGATCGAAACAGAACATTTTCAAAACAAAAACAATTATCTAGATTTGATTCTGTATATCTAACTTTGATACTGGTGCACTTCTTAAACACTTGTCATCACATATAAAGGAATACTTAGTCAATTTAATAGAACATGTGACTGCAGAAACCTACAGTGTTAGAGTTTAGGCAAGCTTGCCAAAATTAATTTCGCACATTGCACTTCCAAGTATCTCAAAAGTTGGCCATTTAAAATAAAAGTTACTTCAATCTAATGTAAGGTAGATTATAACCTAATATATTTATCTCAGGAAATAACAGAAACTCAAAATCATCGGACTATGCAACTTTAATCAAATGTAAAAATATTCCTGTTTTTGGTGACACAATGTTGGTGACACAATGTTTGTGACACAATGTTGGTGACACAATGTCGGCATGTGCTGAGGTGTTATTACTGCGCGCCCATCTTCATGTAAGGACGGCGACTTGTGAGTGAGACACGACGAATAGAGCCCCCGCCCCTGTTGACCCAGTCGGGCGGGGCGGGGCGTGGGGGAGGGGGGGGGGGCTGGGTTGGAGTGGACAAAGAGGCTGAGTAGGTCTGCTTCGTCTCCATCTCGCCTCCACCCTCCTCAATGTCCGGCTTTGACTGCGCCGACCGACCGGTGGTGCCGACTGGCTAAATACAGTGTTCGCATTTCCTAGCCATGTATTACTAGGATAAGGGAAGGACTGGTTGGCTCAGTGTCAGGATAATGTGGCTGAGTGGGATATCATATCATGTCATGGTGCGGGTAGCGTGGTCTCCCTGTGGGGCAACATGAGTGCGCACTGTCACAAGTTGTTACCCGTCATGATATGACATAAGATGTTGCCAGGGTGTAAAAACTCTAACAAGCAACCAATCGTCTTGTTCGGAAGGATGCGGGTTCAATCCCCGGCTGAATCTAAATAAGGACTTAGCAAATTAGTATTCGGTATTTGTTGATAATGTAGTAGTCTGCACTGACCTCTCATGCAAGGAACCTCATTGAGAGGTATAATTATAAGTGGATATGGAGCTTAGTTGGATGGCCTAATGATGTGGGCACTAGCTCCAGAATGGAAATATGTATTTGTTCGAATCCTACTGTAGGTAAACTGTTCCCTTGCATCAAACCTTACCCCCCCACCCCCCACCCCCCACACACACACACATTGCATTGCCACTAGGGTTGGTTGGCTCAGTGTCGCCATAATATGACTACGTGGGATATCGGATCATGGTGCCGACGGCACGGTGCAACAGGGAGCAGCACTATACAGCCAGTATCAGTACACTGTCTATGGTGTGTTTTTGGGTGGTGACAGGCCGTACAGACCTCAATGCGCCAAATCCTAGGATATTCTTTCAGGACTTGCTATTTAGCAGCCTGTTTGTGGCGTTCTCTGTGGCGGAGTGGTTAGAGTGTCTGCCTTTTTTTTAGGTCGGACTCCCTAATCTGAAGGTCAGTGGTTCGATTCCCTGTGCCCCCACCTCTGCCAATTTGGATTTCCACCACTGTGTATAACTTACAGCGACATCAAAGGCCAGTTGCTCTCATATCATGTCTATGTGGTGTGGGAGGTTAAAAATCCATTGAGTTGGTAAAAGTGTAGGCTCAGGCTTTCTATCGACAAACTGTCTAATGGTGAAAACAAGCCTATTCAGGCTTATCCATGATAGGCAGTATAAATCTTCAACAACAACAAAAGTCGCGAGCTCAGTTAATACCAGCACAGAGGAATACCCCCCCCCCCTCCACTATGGAGGGGGAGGGGGGTGGGTATTCCTCTGTGCTGGTCGGCGGCAACCAGAATTTCTCCATACAGCTGACGACGACCACTAAGAAAAGAAAAGGTGCATTGGGGGGGGGGGGGGCGGGGGTCCAAATCGGAGAAAAGTGCAAATTGAATAAAGGTGTATGGGGGCTTTATTAAAATTCTCCTCCCCCCCCCCCCCGATTACACACACACATCACACACCTACACACCTACCCCCCACCCCCCACCCCCCCTCACTCCCCCATTTTTCTGTGGCGGAGATGGCCGTCTGAGTTGCTTTGGTAGATCGTGGGATTCGAACGTATTGTATCGAACCCTGGTCGAGTTGAAAAATTGATACTTGTCGCTTCCTAGCCAGGCGCTCAGGATTATTAGGATGGGGCAGGGACTGGTTGGCTCAGTGTCAGGACAATGTGACTGAGTGGGATATCAGGTCATGGTACTGGCACCCTGTTCTCCCAGTGGTGTAGAACTATAAATTCGCCATGCGGGCGCACTGTCACAAGTCTAACCCGTCCTGATATGACCTTAGATGTTGTCAGGACGTAAAACTCTAACAACCACACACACTGCCCCCCACACACACACCCACACACCCCACTCTCCTATTTTTGCGTGGCTGAGTTCATTGGTGGCTTTGTTGACGCCAGTCCTTATCGTACCAGGCTCGGCTTCTGTAGGTTGGCGATGTGAGAATGTTGACAATAATCCAGACACTCCAGCCAATGTACATATTATATTACACCCCCTCCCCCCACCCCCACCCCCACACACACACACATCCGAGGGGGGGGGCCTCTCTCTGCCCATGTCATCATGTGTAATAGGACCCTACTGCTCCATCTATGATTGTGGTGTTTTTTTTTTATCTCTATTTCCCCCCTCTGTTTGGTTGCCATGGCAGCATAGAAAAATATAATCTACACATCGGGGAACCCCCGTGGGCCGTTCAGTTGGCTGTGGGGACGAGGGGCGTCACTATTACTAACGAGGCCAGTCAGTCCATGGCGCCGGTGTCGCAGTTTGAGCGCCCTGCCAGTTTGAGCGCCCTTCTGTTGCTTCTGCGCATGCGCGGATAGAGACAACATTAAAACCACCCTAACTATCACAGTAATTTGTGATTTGTGGTGCTTTGAAAGCAAATTTCTCTTGTTTCTATTAAATAGTTCAGATCTTTCTCTACAATTTCACATTCAGCTTTTTTTTTATCAGCCAATTGGAAGTTCTTGAATTTATTTTGCGAAAATAGTTTTTGAGGCCATGATCTGGTAAGGCTAACACTGGCACTGACACTCAGAATATCCCAACTTTCACTATTATCTCTGTTTTAATACTTTCAGAGTAAATTGCTCTTAGGTTACATTAAATACTTCAGATCTTCCTCTTCAATTGCGCATTAAGATATTTTTAATCGATCCAATGAAAGCTTTTAAATCTATTTTACAAAAAAAGTATACAACCACTGGCAGGGCGCTCAAACTGGCAGGGCGCTCAAACTGCGACACCGGGACGCGATGCATTGTGGGTGTTGTGATTGGGTGGTTGTTGGGTTTTTTACGTCCTGGCAACATCTAAGGGCATCTGTGCACCCATCTGTGTGTGGGTGGCTGTGTGTGTGTGTGTGTGGGCGTGTGTTTGGGGGGGGGGGCGAGTGAGTTGTATACGTGTTATAGGTGTTCTGTGAGTGTGTGGTGTGGTGGGGGTGTTCTGTGCACACGTGTGTGTGGGGGTGTGTGTATGCGTCTAGGTGTGAGTGTGTGTGACGGGGCGGGGTGTTCTGTGCACCCGTCTGTGTGTGGGTGGGGGGGGGGCGTGTGTTTGTGAGTGAGTGTGCGGGGGTTTTAGGTGGGTGTGTGTGTGTGGTGGGGCGGTGGTGTTCTGTGCACGTGTGTGTGGTTGGGTGTGTGTGTGTGTTGGGGGGGGGGTGTTTGTGAGTGAGCGTGCGCGCGTGTAGGTGTGTGTGAGTGTGTGTGTGGTGGGGCGGGGGTGTTCTGTGTGTGGGTGGCTGTGTGCGCGTGAGCGTGAGTGTGTGTTTGGTGGGACCATGTGTGTGCGACTTGTGACAATGCACACACATGGTGACTTTATAGTGCTGCCCCACTGTAAAACCAGCTTGCCAGTGCCATGGTCTGATATTCAACTCAGTCACATTATTCAGGGTTTGTACCCGTGGGTTCGAATCCCACGATCTACCAAAACGGGAGACTGACGCTCAACTCCTTCGGCAATCCCGTTATGATCAGTTATTCAGCAACCACCAATCAATCAGTTAATCACTTATCATCATAATATTAATATTAATTATTATTACTACTTAGGTAGTCAATCCAGCAGTGTTTCTCAAATGAGGTGGGATATTATAAAACTTCGGATGATCGAGGCCAATGGACTAGATGTTGGAGCGTCCGCTTTATCTGCCACTGGAGGTCAATCGATTGATTCCTAATTATGCCAGACTTACAAAATAGTGTTTTCCCTATTTTGGTATCACTAGGGTAGGTCAAAGGTTTGTTGCCATGTTTGGATAATGTGACTGAGTGGGATATCGTGGCATGGTGCTACTGTGGTGGTACCCAGTTGAGGCAGCATGCTCAGTGCCCTGTAGGAACACTTCCATATGATCCAGGGGAGAAGTCCAACCAATCATAATAATCTTATTCCAAAATAGGACTGGTTAGCTCGGTGTCAGGATAATGTGACTGAGTGGGATATCGGGTCATGGTGCCGGCGGCCTGATTTCCCATGGGGGCAGCACTATAAAATCGCCATGAGTGCGTACTGTCACAAGTCGGTACCCGTCCTGATATGACCTTAGATGTTGCTAGGACGTAAAACAACAAACAAACAAACAAAACATATTCCAAAATAGTTCCAAAATAGTCTATTGCTGTTTCCCGATGGCAATCATTTGCTGTAATGACACCTTCAGGTGCCATTATGTTGAATTAGTTATTGATTATTGCGGTAGGAATGTATTTGTAGAACACCCATTACTAGAAACCTTTGGAGCTACTCACCACCCCCCACCCCCACACGCAATTACACTCTCACACACACTAACACACACACACCAGCCACAGGCACACACAATTACACTCGCACACACACTCACACACAGTGACACTCACACACAGTGACACTCACACACAGTGACACTCACACACAGTGACACTCACACACACACACACACACACACACACACACACACACACACACACACACACACACACACACACACACACACACACACATATATATCCCCTCTCTTCCATTGGATATACAGTGTTTTCCCCAGTTTTCAACAAATGGAACATTGGAAAATGGTAGATCGTGATATATTTTATGTAAAAAAAAAAAAAGTTAAAAAAAAAGTATTTAAAAAAAAAAAAGAGTAAGAATTAACTGTGTTGTCATATGGCTGGAAGACCAGTGCCACGGCGCTGACAAAAGACTTTATTCAATGAATAAACTATATTGACCAAAAAAAAAATTTGAATCCATCGGACTGTGCAACTTTAAGGGGTACATATCACCGCCAGGACGAGGTCTGCGTGGCGGGGTGTGTGCTGGTTGATCCGCCCCCCCCCTTCACCCCCCACCCCCACCAGGTCCCTGTCCTCCTGTGGAGGGCACGTGGTGTACGACGGGTCGAACATAAGAGGCTGCTGACAGCCCCGTCTACCCCATCCTCCCCATCCACCCCACTCCCCATCCACCCCACTCCCCCTTCCCCATACCCCATACCCATCCCCCGTCCATGGGACTGACAGTTTAAAAATGATCTGTTTCACACGGATGTTTGATTTAGAAATAGGTCCTGAGCATGATCAGTGAAATTACCCGCACTCTGCATATTCAGACGACTAGAGCACATCATATGAGATAATTGTGATCATTTTGTTGAAAGCACAATTACCTCAGACGGGGTGGCCGAATTGAGTTGAGCGTCCGTCTCCTGTTTTGGGAGATCGGGGGTTCAGAACCCATGGGTTTGTGGATTCGAACCCTGGTCGAGTCAAACCAATGACTTAAATATTAATACTTGTCACTTCCTACCCTGGCGCTCTGCATTATTAGGATAGGGCAAGGACTGGTTGGCTCAGTGCTGGGATAATGTGACTGAGTGGGATATCAGGGCATGGTGCTGGTGGACTGGTCTCCCTGTGGGGCATCACTATAAAGTCGTCATGTGTGCGCACTGTCACAAGTCAGTACCTGTCCTGATATGACCATAGATGTTGCTAGGACGTAAAACAAACAATCTTTTTCTTCATTTTTCTTTCTTTTTCTTTTTTTAGACTTCAGAATCATAATACACTTGTTTAATAACTTAAAAAATAAAATGAAAAAAATGTAATAGTGAAAGACGGCATGACATTGACTTGAAGCACGTGGCTATTTTTAGACCGTGTCGCGTGACTATTTTTAGACCATCTCGGGTGCCTATTTTTAGACCATCGCCCGTGCCTATTTTTAGACCATCTCACATGCCTATTTTTAGACCATCTCGCCTGCCTATTTTTAGACCATCTTGTGTGCCTATTTTTAGAATATCTAGCATATCTATTTTGAGACCATCTCGCGTGCCTATTTTTGAGACCATCTCGCGTGCCTATTTTTGAGACCATCTCGCGTGCCTATTTTTAGACCGTCTCGTGGATGGTCCTCATTAACGCAATTGTCAAATTTGAAAGAAAGCCTCCCATATGGTTTGTATCATGAGGTTGGATGGTTGTTTTAGTTTTACGTCCCAGCAACATCTACGGGCATGTCAGGAGGGGGGGGGGTATCACGAGGACATTGCTCGTGGTTTTTTAGGTGCTCCACCCGCATCCGTGACCAGTCCAACTAAACATTCCTGCATTCTACCGCTTTCGTTTGAAGCAACCATTCTCATATGGCCTTAGATGTTGCTCGGACGTAAAACAACACCAGCCAGACGCCCGTGCCATGGGAGATGGTTATGATAATTGGCAGTCAGGGGTAGTGCATCGGTTCGACAAGTCTGCCATACATACGTTACTACCATTTTGCTGGCAACAACAAGCAAGAGCAATCATGTTACTTTTGTTAGCAACAAAAATACTACCGGGCCACCCACACACAGACGGGAAAACACGCCCCCCCCCCCCCACACGCACTCTCTCCCACACTCACGCACACAGCCACCCACAGGCAGACGGGGACCCCCCCCTCCACCACCCCCACCACCACACATACACACACTCACGCACACAGCCACCCACACACAGATGGGAAAACACGCCCCCACACACACACTCTCACACACTCACGCACACAGCCACCCACACACAGACGGGGGAACCCCCCACCACACATACACACTCTCACGCACACAGCCACCCACAGACAGACGGGACCCCCCCACCACACACACACTCTCACACACTCACGCACCCACAGCCACCCAAACACAGACGGGTGCACAGAACACCCCTGCCCCACCACACACACACTTTCACAGACTCACACGCACACAGCCACCACACACAGACAGGTGCACAGAACACCCCCACCACACACACACTCATGCTCACGCACACACAGCCACCCACACACAGGTGGGTGCACAACACCCCTGCCCCACCACACACACACACTCACACACACCTTCACTCACACTCACTCACTCACACACACCTTCACTCACACTCACGACCAGACGGGGTGGCCGAGTGGGTTGGAGCGTCCGTCTCCCGTGCTGGTAGGTCGTGGGTTCGAGTCCCGGTCGAGTCAAACCAATGACTTTAAAATTGATACTTGTTGCTTCCTAGCCAGGCGCTCGGCATTATTAGGATAGGGCAAGGACTGGTGTCCTCAGTGTCAGGATAATGTGACTGAGTGGGATATCAGGTCATGGTGCCGTCGGCCTGGTTTCCCAGTGGGCCAGCACTATAAAGTCACCATGAGTGCGCACTGTCACAAGTCGGTACCCATCCTGATATGACCTTAGATGTTGCTAGGACGTAAAACAACAACAACCAACTCACACTCACTCACTCACACACACCTTCACTCCCACTCACACACCCCCCGCCCCCACACACTGATGCACACACACCCGCCCACACACACACATGCTCATACCGCCGCGTGTTGCGAAACCCGGGGTTAATCATATCGTTATTGGTGGAGTGGGGTGGGGGTGGGGGGTGGGGCTGGTCATTGCAGTTTTTGTTTATTATAGAAAATTACTCATTTTTACCCACAAGCGTTTCGCATATATAGTATTGTAATTAGCTTTGTGTGTGCAGACGCCAGAACGTGGAGTTGGGGATGGGTCGGCTTTACTAATTGGCAATATGGACAATGTTTTATTCGCGTGAGTTGGCTTCACATGATTTGTTGGTTTTAGTAATATGAATTTTCTATTCTTTATTAAAAAAAAGAAAGAAGTTTTAATGGATTCTTCTTTAACAAAATAAAACCAGCGAGAGGCAGGTGAACCAAAATGTATTATTTTATTTTTACTCCGCTGGTGGAGAGGTAGTTGCGGTGTGAATTATGTGAACGGGCGAATAATGGGTGCCTTAGAAAAAACCTGTGTACCACCGATTTGTGTGATTTATGAAAATGTGGTTCAGTGTCCAGGCGTGTGTGTGGGGGGGGGGGGGGAGCTGTGGGTGATGGGGAGGATGGAATATACATGGGTGCATGGGGCGGTATGCGACCCCCCCCCCCCCCACACACACACACCTGATTGAAGAGGGAGTGAATTGTACATGGGTGTGATGTGAGAGGTATGCGACCCTCCCCCACCCCTACACCATGCCTCCCGGCGCGGTGCAGTGTGGGACGAGTGTCACCAGATAGGGCTCATCTACAACCGGGATATGTATGCTATATATATGATATGTGTATGGTATATATAGTCAGGTATATATATGATATATATTATATATGATGTGTATTATAATGGATTATAATAATATACCGTAACGTAGCAGAATCCAAGGTTTATATATATATATATATATATTTATTAGTGCACATTGGATATTACATGTATTCGAAGTCGCGCGCCCACCTTGATCAGGAGTGCGCGAATGGGGCGCAACCTGCTGAGCGCAAACTGTACCAATACGTGACCATATGTCTGTCACTTCGTCTGTAATTTTCTTATATACGCGATATATATAATGTATGTGCACACTATATTTATTCATATCAGTACAATGTTCTGGATGTTGCTAGGATGTAAAACCACAACAAACAAGCAAACAATGTTCTGGGGACAGTCATAATGTGAACTGAGTATCCTTCCTAACACTAGCACAGGGGGTAGATAGATATATCAAAATGTTGCAAATGTGGCACCAAAAAGCCAAACTAACAAGCTAAGCCCATCTTGATATGACCTTAGATGTTGCTATGATGTAAAACAACAAACAAAACAAAACTAACAGTTAAGATGATAAGGCTCATATATATTAACGATCTAAACAACTGGCTAGAAATTGAAAACATCCAACTATATGCAGATGACACCGTGGTATATGCTGCAGGCAAAACAACCGAAGAAATAGAAATGAAACTGAATCTAACACTAACAAAACTAATCGAGTGGTGCCAACTAAATAGGATAACCATAAACAACAGCAAGTCAAAAACAGTACTATTTGGTACCAGGCTAACAAGTAATGAGAAAATAAAGTGTCTTCTGGGAAACACCGAACTAGAACAAGTAGACAACTACCGATATCTGGGAGTGGATCTAGACAGACACCTAAATTATGACCTCTGCATAACAAATACTATCAAAAAAGTAAACCATAAAATATGGCTACTGGCTAAACTGAGATACTACATGACTGAAAGCATGGCAATTAAAATATATAAAGGCATGATCCTCCCCTACTTTGACTATGGCGATGTAGTATACATGGGAGGAAATACAAAACTATTAAACAAACTACAGGTCTACAAAATAGAGCCCTCAAAGTATGCCTTCAGGTGAACATAAGATATCCCACAATCGAATTACACAAAAAATGCAATGCAACACTACTAACAAGTAGAAGGAAAACGCACCTCAAAATACTGGCGCACCATTACACCACAAAACCAGGCTACACAGCAACCCCCCGTAGGGACACCAGGCAAATGGCAGCCCCAGTGCTACTGACAGCAATAAGTAACACCAAAATTTATGAGAGAAGTGTATTTGCCATGGCGGCACATGCCTGGAATAATCAACCCACACAACAACGGGCAATCAAAAGCATGGACCACTATAAAAGGTCCTTAAAGAAAACATAATACACAACCACCTACTGAAGAAACAATATCTCACCTGATCTTGGGCGCAGTCACTGCTTGCTGTGTTCTGGCACAAAAAGCAAAAGACCGGCCAGAAAAGATGGTAGATATTACAAATACGGAAACTAGCCCTACTAAGTACTAAGGAATTCGAAATGACTATCACCATAGGGCGCAGTCCGTCTGGGTATGTGTACTGGCACAAACCAAAGCAGAACCAGGCAGGCCACGGTCATGCATCCGAATCACCCTGAAATACGAAATGGCTAACCATACAACACAGCCATCCCACCTAGTCGCAGTCCTGAAGGGTCCAGGGGAGTTCTGGCACACTGGTGTACTATCTAAGGACAGGGCATGGGTGAAAGGATGCTGTAATAAACCACAATGGGATGGGATCCTCTCCCACAGGCCTGTATGTCATCTGCGTAGATGTACATAGTAGGCTAAGTTATCATATACAGGTTAGGAAAAAAACTTGAAAATTAAAAAAAAAACTAATATAGAAACTACTAACACCCAAAACCGCAAAGGTTGGCCCGAGAAAGATCAGGTAAAGACTCCTGAGTGCGGGACCAGACCAATCCAGTACCACAGCTGTCCAGCGTTGAAAACAAGCACCCTCACGGGAGCTTATACGTTATGGGCAGAATAAAAAACTTGTCACAAAAAAAAAACTATTGCTGTTCAGCAATGAAAACAAGCCCCAATGCGACTTACTCGTTATGTACAGGGTAAATATACCATCACAAAAAAAAAGAAATTCATTCACAAGTTTCCAGACTAGCAAACATGAAGGGGTGGCATTAGATTTTTGTGATTCTCGACTCCGTATTTACAAGCATTGGACAGAAGCAATGCGCCTAGTGGGAAGTGCTTGCACAGAAGAGATGGGAAGCGCTTGCACAGAGGTGAGAAAATAAACACGCGCCAGTCTACTAGTTGGCTGTACATCCCCTGCATGTCCCTTAACTCAGAAAGTAGCATCGACTATTGGACGTCAAACATATGGTCATTCTGACATTTCTTTGGAGGAAACCCACTACGGCCACATAGGCTACTCTTTCCGATAAGCAGCAAGGGGTCTTTTATATGTACTTTCCCACCGACAGGACAACACATACCACACACAACCTTTGATGAACCAGTTGTGGATCACTGGTTGGATCGGAAAATACCCCAAACTTCAAATGTGTCCACTGAGCAGGATCGATTGGATGATCTATACCTTCACGGGTGTACACTCTACCACCTGAGCTACGTCCCGCTCCCCCCTCTTAACTCAGATGAACCGCGATTAACAGACACTTCGACACGGACTCTGGTGTGAGGGGTGTTTAAGTAACCTGTAGTTAACACAGTTTTACCTGAGCCGGCCTTTGAGTAATGTTTATGGTCTATTGCGCGGTGTTGGATCATGTGTCTGTCAGTGTGTATGTATGTATGTAAGATCTGCATATATATACTAGCTTTAACTTGTGTTGTGCGCGGGTTAAATGTAGGCTCCGCATCAATCCCTGAACCAATATTGTGTTGAACTGTCATTATATATATATCATGATGTCTGACAATATTCAGAGGCTGTGTATAAATCTATGTTCTCTGCTATATTCAGGACTCGCACACGGTCCTGTTTCAATATAGTGCCACCATCTTGTGGAATCCCTCTGTTCCTTTATGCGGTTAACCATAATGGTGGTGCTATCTAATGGTGATCAACAACACTCACAGTTACCTGACTCCAAATGGACGCCGCTCTGGGCGAAGTGACCAAAGTTAGCAAAAATTATTAAAATTAATATGAAATGTGTAGACAAAACGGGTGTGAATGACAGTATTAAGTGCCCATAGTTCGGGTTTGAGCCGGTGCTGCCACGACTGGTCCTAGTGTAAAAATATACGGATGTTTGGGTCCAGTTTATATATTGGCAAAGAACATTATTTTTCTCAGGCGACGGAGTTGGGTACCGCTGTTATGTAACAGATAAGCAATGGGTGCCCACTCGCTTTGTGACATAAGCGACTGTGTGGAAATGTGATAACACATAGCAACTGAGATTGTGATGTGATTTTCATACTTAAGAGACAGTTAATAATTATTGAAATGTTCCCTTCATGCACCAGAAAGAGTGCCATTGAAGGAGAGAAGCATTGATATATGTTTGTTGTAACTGTTGACGACTACTTGTTACCACGGGACTGCTGGACAAGCACACCTAGCCCTTCTGCATGTATTAGGGGCACCACCTGCAGTCAGGGTTGAGTGACAGCTGCTCCCTATTAGGGCGTCTCCTACCCAGGCTGTAGAGGGTGTCTTATCAGTTGGCTGTGTGAGTCCAGTCACTTGCATTCCTTATACCTGACACACATGAAGCACTCTTGGAGGAGACTCCACTTTCTACACTCAAAATCTATTCCAAAGACACTGAGCTGTGTGCAACAACCATTGGACTCCAGTTCACTGGACGGTAGGCACTGATTCTGATATACACCAGTAAGAGTCATGAGGATCTGTGTCGGCAGTTGGTAAAGCCCCAGTCACACCTTACCGGATTGAGTACCGGACACCACCGTACAAAGAATTGTCTAGTCCGGTGGTGTTCGGTATCAAACTATATCGAAATGTGTTGAACAGTTAGTTACCAACGGCCGCCAGATGAAACGGACGCTAAACAGACAAGGAACGTATATTAACGAATAGCCAACGGACGAGAACCGGACAGCAACCGAATGTCAAGTGAACGGACCGAACACCAAACGGACCGGACTGATCACAGACGCACCGAAAAAGTATATTGACCGAATTCCCCGAACACCGTCAATGGACTCTGCAGGAAGCAAACCGGAGACGTAACGGATGGGTACCGGACATGAAACGGACTAAATGGACTTAAGCCGGACACCAACCATACACTTCAGTCTGGCGGTGTCCCGTACAAGTTTTGTGCATGTTCAAAACTTGTACCGGACAGATAACGGACATGCCGGATGCCAACCATATATTTACCGTACATTGCCTATTTCACCGGACAGTGTCCGGTTTCTGTCCGTTTCTCCAATCCGGTAAGGTGTGACTGGGGATTTAAGGACTGAGGGTGATAGGTTGCCAGTAGGTGAAAACAGGAGTTGATTCCAATAAAGCACAACCTCTTCACTGTCAATCTTGCGCGACTTGTCTTCCTTTCTTCCTTATGAGTTGTGAGAGTAATCACAGGTGGGGACTGACAGACAGTCGTCAGAACACGCCTGAGGAGCATTGTAATGTTTGGGGTTCAGATGGCCGAGTCCCGACATGTTACACCAGAATGGAACGAATGGAGCAAATACATCAAGAGTATTGAATGATGATAAATGGATGATAATAAATTCTTGTCCATGCCTTTATACTCGCATAATATTTATACATCACATACACATACAAATACACACACATACACACAAAATGTCAAAACCTATTACTAGTGGCTCCGGTGTGGCCGAATCTGGAACTACATGCAGCATGCAGTAGAGCCTAGATAAATGGTATATAATAATAGAGCAAACTGAAGAGAGTTAGTGTCCTTGTTTATATTCCCATAATAGATTATAGAACACATATATATATATATGTTCATATTCCGATAATAGATTATAGAGGATATATATATGATGTATAATGAATAGAGATACATAAGGGAATTATTATCATTGTCATACTCCATAAGACCCAACACTGTACCGGTGGCGCCACCTGCAGCCTCCTGGCCTCCACCGGATGTAGACCAGTTTCAGTCATACCGGAGGATTATACGAGTACAAATGCAAGGGGAACATATACTTTATATACCTATTCCTCCGTGGTGCATTGGGGGAGTGCCCCCCCAGCTACCATGGTGTATATGTGTGGGTATAACCAGCAGACGGGATTGCTGAATGAGTTAGAGCGTCCGTCTCCCGTGTTGGTAGATCATGGGATCGCTATTATGAGCGGACGTGACGTCAGACGCTCACCTCAATGACAGACAGTGGGCGTTCAGTTCAGCAATGTTCCCTGTAATTACACGTCCGATTTATATGTGGTAGAGCTACTTTCTTCACGACACCATTCACTGTTCCTACTATTTATTACTCTGATCTGTTCTCATACACGTAGGGTCGTCGTCATGGTGACGGCGCAGGGGTCAAACAGCCACTCACCTTATCCTTGAGAGATAGACATGATGGGATGGCCGAATGAGTTAGACTTAGAGCGCCCGTCTCCCGTGCTGGTAGATTGTGGGGTCGTGGGTTCGAACCCTGGTCGAGTCAAACCAATGACTTAAAAATTTATACTTGTCGCTTCTGAGCCAGGCGCTCGGCATTAATAGGATAGGGCAGGGACTGGTTGCTCAGTGTCAGGATAATGTGACTGAGTTGGATATCAGGTCATGGTGCAGGCAGCCTGGTTTCCCAGTAGGACAGCACTATAAAGTCGCCATGAGTGCGCACTGTCACAAGTCGGTACCCGTCCTGATATGACCTCAGACGTTGCTAGGACATAAAACAAGAACCAAACAAACAAACAAACCTTATCCTTGAGTTAGCCTGGCAGGGTAATTTAATTATCCAGACTAGAGCGCCATATGTTTCACAGTTCTCCATTTATCCGTTACTGGAATCCACTTTGGGTGAATTGGTTCATGGAGTACAGTGTTGGAAAGTACACAATGTTTGTATATTTGCATACATTTATGTATATTTCGATGTATCGATGTTTATTTGGATTCATCTATGTATAGTTGGATACATTTATGTATATGTGCTATTTGGATGTATTTATGTATAGTTGACTTATCTATATTTGTTTATGTATATTTGGATGCATTTATGTATATTTGGATACATTTATGTATATGTTGTATTTGGATGTGTTTATGTATATTTGGATGCGTTCATGTATGTTTGGATGCATCTATATAAACTTGGCTGTATTTATGTATATTTCGATGTATCTATGTATATTTGGCTGTATTTATTTATCCTGTTGTACTTTGGTGTATTGCTGTGTATTTTGGGCTATCCTTTTGTGAATTTAAGCACCCTTCGATACATTTATGCACCCGGTGGTCCATTTATATATCCGTGAATACAAAGAGATATACATGTATCTATGTTTGGGTAGATTTATGTGTACTTTGATACATTTCAGTATCCCTGAGTCTATTTATGTATCCTTCTACATTATGCATGCATATATATACTTACATATGATATATGTATATTTACCGGACTAGGCAAAAAAAATGCCCTGTGCGTTCCTTAATATTCTTGAAAGAAGTGACAGGCGCTGGAATTAATATTTATACCCCCCCCCCCCCAAGTAGACTGAACTGCCGGCCCACCATAGTTCGACTGTCATTGGTATTATAGTTATAAACCCCCCCCCCCCCCCCCCCCCCCATGTAGACTGAACTGCCGGCCCCAGTTCGACTGGCGTTTGTATTATAGTTATAACCCCCTCCCCCATGTAGACTGAACTGAGGGCCCGGGTTCGACTGGCGTTGGTATTATAGTTATAACCCCCCCCCCCCCCCCCCCTCCCCATGTAGACTGAACTGCCGGCCCGGGTTTGACTGTGGCCTGCCCACACTGCCGGATCCAGAATGCCTTCTGACAACTAGACCGTGATGTATACAGCAACCCTCAACACAAACATTTAAACATATAATGGGGGTGCGCGCAAAGGTGTGTGAGTGTGGGTGTGTGTGTATGTAGTCTAGCTGACCCCCCCACCCCACCACCCACTCCATAGACACCCACACCCACCACACACCCTACACACCACCACAAGCACCACACACAACACACCACACCACATACACACCACATACACGATGGTGGGGGAATTGACGTATGGAAGCTAGCCGACCCCCACCGCCAAACTCCGCATACACTCACGACACACACACACACTCAGGTGGAGTGTGGGGGGATGTGACGTATGGGAGACCACTCCCCCCCCCCCACACACACACACACACACAAAGGTGGGGTGTGTAGGGGGATGTGATGAATGGAGTCTAGCCAAAACTTGTGTGATTCGTCCTGCACCTAGATCCAAGCGCGCGCGCGCGCGCGCACACACACACACACACACGCACACGCACACGCGCACGCGCACGCGCAACGCCACGCACGCGCACGCCACACACGCACACGCACACACACACACACAGAGAAAGATACACACTCCCACTACGACCCACCCCCACACACCCCGCGCTCCCGTGACGTGGCGTGAAGGCGGAGATCAGAGAGGCGGGAACACAACCTCTATTGTGTTAGTCCAACCGAACACCAGCAACTAACAAGCACAACGCAACGTCTCGCTTTAACTGGGCGGACCAGTCGTGTCTGGGGGACTGGTCCTGTCTGGGGGACTGGTCCTGTCTGGGGGACTGGTCCTGTTTGGAGGACCAGGCGGGATGGATGAATGAGTTGAACATCCGTCTCTCGTCTTAGTAGATCGTGGCATTCGAAATTCATGGGTTCGAACTATGGTCATCGAGTGAAAAATTAATACTTGTCGCTTCCTAGCCAGGCACTCGCCATTATTAGAATAGGGCAAGGACTGGTTGGCTCAGTGTCAGGATAATGTCACTGTGTGATATTGGGTCATGGTGCCAGTGGCCTGGTCTCTCAGTGAGGCAGCACTATAAAGTCACCATGAGTGCACACTGTCACAAGTCACTACCCGTCCTTGTATAACCATAGATATTACTAAGACGTAACAAACCAATTGAATCGAGACCAGTCTGGGCTTACGTGCCTAGGATGCCCTGGTCACGTGGTAGATTCCCGGGTCACGTGGTGTGGGGGCAACGCTCACAGTGTGACCAAAGATTCTACTATACGTGTGTACACGTGGTGCTCCCGGGTGTCACCGTCTGTAACGTTACCGACGCCCCCTTAGGCCAAATAACAAATAATTTGTGATCGTTCCCGCCCGTGCCTAAAAATCACCCACCTCTGAATGTTTTTTTTTTAAACTGTTAAAAATGCTTTGGTATAACAAAAATGCTTCGGTATAGCAGCAATTCAACTTTGATATCAATTTTTACGTCATTGGTTCGAACGCATGAGTTTGAATATGCCACGACCTACCAGAATGGGAGGCAGATGCTCAAACTCATCGCGTCTAGCTTCGTATTACGTCTATGTCATATGCCAGAAAAATAAAACATATAAATAAAAACCACCTGCCCGACCCAGATTTTTATTTCAAAAGGATGAGGGTCACCTGACGGGATGGCCAAATGAGTAAGAGCGTCCGTCTCCCGTGCTGATAGATCGTGGGGTCGTGGGTTCGAACCCTGGTCGAGTCAAACCAATGAATTAAAAATTGATACTTGTCGCATCCAGGCGCTCTGCATTATTAGGACAGGGCAAGCACTGGTGTGCTCAGTGTCAGTATAATGTGACTGAGTGGGATACCAGGTCATGGTGCCGGCGGCCTGGTTTCCCAGTGGAACAGCACTATAAAGTCGCCATGAGTGTACACTGTCAGAAGTCGATACCCGTCCTGATATGATCTTAGATGTTGCTAGGATGTAAAACAACAAACAAACAAAATCATCCTATCGATCCTGCTGAGTGGACACATTTGCAGTATGGGGATATTTCCCGTTCCAACCAATGGTCCACAATTGGTTCATCAAAGGATGTGGTATGTGCTGTCCGGTCACTGGGAAAGTGCATATAAAAGACCCCTTGCCGCTTATCGGAAAGAGTAGCCTATGTGATGATAGCAGGTTTCCTGCAAAGAAATATGTCAGAATGACCATATGCTGGACATCCAATAGCCGATGATGAAAATCAATGCGCTCTAGAGGCGTCATTAAATATTAAAAAAATTCTAAAGGACGATCACCAACACTTTTTTTATTTGGCCTTATCTCCTTCAACAATCCTCCCAACAACCTGCTAGGACAACCGAACGAGTGCAATCCTCATTTACATGGTATCAGCTTTCAGTAAGGAGATTCAATTTGAGCGCACCCTCGCCCCGCTAATAGACCCCTGCCACCAGCTAATTACTCCATCCTTCTGTGCACTCAATCACATTTCAATAAACCACACACAAAAACGGCCTAATTTTCCTACACATAGCCAATAATTCACGCAGACAACCAACTCTACTAAACAGCAGCCAGTTCTAGAAGAGGTCGAAAGGATTGTGAAAAGAACTTGCGCTAATGATACTCTTGCTGTTTCTCGCTGCCCAGATTTGTATGGGAAACTGCCGGAGTGCTTTCTGTGAAGGCTTGAATTTGAAGTTAACAAAAAGTCTATTCACTCAGTGGTTAAAGTTGCATAGTCGGATGGTTTTGAATTTCTGTATTTTTTCTGAGATAAATATATTAAATCGATCACTAGTATCTACTTTACATTAGTTCAAAGTTACTTTTGTTTTAAATGGTAAACTTTTGAGATAGTTTGAGTGCAAATATGGAAATTTAGTTTGGCAAGCTTTCCAAAACTCTGACACCATAGACTTCTGCAGTAACACTGACAGGTTCTGTTAAATTGACTCAGTATTGCCTTCTATGCAGAAACAAATGCTTAATAAGTGCATCAGTATCTAAGTTAGATATGTAAAATCAAATATAGATAATTGCTTTGGTTTTGAAAATTTGATATTTCATCGGACTATGCAGCTTTAATTTCAATGAGTTGGTGATTTTCACAGATTGCTATTTATTACTCACACCGTGAGCCCATGCCAGGCACACAGACACACAGACATAGACACACTGAGACGTGAGAGTAGTGAGACTTGATGTGTACCACCGGGGAGCGGGACGTAGCTCAGTCAGTCCACCTGTAAATGTGTCAGGCATCCGATCGATCCTGCTCAGTGGACCCATTTGAAGTTTGGGCTACTTTCCGTTCCAATCAGTGTTCCACAACTGGTTCATCAAAGGCTGTGGTATGTGCTGTCCTGTCTGTGGGAAAGTGCATAGAAAAGACCCTTTCTGCTTATCGGAAAGAGTAGTCTGTATGGCGGCAGCGGCTTTCCTCCCAAGAAATATGTCAGAATGACCATATGTTTGACATCCAATAGCCGATGATTAACAAAAAGTGCTCTAGAGGTGTTGTTAAATAAAACAAAAACAAGAAAAGTAAGATTCAGTGTGTACTGGGAGATTGACCTATTGAAACATGGTCTGTACCGAAGAGCATAGATACATAGACACACACATAAACACAGACAGATGCAGACACACACAGACACACACACAGATTCTTACACACAAACACACAATACATAGACACACACATAAACACAGACAGAAGCAGACACACAGACACACACAGACACACACACAGATTCTCACACACAAACACACAATACACAGACACACACATAAACACAGACAGACGCAGACACACACAGACACACACACACATTCTCACCCACCCACACACACACAATACACAGACACACACAAGACACACACACGGACACACTCAGACTCACACACACAGACATACAGACACACCCAGACACACCCACAGACACTCACACTCACAGACACACACTCTCACACACTCACACACTCACTCGCGCGGCCCGCCGGTTCGAAGATGTCGTTTTTGCTCGGGTCATTCCGCTCAAAGCGGGTTAAGTGGTGGCGCGCAACGCCCAAGTGCCTCAGCAATTTTCTACAGGGGCTCGCGTAAATATTGACCGCCCGCACGGCGAGGGGAGGCGTGTTGGGTGGGGCAGGGCGTGTTGGATGGGGCAGGGCGTGTTGGGTGGGGCAGGGCGTGTTGGAGGGGCAGGGCGTGTTGGATGGGGCAGGGCGTGTTGGATGGGGCAGGGCGTGTTGGATGGGGCAGGGCGTGTTGGTGGGGCAGGGCGTGTTGTAATGGGCAGGTGTGTGCGAGGGGCAGGGCGTGTTGGATGGGGCACGGCGTGTTGGGTGGGGCAGGGCGTGTTGGATGGGGCAGGGCGTGTTGGGTGGGGCAGGGCATGTTGGGTGGGGCAGGGCGTGTTGGATGGGGCAGGGCGTGTTGGGTGGGGCAGGGCGTGTTGGGTGGGGCAGGGCGTGTTGGGTGGGGCAGGGCGACCGATGAGGATGGGCGTGCGAGTAACACTGTCTAACAGTTCTTAACCACACAAAAAAGGAGCATCTTATCTTCAATCTCAAATTTCACATTGTCCTCTTATTGATGTCCTATCCTAAAGATATTGACTATTTAGTGAAATTTGCGATTTCTTTATGTGAACAAAAACCCCAACGTACTTATTCCGATTTCCTTAGAAAATACGAAAAAAAACACACACCTGCTTATAAAAGCAGACAAAGTGTGGACATCTCCGAGAGGATCAGTTGTAACGGTGACGGGGCAGACATATCGGCGTTACGCCACACAAGGTTCACATTCCACGACACTAAAAAGCAGCCAATTACATTCCCTCACGTTCACTTCAACTCGACGACTGGCCTCAGAGCAAAGCCTGCTTACTGGGACACAGATAACGAGGGGGGAGGGGGGGGGGGGTAATCTACGAGAGGGGATGGTGTAATTGATTTTGGTTGTTGGTTGTTGGTTGTTGGTTTTGGAGTTTTACGTCCTAGCAACATCTACGGTCATATTAGGACCGGTTCATCTAGAATGTTATTCACCTTGGCCACAAATGATATGATTGGTGAGTATTTGTTTAATTTGTGAATGTCTATTGACACATAATTGATTGTATGCTTTTACATTATATGTAATGGCGATTGTTGAATAAAAACACTCGCCGTGAATATGGCCTATGCTGCCTACAAGGCATAAAGAAACCACCAATCAATCAATCAATCAGGACTAGTACCGACTTGTGACAGTGCACACTCAGCACCATGGCCTGATATCCCACCCAGTCACATTATCCTGACACTGCACCAACCAGTCCTTGCCCTATCCTAATAATGCGATGCACCAGGCCTAGTGGCAACAAGTATAAATTTAGTAAATCATTCGCTTGACTTGACCGGGAATTGAACTCCCGACCTTCTGCACGGGAGACCTGCGCTCTACCGGGTCCGGTAATTGATTTTAAAACGACGCTGATTCTCGGTGTTGGTTTGATGAGGAATGATGCAGAGTACTAT
Source organism: Branchipolynoe longqiensis (assembly GCA_030323885.1). Lineage (NCBI taxonomy): Eukaryota > Metazoa > Annelida > Polychaeta > Phyllodocida > Polynoidae > Branchipolynoe > Branchipolynoe longqiensis. The sequence goes on along the minus strand of CM059197.1, from coordinate 81,133,564 downwards.
CAGTACTTTTGTTTGTTGGGGTTTTACATCCTGGCAACATCTAAGGTCAAATCAGGGTAGGTACCAACTTGTGACAGTACCCACTCATGGTGACTATATAGTGTTGTCCAGGCTGCCGGCACCATGACCCGATATCTATCCCTCAGTCACATTATCCTGATACCAAGCTGACCAGTCCTTGTCCTATCCTATTAATGCCGAGTGCCAGGATAGGTCGCAACAAGTATCAATTTTATAAGTCATTAGTTTGACTCGGCCAGGATTAAAATTCGTGATCTTCCGCATCAGAAGTAAGCGCGCTTCCTGATTCGGTCGCGACGCCTGGTTATGGGAACCGGAAGTTGGTCCGATTAGCTTATTTCTAGTGTCAGCTACACACTGAAGCACGTCACTAACAAATCACCAGCTAATGCATGTCGCGCAGTGTAAGGTTGCGTATCCATGGACTGTTCCCTGGTGACGTGTTCCCTTGTTCCGTGGTCGCTTGTGACCTTGTGACCTTTTGACCTTGTGACCTTGTGACGCGCCACACAGACAATGAACCTGTGTTTTGCGTAGTGGCCATTCACATAGGTTGGATTGTTGTTTGTTGTTGTTTTACGTCCTAGCAACATCTAAGGTCATATCAGGATGGGTAATCTGAATACAAGATTACAAAATGTTATATTCATAGCTGACCCGGAATGACACTTTACCTTTATTGTAGCCCAAGGCATATGTATTGTGCCTGCACAATATATTTAGTAGGATGCGGAGGTTGGTTGGTTGTTAGAGTTTTATGTCCTGGCAACATCTAAGGTCAGATCAGGACAGGGGCGCGTATCTGATATTGGATACACATGATCGGTGAACATGTGTAAGCTTTTTTTTTGTTTTACGTCCTAGCAACATCTAAGGTCATATCGGGACGGGTACCGACTTGTGATAGTGCGCACTCATGGCGACTTTATAGTGCTGCCCCACTAGAAGACCAGGCCACCAGCACCATGACCTGATATCCCACTCAGTCACATTATCCTGACACTGAGACAACCAGTCCTTTCCCTATCCTAATAATGCCGAGCACCAGGCTAGGAAGCGACAAGTATAAATTTTTAAGTCATTGGTTTGACTTGACCAGGGTTCGAACCCACGATCTACCAGCACGGGAGACGGACGCTCTAACTCATTCGGCCATCCCGTCTGGTCCCAATAGGTTGGATCCAGGGACAGTATGGCCTTGTGCATGGCACGGCATGGTACGGCACGGCACATGTGATGTACTGACCAGAAACATAGAGAATGAACATGTCGTATATGTATGTAATAATAATTAAATATAGTTAATGAGTTATGTTTATAGTATTATCTGTATTTTCTTTCTGTGCATCATGTTCAGTGTATGTTGTATATGTATAAATTATAAGCCCTAACCATCGATTAAATCGGACAATCGTCTAAAACGAGTAGATTCTACAATGAGGGTGAACTCTATTTATTTGTACTAGAAAGTAAAGATCTCCTAAGTAAAAACGCAAGAATGGTTTTTTCCCCCTATTCTTGGTTTTCTTTTTTACCGAAATGTTATCTTTGTATGTTCATCCGCGTCTCTTGTTACAAGTTGATGACCTTGGTCATAAATTTATCACCAAACCAGAAATTTAACTGCAGTATTTAATTCTTCAACAAAGTTTGCAGACGATCTGGCGGTATGTCCCCCATAAGTATTCATATAATATGCTTTAAAAATAAAATAAATATAAGATAGTTTTGCGTTACGTGCAAATACAGCAAGCTAAAATAAACCGTGCCTGGGAAAAATCCATTTTGTTTAAGATTATCGATAGATGCATGTTAAAAGTGACACAGTCCGATGGTTTTGAGGTTGTGTAATATTTAAGCTGGTATGCAGGTATTGCAGGTATTGCAGGTATAGCAATACCTCAGGGAGTTTGACGCCCCTGCCCTGCAGAGTTGTAAACCACTGCCTTGTGGTACAGGTCCTTGACAGAACTGAAGGCTGAGGGAACAAACCCTAAACAGAAAACCATGTCACTGTGGCAGCATTAAGGGCGGTTGATGTATGGAACTCCCAACATCTCCCGACCAGCCACTGCAGGGACAAATAGTTTTGCGCCTGTCTTGACATGTTCTTGCCGGTGTGAAACCTCTATTTGCTCCCCGAGAGAGTGCCGCTGGTAACTTGCAAAAGCCAGCAGCACTTCAACACTTTTGCAGGCAGCTTTCATGAAATGTAGCTAAATGGAGAGCGGCAGTCAAGTAATGAAAGCAGTCTTTGTCGCATCGCGACCGACAGCATGATGATGATGAATATTTAAGATAAAAAGGTTCGGTTAGTAAAACGGTTCTATTAAAGTAACATAGTCCGATGGTTTTGAATTTCTGTAATTCTTCTGAGATAAATATATTAGATCGATCACTTGTAATCTACTTTACATTAGTTTAAAGTTACTTGTAAAATTAGTTTTGCCAAGCGTGACATAGACCTCTACAGTAACATGTTCTATTAAATTGACTCGGTAATATTGCCTTCTATGCAGAATCAAATGTTCAGTAAGTGCATCAGTATCTAAGTTAGATATGTAACAATTAAATCTAGATAATTGAAAATGTCATTTCATCGGACGATGCAACTTTAAGTTGACTCAGCAACAAATGCTTAATGAATGGATAAGTATCTAAATGTATATGTAGGATCAAATCTAGATAATAGTTTTGGTTTTTGAAAATGTTATAGACGAGATCACCATTGAGTTTGCCAATATGCATAGGGCAAAACTTTGATATTATTCAAAATGAATAGAAATACATAACAATTGGGCATAAACATGTATGCACACATGCACTATAATGATCTGATGAACATAGCTAAGACAAAACTGGCCATGTTAAACATTTTGAGCTAAGAAACATACAATTCCACACAAAACAATCAGTGATATCCACATCATTATTAATTCTTGTTTTAAATATTAAAATGTCAAATGTGTCAACATACACTTGTTTCAGAGAAATATATAATCAATATCTGATTATCCCTACTCATTTTCTAGTTCTACATATCTCATTAACCATAGGATATAAATAAAAACATTAATAAAATAAATAAAACTGACTCTGGCTATGGCTCTAACACTAATCTGAGTGCCCAGATTTGTCTAAATCTAAAGGCACATGGCATAAGATGTACTGATTATATTGATGTAAATGCATTGCAGGATAAAAGATTAATATCTTAATTTATTATATATATATTTCTTTTAGTTGGTATTCTATGTTTCAAACAAGAGCTGAAACTAGCACATTTCATAATTGCACCCAGTGTATTAGCATGTGCCATGTGCTTCTCCCGGGTTTGTTTTGCTTTGATGCATCCCACAATGCACCGCGTTGCTGGAATGGTGATGTAGTCCATTGTTTTGGTTTTGAAAATTTCATATTTCATCGGACTATGCCACTTTAAGTTGACTCGGCAACTAATGCCTAATAAGTGGATCAGTATCTAAATACCTCAGGGAGTTTGACGCCCCTGCCCTGCAGAGTTGTAAACCACTGCCTTGTGGAACAGGTTCTTGACAGAACCGAAGGCTATAGGAGCAAACCCTAAACAGAAAACCATGTCACTGTTGCAGCATTAAGGGTGGTTGATGTATGGAACTCCCAACATTTCCCGACCAGTCACTGCAGGGACAAATAGTTTTGCGCCTGTGTTGACATGTTCTTGCCGGCGTGAAACCTCTATTTGCTCCCCGAGAGAGTGCCGCTGGTAACTTGCAAAAGCCAGCAGCACTTCAACACTTCTGCAGGCAGCTTTCATGAAATGTGGATAGCGGCAGTCAAGTAATGAAAGCAGTCTTTGTCGCATCGCGACCGACAGCATGATGATGATGATCTAAATATATATGTAGGATCAAATCTAGATAATAGTTTTGGTTTTTGAAAATGTTATTGGGCCAGGCAGCTTTAATATTAATGTTGAGAACCAAAATAAACCAACAGACCCCCATTACGATGGTCGCTGAGGTGTTAGTACGGCGGGCCGTGGCTGTGGTTCCGATGCCTGTTTACGATATAGTGAGTGGCGGCGAGTCGGGTGCTTGATATCGTGTACTCAGTGCTGTCTTGTAGCCGGCACATCGGGCCTGACGCCCCCTGGTGGGCTGGGGTGGAACTCATTTTCAGCCGGAAGTCGCAGTGGGGCACCCCCCCCAGCCCGCCCCGTACCCCCCCCCCCCCCCCCCCCCCCCCGCCGGCAGCGCACGCGCACAGATACAGGCAGACACACGTGTGCACATGCGCAGCCGAAACTGATATATGAATGAATGGCGTCGGGGCGGGGGCGGGGGCGGGAGGGGTCCGGTTAGATCCTCTACTTTAGCGTGCTGATGTTTTATGCTTGTTGTTTAGTGGTGTATGTGTGTTTGTGTGTGTGTGTGTGTCTGTGTCTGTGTCTGTGTGTGTGCAGGGTAGGACAGTCACTTTTTTTCCCACTTGCCCAATCGCGGGCAAGTGACTGAATTTTCTACTTTTCCAACTTTGTTTCCCACATGCGCAATCGGGCACGTGACTGAATTTTCTACTTTCCCGACTGGCAAAACTACTTGCCCAAGCCCACGTCAGCGAATTGAAACTGAAATCTGCTCGTTCGGGTAGGTGACCCGAGAACTGCACCTGCGGAGCGAGTAAACTAGGTGCGAGAGGCAACAGGCAGTCCTTACTGTCCTACCCTGCCTGTGTGTGCGTGCGGGGGGGGTGGGGGGGGGGAGGGTAGAACAAATAATGGTCATGTCAATAGACCATTTTCGTGGTACTTGGGCACTCACTGAAACTATTAACTAGAGGTTGTGGGTCTAGTATACACTTGTGCAGAGTTAGTGCGAGTATACACTTGTGCAGAGTTTGTGCGAGTGTACACTTGTGCAGTGTTAGTGTGAGTGTACACTTGTGCAGAGTTAGTGCGAGTGTACACTTGTGCTGAGTTAGTGTGAGTGTACACTTGTGCAGAGTTAGTGTGAGTGTACACTTGTGCAGAGTTAGTGTGAGTGTACACTTGTGCAGAGTTAGTGCGAGTGCGAGTGTACACTTGTGCAGAGTTAGTGTGAGTGTACACTTGTGCCAAGTTAGTGCGAGTATACACTTGTGCAGAGTTAGTGCGAGTATACACTTGTGCAGAGTTAGTGCGAGTGTACACTTGTGCAGAGTTAGTGCGAGTGTACACTTGTGCAGAGTTAGTGCGAGTGTACACTTGTGCAGAGTTAGTGCGAGTGTACACTTGTGCAGTGTTAGTGCGAGTGTACAGTTGTGCAGAGTTATTATTAAATGTGATGATCCTGCCGTGCATGGATGCTATTTGTATAAAGAATAAAATAACAAAGTGACCTAAAGTAGCGGTCATCTAGATGTATCTAGGTCAGACGCAGTGGCCTAATCGGTGAACTGCAGCCTTCCCGTGCGGAAGGTCGGGAGTTCGAATCTTAGCTGAGTCAGACTGATGACTGTTGATATTGATACTTGTCGCTTTCTAGCCTTGCGCTCGGGATTATTAGGATAGGGTAAGTACTGGCTGGCTCAGGGTAATGTGACTGAGTGGGTTATCAGGTCATGGTGCTGGCAGCCTTACCTCCCAGTAGGACAGCACTATAAAATCACCATGAGTGTGCACTGTCACAAGTCGGTACCTGTCCTGATGTGACCTTAGATGTTGCCCGGATGTAAAATTCCAACACCCAACCAAGTCGGTACTTGTCCTGATATGACCTTAGATGTTGCCAGGACGGAAAACTCCAACAACCAACCAATCTGCTTTATTCGGTAGAGTTTACCAGGGTGCATTTCTGATCACTCGGGGGAACCAGCACACTCCTCCACCCTGCTGATTTCAACATGTCAGGGTGGGACCAGTGTAGCTCTCCTCACAGGCTCCAGCCTTGATATCCTACAGGTCCCCGTGTTGACTCAGCTGCACACAACCTGCTCAGTACTGTAGATGCTGGCCTTCAGGGCAGGGCAGGGAGAGCTGTTCTCTGTTAATGGTCAGGGCACAGGGAAAACCCCACCATCACAGACCACGTGGTGTGTAACTACACCACACTGGTCCCACATCGGTCGTATACCTGCGTGCATGGTTGGTGATAGCACCGGTGGAACACGCAAGGTTGCCAATTACTTTGAAATCACTAAGCAATGTGCTTACGGTGGAGGAATCAGACTCTGCGTATTACACTCGGCTGTCGGCCTCGTGCCAGATAAGTGTTGCCAACCTGGAGGTACTGAGAATCCTTGAGGTTTTATGTTGCGGGCGTGGAACCCGAGTGGCGGAAGCTGTGAGATTGCTCGGGGGCGTCCGAGGGCAACCCTCCCCCATCCACAGAAATTTGTTTAAAATGGGATATTTGAGGGCATTTCCAAGGGTTTGTAGGATGATATTTGTGCATCTGTATAATGTGATATTTACTTGTATTTAATCAAAAATTCACTGTAGTACAGGATATGAATTAGAAAAAAGGAAAAATAGTAACCAAAACATTCTTTATTTCATCATAATAATACATTCCTCAGCCTGACATTAGAATGTCCAGGATATCGACCACATTGCGGTGCACGATGCATTTAAATTCATCTTTTTTGTTGTTGTTGGTGGCTTTGCATGAAATTTGAGGGATTTTGGGGTCGATCCATGACTCGTGACGTGACTGATCAGAACCCTGTTGCAATTCATTGTTGCAATGCTTTGTTGCAATGCATTGTTGCAATGCATTGTTGCAATGCATTGTTGCAATGCATTGTTGCAATGCATTGTTGCAATGCTTTGTCGCAATTCATTGTTGCAATGCTTTGCAATGCATTGTTGCAATGCATTGTTGCAATGCATTGTTGCAATGTGTTGTTGCAATGAATTGTTGCAATGTACTGTTGCAATGCACTGTTGCAATGTGTTGTTGCAATGCTTTGTTGCAATGTGTTGTTGCAATGCACTGTACAATGCACTGTTGCAATGCACTGTTGCAATGAACTGTTGCAATGTGATGTTGCAATGTGCTGTTGCAATGCGCTGTTGCAATGCATTGTTGCAATGCATTGTTAGACTTTTCTGTTACAGTGTGTAGTGTTGAAAACCACCTACCTCCCAGTAAACCTCTCTGGATCAATCACATACCATACACAAAGGTGGTGAACTTCCGGTCTGAGGTACACGGCTCCCCATTGGTTGGAATGCACCTCACCCCATCCTAACACTATAGCTCTGACCGCTGATTCGGGAACCATTGTGTGCCACCCTCTCAACACTCAACATACCTGTGGCCGCATGTCGGGGACCAGCGCCTTATGAATACCACTACCACGCCCCCTGTGGCGGAACCTCGCACTAACCCCTGCCGGCCCAGTACACATTGTAGGGTCTTATCGGGGGGCGGTGGGGGGTGGGGGGGGGGCTGTGAGTTTACTAATGGACTGACACAAGGGGCTCTCGATGAATCAAGTGCTATCTGAGTCTGACTGCGGCAAATGCAGTTCTCCTGTTCTGCTGTGTGTTTAGTTACTGGAGTGCGTCACCGTGTTGAGAGCTGCTAGCACTTCTCTAGAATGTGTATTATATATTATATTATACTCCTTGTATGTGGATGATATACATTATGTGTATTAGATGTTGGTACGAGGTAAAACCACCAACAACCCAATTGATATTATAAGCGACATTTGGTATTCACTCATACAGTTGTCGGCTAGTGTGAGGCGGGTTTTACTTGTGGGGTGGTCATGAATCCTGTATGACTAACCCGAGAGGAAGGATAAGTTTGAGTGCTGTTGCATGTAAGGCCCTGTCACATTACGGCGTATGGCGGGAGCGTATGGCGGCGTAGCAGCTTACGTCATATACGTCGCCATACGCCGCATACGCTACGCATACGCTACGCATACGCCCGCCAGTGCCGCAACACGCCGGCGTATGTGAAGCCTATGATGCATACGCCGCCATACGCTTTCATAAATCCGTCCGTCCAAATTTTTTGTGCATGCTCAAAAAAACGCGACCTATGAGGGCGTATGGCCCATACTGTCAAAAAATGTCACAGCACGCTCCCATACGCTCCCATACGCTACGCATACGCTACGCATACGCTCTTCATACGCTCCTCATACGCTCAAACACACCCGAAAGTGGCACCCGATGGCGTACGTAGGTTTTCAATACGCTCCCGCCATACGCCGTAATGTGACAGCCCCTTAAAGATGAACCCCCCCCCACCCCGTCCTCACATTCTGGTCGGCCTGCTACATGGGACAGGGCCGTGTAGGTGGCATGTGAACCCGTACTGCCCACACCTTTGCACCGTCCTCATATGGAGCGGCACGTAGCTCAGGCGGTACAGTGTCCACCTGTGAAGGTGTCGGTCATCCTATCGATCCGGCTCAGTGGACACATTTGGAGTTTGGGTTATTTTCCGTTCCAACCAGTGGTCCACAACTGGTTCATCAAAGGCTGTGGTATGTGCTGTCCTGTCTGTGGGAAAGTGCATATAAAAGACCCCTTGTTGCCTATCATGAAAATCAATGAGCTTTAGAGGCGTTTAAAAATAAAATAAGCTTTTTTACCATCTTCATACCCCCCCCCCCCCACACACACACATACACACATACACACACCGCCAGTGGACTGTTACAGTGTTAGTGTTATACAGAGCATGCGCAGCCAGATAAAGCAGGATTGGTTGGTTTTACGTTCTGGCAACATTTATGGTCATATCAAGACAGGTACCGACTTGTGACAGTGCGAGCTCATGGTGACTTTATGGTGCTGCCCCACTCGGAAATTAGGTCACTTGCACCATGACTCAATATCCCACTCAGTCACATTATCCTGACACTGAGCTAACCAGTCATTGCCATATCCTATGAATGACGAGCACCAGGCTAGGAAGCGACAAGTATCAATTTTAAAGTCATTGGTTTGACTCGACCAGGGTTCGAACCCACGATCTCCCAGCACTGGAGACGGACACTCTAACTCATTCGGCCATCCACTCTGGTCTCTGTTATACAAGTAGAAGTTGGCGTGTTCCTGTGTGGATATCAAGAGCAGTTCCTATTCCCGGTGGTTACCCCGCCCGACATTGCTTCAAGTCCTCATCTATATAAATACAAGCGAATGTTTGTCTGTGTGTTCGCCCCCCCCAAAAAATACATCTGAAAAAAGTCTTTAGGTGGTGGTGAACATGCCACATATCTATATATAAATAAAAGTGAATGTGTGTGTTTGCTCCAAACAATTCTAACAAGAGTCTTAAATGGCCGTGAATATGGGGCAGCACTATAAAGTCGCCGTGAGTGCACACTGCCACAGGTCGGTCCCAGTCCTGATATGACCTTGGAAGTTGCCAGGGCGTAAAACCCCAACAAGCCTTTTGCCATTGCTTTCCATTTTTGTTTTGCATTTCGACTTGGCGTTTTTGGTCTTACAACTTACGGGTAGTCGTTACTTCCAGGCACAGACCACCCCCTTAACCCCCCCCCCCCTCAGACCCCCCCCCCCCGTGTATGCTGAGGTACAGACGGGGGGACCGGTCAGGGGGGCGGGGGGGGGGGCATTAAGTGTTCCTGCAGCCCCAGTGCTCCCATCTCAACCCCTCCAGTAGGTAGAGATCAATACTTACTTGCCCCAAGCCGACTGGCTTTCTCCAGTGCCCTAAGGCATCTGGTTACCTCTCCCCACCACCTACCCACATACCCACATACCCACATGCCCACATGCCCACCTACCCACCTACCCACCTACCCACCTACCCACCTACCCACCTCACCCATCTCTCGTCCCGTCCTGATATGAAACAACAACCTACGCAGTGTCGCAGTGTTACTGTATTACCACACTACAGTAGTTTGCTCTTTTCCGGAGTTTGACATCCTGGCAACATCTAAGGTCATATCAGGACGGGTACAAACTTGTGATGGTGCACACTCATGGTGACTTTAGAGTGCTGCCCCACTGGGAGACGAGGCCACGGGCACCATGACCCAACATCCCACACAGTCACATTATCCTGATACCATGCAAACCAGGCCATGTCTTATCCTTTCAATGCTGAACGCCTGGCCAGGTAGCGACAAGTATCAACTTTATAAGTTGTTGGTTTGACTTGGCTGGGATTTGAATTGTCTTCTGCATGGCAATCATGCGCTCTACCGATTCGCCCATCGCGTCTGTGAACTGCAGTAGTAAAAGTACCTTTTCTTCGTGGAAGACTAAATTCAAAGACTTGTCCATTTAGGAAGATGTTGGTCACATCAGTATGCAGCAACGTCTCGCATTCCACAGATCTAGGTGAAGGCCACACACACACACAGACACAGACACAGACACACACAGACACACACAGACACACACAGACACACTCACAGATACACACACATACACACACAGACACACACAGACACACACATACACAGACACACACAGACACAGACACACACAGACACACACATACATACACAGACATACACATACACACATACACACACATACATACACATACACACAGACACACATACATACACATACACACAGACACACAGACACACACACACTCTGCCCTTACAGCACAGACCGGTTATCCGGAGTTCTGCCGTGTGTGTCGGTGTGTGTGTGTCGGGGTTGATGGGTACCATGCATGCATTGCTCCGGAGCCATTGGGTTGGAGAATGGGATTCTCATTTTGCGCTACAGAAAACAAAATAACCAACAACAAAAATACACACAAATACTGCCATTATTAAGGTGGATCCTTGTAGTTTACCTGCAACTGGAGTAATTGTCCACTAATGTGACCGGCTGCAATGGCCGAATGGGTAGAGCGTGGGCCTCGCGCGTGGGAGATTAGGAGTTCAGTTCCCATTTGAGTCAAACCAATGACTTTAAAAATTGATACTTGTCGCTTCCTAGCCTGGCGCTCCGCATTAATCGGGTAGAGCAAGGACTGGTTGGCTCAGTATCAGGATAATGTGGGATATCAGGTCATGGTGCTGGCGGCCTGGTCTCCCAGTGGGGCAGCACTATAAAGTCATCATGAGTGCACACTGTCAAAAGTCGGTACTCATCCTGATATGACCTTAGATGTTGCCAGGAAGTTCCAACAACCAATCAACCAACGTGTGCCCCCCCAAACACCCACATACCCCCCCTATACACCCACATACCCCACGTACCCCATACACCCACGTACCCCCCCCCCCACACACACAACACACATCGACACCCCACCACCCCCACACGAGTCCCCCCACATACCCTCCTCCCACACATACACACTCAACGGCTGCCTCGGGAACCAGCCACAGAAGGGGTGGGGACCATTTGGGGTCTCAGTAAATCGACGAAGTGTTGATGAAACGCCCCCCCCCCCCTCTACCTGGCCTTGGGGCACTGACCGTGGAGGGAACGTGTGAGTGGGATCCACTGGAGGGGGCCTGAGGGCTTGAACGCAGCGCCCGAACACCCCCCCCCCACACACCCACATCCACACCCCACCACTCCCACACGAGGCCCCCCACATCCCCTCACCACCCCCACACGAGTTGCTCCTTCTGTGCTGTAAGGGTGTGTGTGTGTGGGGGGGGGGGGGGCAGCTATGTAAATAATCCGTCTCCTGAAGCTATCGGGGTAGCTCGCCCCCTTCCACACCTACAAGGGGGGGGGGGGAATTTTTTTTTCTCTCTCAACGCAACAATGTTCTAACTTAAAAGTGAAGGTTGTTAAAGCGGGTCTAGTTCTCTTTCTGCTTGTCCTCTGTTAGTCGGGGATGAAAGATCTCCGGGATTTCGCGGATTCTGTGATTTTTGCTGAACTGCAATCCCGCAGCATTGTCAGCGTATGCTAATGTGTTGTTCAAAACACTGCAGTACTATCAACATGTGCTACTGCTAATGGCTTGTTCAAAGCAATGCAGCACTATCAGTGTATGCTAATGTGTTCAAAATGCCGAAGCACTATCAGTATCAGTGTATGCTATTAAGTTGTTCAAATTACATTGTTCAAATGCCGAAGCACTATCAGCGTATATCAATATGTATGAAATCTGTCTTCCTGGAATTTTTAAAGATAACTCACCATAGGCATAGATTTCCGCTTTTTTCATTCCTGATTAGTCTATATTTGGTGTAGCTGCATAGTCCGATGAAATATCAAATTTTCAAAACCAAACCAATTATCGAGATTTGATTTGACAGATCTAACTAAGATACTGATGCACTTATATTAAGCATTTGTTTCTGCAAAGAAGGCAATACTGAGTCAATTTAACAGAACCTGTTACTGCAGAAGTCTATGGTGTCAGAGTTTTGGCAAGCTTATCAAAACTCATTTTCCATGTTTGCACTCAAAATATCTAAAAAGTTTACCATTTAAAATAAAAGTAACTTTGAACTAATGTAAAGTAGATACTAGAGATCGATCTAATATATTTATCTCAGAAAAAATACAGAAATTCAAAAACCATCGGACTATGCAACTTTAATGTTGGTGACAAGGAAGACGATGTACGGAGAGGTAATGGTGGCATTTTGAAAACATGATTGTCTTTTTTCTCTTATCTTGTACTTTACCTGTCATTCATGTACCAATGTTTTGCTTATTTCCCTGTAATTGTCTATCTATTATTTTGTAGATTTGTTTACTGTGTAGTGCCAATTGTCATTAGGGCCGGAAGATCAGTGCATTAGCACTGACAACATGTTATTCACTTAGCTAATCTTATAAGTTATATATTAGTACACTCATTAAAGTTGCATAGTCCGATGGTTTTGCGTTTCAGAAATTTCCTGAGATAAATCCATTAGGTTCATCGTTATAATGTACCTTACTTTAGCTTGAAGTAACTTTTATTTTAAGTGGCTAACTTTTGAGATATTTGAAGTGCAACCATGCAAAATTAATTTTGACAAGCTTGCCAAAACTCTGACACCATAGGATTCTGCAGTAACATGCTCTATTCAATTGCCTCACTATTCCCTTCTGTTTGGCGACAAATGCTTAATAAGTGCATCAGTATCTAAGCTAGGTGTGTAGAATCAAACTTAGATAATTTTGTTGGTTTTGAAAATTTGATGATTTCCTCAGAATATGCAGCTTTAAGTAAATTGTTTTGTTTTGTTGTTCGAAAAAGGGGGGGGGGTGTTGGCTCCTGTGGAACATTATTACGATCTTGAATCAAACTATATAGTCCTCGTGACTGTGCACTGCCACTAGTCGGTACTCGTCCTGGTATAGGTATGACCTTAGATGTTGCTAGGACGTAACACAACAAACAGGCAGACCAAGGTGTAGACACATGACTTGCTAAGATTGTGGGAGAGTGTAAACAGGATAAAGTACTCACCTGGTGCACAGGTGTATCACTCTCAGATCGAGTCAAGATGGCTACCGTGAACTCGGCACAAAGGGCATTGTGTTTGAGCACTTAATGTGAGACGTCGGGTCTACAGAGATGTCAACTCAATTCAACAGCACCGGCTCACTGAATTCTCTACCCGAATGTCGTCTGCTCTGTACATTTGTTGTCTGCTGTGTAGATTTGTTGTCTGCTGTGTAGATTTGTTGTCTGTTCTGTAGATTTGTTGTCTGCTCTGCAGATTTGTCGTCTGCTCTGTACATTTGTTGTCTGTTCTGTAGATTTGTCATCGGCTGTGTAGATTTGTCATCTGCTCTGTAGATTTGTCGTCTGCTCTGCAGATTTGACGTCTGCTCTGTAGATTTGTCATCTGCTCTGTAGATTTGGCATCTGTTCTTTAGATTTGTCATCTGCTCTGAAGATGTGTCGTCTGCTCAGTAATTTGTCGTCTGCTCTGTAGATTTGTCGTCTGCTCTGTAGATTTGTTGTATGCTCTGTAGATTTGTTGTCTGTTCTTTAGATTTGTCGTCTGCTCTGAAGATGTGTTGTCTGCTCAGTAATTTGTCATCTGCTCTGTAATTTGTCGTCTGCTCTGTAGAATTGTCATCAGCTCTGTAATTTGTCATCTGCTCAGTAATTTGTTGTCTGCTCAGTAGATTTGTTGTATGCTCTGTAGATTTGTCGTCTGCTCTGTAGATTTGTCGTCTGCTCTGTAGATTTGTTGTCTGCTCTGCAGATTTGTCGTCTGCTTTGTATATTTGTCATCTGATCTGTAGATTTGTCGTCTGCTCTGCAGATGACCATGTGGATTTGAGTTTAAAGTGAGATTTGATCATGGACTAGGCTGAACTGGTGTGAAACAATAGAATAGTTATAGTGTTGATAATTCTGTATAATGTATTATACGTTTATTATTTATCACTGAATAGTACTTACAGTGAAACCCCGTTATAACGCGATCGTTGGGGGTCAATAAAATGTCATCGAAAAGAGCAGGGTTGTGCTTAATCAGGGTTCAGTTTACTGAATTGCCTTTGAATTAAAGAATTCTGGGTATATGCGAGTGTGCGTTAAATCAATGCGTGTTATGACGGGGCTTCACTGTAATTAGCCCCCACATGCTGGGCTTTGTAGATAAACAAGGAAATGAGGATGATACTGATACTATAAGTGATAGGGTGCTAGTAACTGGTGCTGCTCGAACAGCTTCTACTAAATTGGCTCCATATTCCCTATTGTGTGCCGACAAATGCTGAATAAATGCATCAATAGCTAAAGGCCCTGTCACACTACGAAGTTTCTCACGAACGCGCTTCGACGCGTGGCGACGTGTTGCAGTTTTGGGCGAACCGTCGGTACACGTCCGGTACGTTACCGGCGTGTTACCGCTGCGTCGGTACATAGCAACTTCTGAATGGACATGTCGGCGCGCGTCGGGACGCGTCGAGGTTTTGTGCTTGCACAAAACTTTCGACGGGCCGCAACGCGCGGCAGCGTGTTGGCGGGCGCGTTATGGACGCGTTAGCAACACGTCACCACGTGTTGGCGGCGTGCCGGCGGAACGCTGGCAGAACGTCGGTTAACGTTGGCTTTTTCCCCCCCAAAATGCGAGCGTTCCGTCGGCGCGTCGGGAACGCCCCATCGACGTGTTGTGGGCATGCAATTGGCGTTGCTCCAGCGTTTCTCGGCGCGTTGGATGTGTTGCCGGTGCACCTGGATGCGTTGGCCGCGCGGTGTGGACGCGCTTCTGGCGCGTCCTAACGTGTTGCTGGCGGGTATGTACGCGTTGACACGGTACTAACACGACACCAATGCGCCGACAGCGCGCCGACAACACGCCGAAGGCACGCTCGGAACCCGCTGGCGGGACGTTGATATGCTGTTCCGCCGCGCGTCTAAACGCGTTGGACGCGCGTTCATAGCACGCTACTAACATGCTGCGCCCCGTCGAACTTTCTCCCAAAACACTGACGAGTTGGATGCGTGTCGATGGATTGCAAATATTTTGAGCATTGCCGGTGTAGCAGGAAATCGCAAACCCTGTAAATCGCAAACCCCCACTTGTGATTTCCTAGGAAATCGCAAACCCCCATGCCATATATGGGCAGGGGGGGTTGCGATTTCCTAGGAAATCGCATATCCCCCCTGGAGATCGCAAACCCCCCATTCGGCGGCGGCGGCGATTTGTTTACTTTACGTTCGTCGAATTTAGGGTTAAATTGGTCAAATTTCACTTATTTGGTTACCAATTTAACCCTAAATTCGAAGCGTTATTAAGGCTACCGCCGCATTGGCGGCGATATTACTAGTTATATTTTCGAATCGACGAACGTAAAGTAAACAAATCGCCGCCGCCGCCAGTATGGAACGCGACGTCGATGCGGCGGCGATTTGTTTACATTACGTTCGGCGATTAATATCGCCGCCAATGCGGCGGTAGCCTTAATAACGCTTCGAATTTAGGGTTAATTTAATGAAATTTCACGATTTGAGTATATAATTCTGTTAAATATGGTCGCATTGAATAGATTTGGCCCGAATCGGTCCCAAAACACAGGGGGGTTTGCGATTTCCAGGGGGGGTTTGTGATTTCCTAGTAAATCGCAAACCCCGGGGTGTGCAATTTCCAGGGGTTTGCGATTTACTGCCACACCGGCACGCCAGGGGAAACGTCTTAGTGTGACAGGGCCTTAAGTTAGATATGTAGAATCAAATCTAGATAATTGTTTTGTTTTTTAAAATAAGGTAAACGGAAAGTTTGTTTTATTTAACGACATATTTGTTTGGAGGAAACCCGCTGCCACCATAGGCTACTCTTTCCGATAAGCAGCAAGGTGTCTTTTATATGCACTTTCCCACAGACAGGACAGCACATTCCACATCCTTTGATGAACCAAAAAGTTGTGGACCACTGGGTGGAATGGAAAATGTGATGCTTCATTGGACTATGCAGCTTTAAATTGCTGATTATCACTAGTCATTACTTATTATTCATTACGTAACCACTGTGCTGACTGACATGCTTGCCTGTTACAGTGTGGTGTTACTACTGACACTACCGTTACTACTGACACTACCGTTACTACTGACACTACCGTTACTACTGATACTACTGCTACTACTGACACTACTGCTACTACTGACACTACTGCTACTACTGACACTACCGCTACTACTGACACTACCACTACTAGTACTACTGACACTACTCTTACTGATGGCACTACTGTTACTATTGACACTACCGCTACTACTGGCACTACCCTTACTACTGAAACTACCCTTACTACTGACACTACCCTTACTAATGACACTACTACTGAAACTACTGTTACTACTGACACTACCATTACTACTGACACTACCACTACTACTGAAACTACCGTTACTACTGACACTACTGTTACTACTGACACTACTGTTACTACTGACACTATCACTACTACTGACACTACACTTACTACTGACACTACCATTACTACTGACACTACCTTGCTACTGACACTACCCTTACTACTGACACTACCACTACTACTGACACTACCATTACTACTGACACTACCCTTACTAATGACACTACCACTACTACTGACACTACCACTACTACTGAAACTAACGTTACTACTGACACTACCACTACTACTGACACTACTCTTACTACTGACACTATTGTTGTTGAATTTAGCTGTATGTTCTTGAATCTGGTGGCGATCGATCCTTCTCAGTGGACCATTTGCAGTTTGAGCTATTTTCCATTCCAACCAGTGGATCACAACTGTGGTAAGTGCTGTCCTGTCTGTTGGAAAGCACCTATAAAAGACCCCTTGCTGCTTATCGGAAAGAGTAGCCTATATTGTGGCAGCTGGTTTCCTCCAAAGAAATATGTCAGAATGACCATATGTTTCACGTCCAATAGCCGATGATGCGATAAAACAAATCAACGCGCTCTAAAGGCGTTGTTAAATAAAACAAAGTGTCCTTTCTGTGTGACGTGTGAACGACTGCTGACCGGCGTGCTTCTGTTACAGGGGTGCACCTGCGGATCTGTCCGCAGGGCTTCACGTGCTGCACGACGGACATGGAGCACGAGCTGAGCACCGAGTCACGTGCCGAGTACGACCGCATCATGGCCGCCAAGATCGCCCTCATCCGCAACACGTTCGTGTCGAGGGCCGCCAAGTTCGACGGTAAGCCGCCATCTTGTTGTAGCAGGGGCATGACAGGCTGGCCACGGGGGGAGAAGCAGAGTATTGCATGCATTTGGAGATAATTTTAAAGTGTGATAATTTAGCACATTGCATACATCTTGCGATAATTTAGCACATTGCGTACTTCGTATGATAATTTAAAGTGAGATAATTTAAAGTGAGATAATTTAAAGTGAGATAATTTAATGTGTTGCGTACATCTAGCGATAATTTAAAGTGCACTAATTTAATGTGTTGCATACATCTAGCGATAATTTAAAGTGCACTAATTTAATGTGTTGCATACATCTAGCGATAATTTAAAGTGCACTAATTTAATGTGTTGCATACATTTAGCGATAATTTAAAGTGCACTAATTTAATGTGTTGCATACATCTAGCGATAATTTAAAGTGCACTAATTTAATGTGTGGCACACATCTAGCGATAATTTAAAGTGCACTAATTTAATGTGTTGCATACATCTAGCGATAATTTAAAGTGCACTAATTTAATGTGTTGCATACATTTAGCGATAATTTAAAGTGCACTAATTTAATGTGTTGCATACATCTAGCGATAATTTAAAGTGCACTAATTTAATGTGTTGCATACATCTAGCGATAATTTAAAGTGCACTAATTTAATGTGAGGCATACATCTAGCGATAATTTAAATTGCACTAATTTAATGTGTCGCATCCATCTAGCGTTAATTTAAAGTGCACTAATTTAATGTGTTGCATACATCTAGCGATAATTTAAAGTGCGCTAATTTAATGTGTGGCATACATCTAGCGATAATTTAAAGTGCACTAATTTAATGTGTTGCATACATCTAGCGATAATTTAAAGTGCACTAATTTAATGTGTTGCATACATCTAGCGATAATTTAAAGTGCACTAATTTAATGTGTTGCATACATCTAGCGATAATTTAAAGTGCACTAATTTAATGTGTTGCATACATCTAGCGATAATTTAAAGTGCACTAATTTAATGTGTTGCATACATCTAGCGATAATTTAAAGTGCACTAATTTAATGTGTTGCATACATCTAGCGATAATTTAAAGTGCACTAATTTAATGTGTTGCATACATCTAGCGATAATTTAAAGTGCACTAATTTAATGTGTTGCATACATCTAGCGATAATTTAAAGTGCACTAATTTAATGTGTTGCATACATCTAGCGATAATTTAAAGTGCACTAATTTAATGTGTTGCATACATCTAGCGATAATTTAAAGTGCACTAATTTAATGTGTTGCATACATCTAGCGATAATTTAAAGTGCACTAATTTAATGTGTTGCATCCATCTAGCGTTAATTTAAAGTGCACTAATTTAATGTGTTGCGTACATCTAGCGATAATTTAAAGTGCGCTAATTTAATGTGTTGCATACATCTAGCGATAATTTAAAGTGCACTAATTTAATGTGTTGCATACATCTAGTGATAATTTAAAGTGAGATAATTTAGTACATTGCATATGTCTAGGGATAATTTAAAGTGCACTAATTTAATGTGTGGCATACATCTAGCGATAATTTAAAGTGCACTAATTTAATGTGTTGCATACATCTAGTGATAATTTAAAGTGCACTAATTTAGCACATTGCATACATGTAGCGATAATTTAAAGTGTGCGAATTTTCCACATTGCATGCATTTACCGATAATTTTTAAATCGCATGTATAGATCAAGCACTAATCAAGCATAATGTTGTATCAAATGTTGTCGAGTGGTTGTTGTTTTGTTTTGAAAGTGTCATGATTCCATCGAATTGTGCAGCCTTGAAAGAAAGATGAACTATGAAGGGTACAAGTATGTGGTGTGTAAGTATGTGTGTGTGGGGGGGGGGGGGGGGGGGGGTGTCTCTAAATCCTTACACAACAATGCGCGTGCGTGGCTCGTGTGCAGAGTCACCGGAAGCGCCCACCTCCGGTACACGTGCACTTAGAGGCCAGCCACACCTTTAGTGAGTTGATTTTTAAAAAAAGGGACAATTATCCATGTTATTAGTAATGATCATATAATTTATTAGATAATATATGATTAATTATCCATGATGTGATGTACTCTAATTAAAACTGTGTGTGTGTGTGTGGGGGGGGGGTGCTCCTACCGTAGGCTACAACTATGTGTGTGTGTGGAGGGGGGGGGGGTTGCGGTAGGGATGTGTGTGGGGATGTGTGTAGGGACGTGTGCGATGTGTGCAGGTGAGGGGCGGTCAATAAGTCATGTATTACCTGCTCACAATGGGCCAATAAACACATAAACCTACTTCTCTGGGGCTGCCTGTTTGCACATACACGTACACGTACACGTACACGTACACGCACATGTACACGCACACACGGAGAGGCCGGTGGGTGGGAACGGGTTCACAAATGTTCCTGTCGTTTTGAATGTATTTTGTAAACCAATACAAGCTTGGAATTACAGGCATGAGAATAGCTTCACACACAAAGAGTAGAGACAAAGAAAGTAAGTAAGAAAGAGACACACACAAAGAGACACACACAAAGAGACACACACAAAGAGACACACACAAAGAGACACACACAAAGAGACACACACAGAGAGACAGAAAGAGACACAGAAAGAGATACACAGAAAGAGACAGAAAAGATAACGGAAAGAATATAGAGAGATGGTAGAGAGATGGTAGAGAGATGGTAGAGAGATGGTAGAGAGAAGATATGATGGAAATAAAGCGAAGAGGTACAGTGGAGGGCGAGTACGATAGGTTGGTGGTAGAGTGGTGGTGTGTAGGGTGGAGGTAGAGTGGTGGTAGAGGGGTAGTGTGGTGGTAGGGTGGTGGTAGTGTGGTGGTAGTGTGGTGGTAGAGTGGTGGTAGAGTGGTGGTAGAGTGGTGGTAGAATGGAGGTAGTGTGGTGGTAGAGTAGTGGTAGTGTGGTGGTAGAGTGGTGGTAGGGTGGAGTTAGTGTGGTAGAGTGGTGGTAGGGTGGAGGTAGTGTGGTGGTAGAGTGGTGGTAGAGGGGTGGTATAGTGGAGGTAGTGTGGTGGTAGGGTGGAGGTAGTGTGGT